>OY986044.1:21416817-22016817 GCA_963920215.1 Nineta flava
TTCATCATACAAACGCATCGTCGATGTTGAGGCTCTAACTCAGTTGTCCCCAAAACCACCCTTGACAGCTCAAATGTGTCCTTCCATCGGGCGCATTTGATCTGCCAGGCACAAAACTGCAATTTTGTCACTTTATTTGACCTATGCGGTGTTTCCACCTGGTATTCTCAGTAGCTGTATTTTCGGCCTACTCTACGCAACCCTTTTATTTACATTCACTTAACCTTTATTTCGAAAAATTTCACGTTTTGTTCAGTTAAGTTCATTGCGCCGAATTTCGTTACATTTTTGAAGAGGGCTCTATTCTGGAAGATTAGGTGAACCTATTTTTGAAGATTAATATAGGTATAAATAATGTGAACATTTTTCACTATTACTTTTTTTGCCTAGCGATTTACTCTTATATTGCACGTTGATATTCTTTACTTTATACGACTTTTGATAGTAAAAAATTTTGTTAACATTTGTTGAAGTAATTTTATGCCAAAAACATAGTTTTTTATAAATGCTTTTTATTTTTTATTTTTTTGGCCACCCAAATAATGATGTACATCACTTAATCAGATGTTTATTATGCTTTTTGAATGTGTGCCTATTGAATACATTGCGCACGACTTAGCAGTCAACGAATTGCGCCCGACCGATGGTTAAGAATGGTAATACAGTATAATATATCGACATTCATTGAAGTTAATGATTATTACATGGAATTTAAGAACCATTTTGAGTCCCTAAAATGAATCCATCGCCGATTTTAGGTTTCAATCTCCCCTGTCACACACCATTCTAAATGGTTTTTGCTACCAGTAGAGAAAAAAATTCAAACTATGGGGCTCTTCTACTTGAATATGTTGTCGATTTTTTAAACCAAAATGACATTATTTAAAGTTAAAAATAAATTCATGGGGTTCCTGTAGCAACCGATTTTAAGGCAGAACTTTTTAAGCCAAAACCTATCACTTAAAATTATATAAATTATAAATTATTGACTAAATTTGTATTTGTTAATTTTGTACTCTATTATCATTCTTATAAGCGATTTACTTAAAACCCACTAAAAATAATCTTCAAAACTAAGAAAGGAAAACAAACTTCAGTATTTATTAAAACATTCCCCATTATAGATTAGTGATTATTAGGGTTAAACGTATTCAAATTTCTACGGGAGAAATATGATTTTTTGTGATAGTCAGCTTATAAAAAAACATATATTTTAAAGAAATCTGTTTTTCCCTAAAACAGGTTTCTTGTTTATTTTCAAGTATTTTATTCAGAAATATATTAAATGAACAAAATTTAAATAAAATAATAAAACAATCCAAACCCATTTTTCCGAAAAACCATAAATAGGTGGACCAACTCTATCTTCTCCGTTTAAAATCATCTAAAGTTTTCTTAAATACACACGGACGAAATTACAAACAATAAATATCTACATATATTTATATATATGTATATATATATATATATATATATATATATATATATATATATATATATATATATATATATATATATATATATATTATATATATATATATATATATATATATATATATATATATTATATATATATATATATATATAAACTATATATATTATATATATATACATATATATATATATATATATATATATGTAGATATATATATATATATATATATATAAATATATATACATAAATATATATATATATATATATATATATATATATATAATATAGCCCTAAGTGAAGTTGACTAACTGACACAGTCATGTATACAAATTCTAAGGCACTTTAAGACATGCTAGAAAAATGCGGTTTTTTGCATTCGACGCGAAATAAGACTCGAAACCGACGAGAAAAATTGGAAAACTTTACTTTTTTCATTGCAACCTCCCGAAAAAGCGGAAAAACACCCCCTAAAATTACGTTTTTCAGTTCTTTACATGCTAGAAAGATGGAATTTTCACCAATTGACTCGAAATAAAGTCAAATTAACAGAATACTTAGAAAAATTTCCTACAGCGTACACTCACCCCCCGGGAAATGCCCTAAAACTGCCCTTTTCATTCTATTCATGTAAGAAAGATCGGATTTTTCCATTCGACGTGGAACAGGTTCAAAATAATAGGATTGTTAAAACAAAGTAAATTTTTTCATCACAACCTTTCGCAATTGGGAAAAACACCCCTAAAACCACTCCTTTTCTTCTTTACATACGAAAAAGATGCGGTTTTTTGCGTTCGACGCTAAATAGCTACAAATTAAGAAGGTTATTAAAAAAACTTCAATTTTTTCATTGCAACCCCCCGGAAAATCGGAAAACACCCCCCAAAATTTTGTTTCTCAGTTCTATACATGCTAAAAGATGTAGCATGCTAGAAAGTCGGATAGCATCAACCTTTCACTTTCGGTGACTGGCAGAAGGGTCAACTGGCATTTTTATTAAGTTTTTATTTAATTTTCTAATGGTCAGTACTTTTTGGTAATTATTTTTTTTATAACTTTTTTTACAATCTATGTAATGTTACTTTTTGTGACGCGGAGCTAAGGGGTCAAGGAGGGATCCCCCTTGCGAGCAGAGCGAGTTATAATATGTTTCTCTTGGTCTACCATAGTATAGTGTCTTATACAGTTTACTATACCAGCTGATAAATATTTTCAAAACATAAGCACCAAAATCTAGGTATATTAAGCAAACTTAGCATCATCTAGCACCAAAAAAACTATAAATTTTTGATAATTATTTTCTAAATAATTTTTTTCTAAAAAAAAAAGTAATTTATGAAAAAAGAAATGTCGTTTCCGAGATACAGCGTGCTAGGTAACAAGACTTAAGATTTAAGCTAACTAGCTACCTAGCCGATGAATATGAAAATTTTTTTCAAAAAGCTTTGAAAGCTGAGAAACAGCATGCGCCTCCACCCTCGAATTAAAAACTAGAGGTCCTAAGACAAATCTAAAAACATGAAATATTGGTAATTTTTTAATAACAAAGCCGTTAAAGCTGAGGAAAGGTTCTACGTCTCCTCGACAACACCAAATAGTATTACATAATAGGTGTATATACTAAGTACTTGCTTCCCAGCCCAACACAATACTTGCTTCCCAGCACCAAAAATTTTATTCGTATGTATTCTTTCCTGAATACTATTCAACCCAATTCGTATAACTGTGATGCTTCTTTGACAATTGTATACTGTTACAAACAATTTTACTACTATAAAAAGTTGTTGTTCCTTCCTTCTGATTTCGACTTCTTCCTGTCTGTCCAAGATAAACCGCATTACAATCTTTGTATGATAGTTTGTAGATTCCAGATTTTTTAATTGATTGATTTAGTTTTTGACTTGATCAAGAGAGTCCCTAGTTTGTTAAGAGACTTGAAGTGACATTGATGCTAATTTTCCAACACGTGTTAACAGCATTTTTCTTTAATCCAGCGCCATTCGGTTCCGGTACAGATATGTTGACGATATTCTGTTATGCTTTCATGGTTCATACAGACAATGGGATAAACAACACATCTTATTGGATTTTGATATTTACCGTAAACCAAGATTTGTTGACGGCACTATTCCAAATGATTCATTTCATCAAATCATACAAAAGTTGGCTGTTTTCCACATAATGGTTGACCGAGCTTAGACTTTCAGTACTGACATAAACACCATCAAACTAACTAATTGCAACCAATAACCGGTTCAAGCAAAATTGGATTGACAGTTTAGATAGTAAAAAACAACCGAAACTAGCACTGTATGCAGCCTTACCGACAGATCAATTGAAAGAAAATCCATCAATCTTTTATATGTATGTGATTTTTCTGCTGTTAGAAAACTTTTTCTGAATAGTACAGTCAAAATATTTAAATAATTTTACTATCATATTTAACTCAGGGTATTAGAAAATGGAAACGGGTTCTCCCTCGAAAACCGCATTAGCAAAAAATTCGTTTTTGTCATTAAATGATAGAAAATTAATGGGTCTATATTATGTATGTGATTAATCTGCTGCTAGAAAATTTCTTCGACATAGTATGGTGAAAAATATTTGTATAATTTTAATGTAATATTTGGCAAAGGGTTTGGAAAATGGGCTAGATAAGTTGTATCTCAATACAACAGGCAGAGGTTTTGTATTAAGCGCAAGTATGCTTGATTATTCTAAGTTGACATTTTTTAACATTCTTTGACATCAAAATGCTTGATATGAAAAATCATGTACATCTAAACATGGGGATCGAACCTACGACCTCTGACATTCTAGACCAATGCTCTACCAACTGTGCTACCTTAGATGTTCTGATAGTGCTATGCATATGATCTTTCACTATCTTTTGATATCGTATTATTTTTGATTATTCACTATTTACATATTTTGAATTGTAAACTAGCGTCTACTTATATCCATTATGATATTTATTACGCATGTGATTTTTCTGCTTCTAGAAAATTTGTTCGGCATTAGCCAATAGCCTGACCACATATTTTTAGATTTTTCGTAGGACATCTAGTTTTTAAATCGAGGGTGGAAGCGCTGAGAAACACAAGCTGTATTTCAGCTTTCAAAGCTTTCCGATCTAATTTTTTAAAATCATCGGCTAGGAAATGGTTAGCAAAAATTCGCATGCTTTTATTTTTGTTCTACGACTTATAGTCTTGGCAAAATTTTTTTTCTAGCTAGATTAAGTCTTAAGCTAGCTAGCACGCTGTATCTCGGAAACGACATATGCAAAAAATTAGGTTTTTCAGGAAATTATTTTTTTTTACTCCTAGATGAAAATACTTGCTAGATGAATATACCTTAATGTTTATGTCTTGAAAATAATTCTCAACTGGTGTATTAAACTATAATAAGACACCATATGGTAGACTAACAAAATTATATTATAATAGCTATTGCTTGCGAAGTATTGGCAAAGAATACAATATACATAGAAGCGTATAATTACGATTTTTGTGTCACTGAAAATTTTTAGTACCTATCCTGACCAGTAGATGACAATAGCTGATAGTACCAGTTACCCGGATCACATCGAAGTGGGGATGTACTTCAAATTTATACTAAAAGGGAATCCACCAATTTTTATGAATTTTTTGAATTATTTAGTCCAAATTTTTAATTTTTATTTATTTATTTCAATGTACTAAATAAACTTAAAGATTTAAACAAATAATTCCAAGTCTTTCAGTATAAACACAAGTCTATTAGTGGGTCTACCTGACAATTTATTTTTGGCAACATAGGTATTTTATGTAGTACACAATATGAATAGATATAAAAATATAAATAGACAGAAGTCCAATCAAACAGTAAATAATTCCCTTATGTAATCTATTTTTGTAAATCTGTTGGATATTCTTCCAGCACTTGCTCTCTCATTTGCTGTCTCTGTTTTTTATGGGTTATATTACATAATTTTATATTATTACAGGTTATGATTTACATCTAAGGGGTGATTAAAAAACAAACAATGTGTTTATACGAATAAGAACTATCGCCAACTTTTTGTTTAACTTTAAGAGCTCATACATTTATATATATAATATAATTTATGATTTTTAAAAGTGAACGTTAGATTTTAAACTATGCCTCCCAGTGTAAAAGAGATTAGATGAAATTTTACTGGACCCCCCCCCCCCCATATTGAACTCACGTTATTATAAGGTACCCCCATAATTTTTTTTACTTGTAATATAATACTTAACTCTGGGTAATAAAAATGGGTTATATATATATATATATATATATATATATATATATATATATATAATTGTCCAGTAAAATTTCATCTAATCTCGTTTAAACTGGGAGGCATTATTGCAAATCTGACGTTGACTTTTAAAAAACATAAATTATATTATATATATAATGTATGAGCTCTTAAAGTTAAACAAAAAGTTGGCGATAGTTCTTATTCGTATAAACACATTGTTTGTTTTTTTAATCACCCCTTAGGTGTAGATCATAACCTGTAATAAAAATGGGTTATATATATATATATATATAAAACCCATATATATATATAACCCATTTTTAATACCCAGAGTTAAGTATTATATTACAAGTAAAAAAAATGGGGGTATCTTATAATTACGTGAGTTCAAGATGGGGGGGGGGGTGTCCAGTAAACTTTCATCTAATATCATTTAAACTGGGAGACATAGTTGAAAAGCCCGTACCTTGTAATCATGGTACTGTAGGCATTTCTGGCCGGTTCTTTCTTTGCGGGTCTGTAACCGATCAAGCCCGAAAGGATATTTTTGATTATTTCTGGTCGTTGAAATCTTAGGAAGCTAAAAAACCTTTGTACTGGGTTCGACTGCAATCCGAGATATAATAAAAAGAAGAATCGTAACCATAACTGAGTAACCATAACCATAAGTGGTACATCAAAACGAAAATATACTGGTGCCGATTGTTAAGATACCTTTACAGATTGGACCAAAGGTATAGGATATAATCCGTGTTATACAGAATATACAACCCAAGGTGCACCTGTCATTCATGATGAGGTTAGTACCTCAAACAAAAGAATTTTAAAGTCAGACTCTGTCGTGCAATGGCTTGATCAGATGGCTAAGGTTACCAGTCATTATTGCCGCTCGTTTTCATCAAGAATGTACGTGGATGATAAATTGCATTCAAAGACAAAAATGCATAAAGTTTACGTTTCCTGGTGTCAATCAAACTCTTTGGAATTCGTTCAACGAAAGAAATTTTGCGAGATTTTAGACAGTAAGAAAATTTCTATATATAAGCCGCGGAAGGATCAATGTGATACTTGCGTATCTTACAAAGAAGGAAGTGAAGAAGAGTATCAAACATATTTATCAAAATAGAATGAGGCTCGAGAAACGAAGAAAAGAGCCATAGATTCGTTATCCGATGAACATGTTGTATGTACAATGGATTTACAAAGTGTCCAATTGTGCCCCAAATTGTTAGTATCCTCCCTGTATTATAAACAAAAACTCCAGCTTCATGTTTTCACAATTTATATTAATAACAAAAAAGATGTATTTGTGTTTGTTCGGCACGAAGGTGACGGTAGTGTTACATCTAATGAATTTGTTACATGCATCCTAACATTTGTGGAGCTTTAAGCCACCAAAGGCTATTATTAAAAAAAATTAGTCTAGTATCAGATGGTTGTGGTTACCAAAACCGGAATAAAGTTTTGTCTAGTGCTTTGGCAGACGTTTCGAAGCTGAAGTCGGTGGAAATTCAACAAATCATCTTGGAAAAAGGGCACACTATGATGGAGGTTGACAGTGTCCACTCGACTCTAGAGAAATGCTGTACTCCGCCGTTGTACACACCTGCAGATTATGTCACATGCATGCGTAAAGCGAGGCAAAGTCAACCTTACATTATTAAACATGTAGACTATACCGTTTTTAAGAACTTTGAAGCTGTGCCTAGCAATTTTTCATCGATTCGTCCCGGTAAAAAAGCAGGTGATACTACAGTTGCCGATATAAGATCACTGTTGTATGAGAACGGTGATACTTTTCATAAATTAAGGCATGATGAAACTGAATGGACATTGTTGACACAAAGAAGAAAGGATGATCTGTACGAGGAAGCTCGGTGTTTGTTTACTACGCCGAGAAAAATTGAAAAATCTAAATTTGATAGTTTTCAGTCCTTAAAATCTTTCATGCATCGAGATAACCACTTTTTTTATGACAACCTATCTTTTTAATTTATTTAAAACTTGTTTTGTTTACTATATTTAGTACCTAATTTTTACTTAGTTACAAAGTGATCTCAAAGTTTGCCAAATATTTAAGTGTACCAACGAATGGGTTTGATTTGATTTGATTATTTTCAATTATAAGGATTTAGAAAGATTGTTTTATTATGTTACTTATTATTTCTCAGTTTATATAATTTCATGTGTACACTTGTTCCTTGTGAGTTAACTCATCCGTTAATTAATACTATTGCAATTTAAACTTTTAATATTATGTTACATTTTTAAATACCTATTTTGTTCATACCTACCTAGGCATTCTAAGCAGTTTAAGATGTATTAATATTTTATTGTCCTTTGATTAAATTTTGTTAATTATATTTCTAATTAACTGTAATAAATACTTTATAAGCGAACTTAAACCTATCTTATTATTTTAAAATAGTATGGTAAATCCGCTAAGTGTTCTAGAAGCACAAAAATGCTAAAAATTTAGTAAAAGCATAAATCCGTCATGTGGCGAAAAGTTAAATAGCGGTATTTACGAACCAAAAAAATCCGATATGTGCCAAAATTCACAAATTCAAATTTTGGTTTTTATCCTCAGCGGATTTTGCAGGCTCAGCGACGATATGTATATATATATATATATATATATATGTATATATATATATATATATATATATATATGGTGGCGGATAGAGAAATTCTCACCAGATATGGTGGCCACCGTGGAAAAAAAATACTCAGATCGGACCAAAATAGTAACTGCAGTGACGATTTGTTCATCCAAAGGCTAAGGGATATAATCTCTACAAAATATCGACCCCTATGGTTAGGGGATTAGAATTTAACCACAGTGCTCACAGCTCGCCGTAGAAGACGGCCAAAAGTGAATCACTCCCTGTGATTAGGAGCCACCTTGAAGAACTTAACCACAAGTAATCACTGCTTGTTGTAAAAGGTGACTTAAAGGGAACCAATATATATAGGTAAATGTGTGATGAATTAAAGTATCCCAGGTGAGTACCTTCTTGGAAAGGAATCTCACCTCTGATTCCGAAGGGATCGAAGCCCCGATGATCAAAGCCGGCCCCATTTTGGGAGGAGCCAATCACACCTTACAATATGCGCAAGGGATTTAAGTAGCCCGAAAACAACCTACATGGTCTCTACTGCAGCTTATAGTGGAATACTGCCGGAGTTAAACCCGTTTAGCCCAGCGAGAAGCCTCGTGAGATCACCCCTAGGTCTCAATCATGTGGAGATGTAAGAAGCCCGGCAGACTCCACAGAAAACGAAGACAAGAGAGGACTCAAAAGACGTAGAACTCCATCTCTGAAACATGGAAGTGACCAAATATTGAGCCTTGGAATGAAAATAAATGGTCTGATACAAAAATTGCATAATGAAGTCAATAACCGAAATAAAAGTCTCAAAGAACAACCAAATGTTTAAAAGGAAGTAAAAAATAATAGCATGCACGTTCTAAATGCAACACGAAAGTTCGGCGTTAAAAAAATAGAGAATTGGTTCTCAAAAGTGGCTACTGTTGGCATCGAGGAACATGTAAGTAAAGAAACACAAAAGTGCCTGCAGCAGGACTAATCAGATGACTCAAACGGAAAATACAGAAGATGGAAAATATCCGATAAAAACCCCGGAGAAAATCAGTATAACTACCAAGACTATCGGCCAAGATAGACTCGATGAGGAGGAACTAATTAACTCGATCAGAGGCAAGATGGACCCAGATCTTGTCACTACACAGCTGGTAGAACTAACAAATGTAGCCTGGCCCTTTCGAAAGTTCGAATACTCTACCAGAAGCAGGAAAAGCATCCTTAAAACTACTGAAGATTTAGCCAGAGCCATCCTTTATTACACCGATGACATTGAGAGAAACGGTATAGTCGCGTCATTCTACAAACAATATCCAGCCATTAATAGCCTTCTGGAAACAGAAAAATTGTAAGAAGAAAACCAGTTGGCGGTACTTGCTTCCAAAGATAGTGTCACGGTAAACAACAGCGATGAAAATTCACTGGGGGAAAATGTGACACAGGCAAAGATTGTAATTCTGTGCGGACGAGCTGTGCCAAATAAATCAGGAAAACCATATCTCGATGATAACGGCTGCAACATATAAACTAAGTAGAACGCTGGATGCCTATGGCTAAGATAAATGCTTAGTGCCGCTCCTTGCAGATTATGATTGCACCATAGCGCAAAAAGTAATTGAATAGTGTGGCAGAAATACTAACCAAAAATACCAGCTATGGATGGGGAAACGTTAAGGAACGGAAAATATGAGACCCGTAAGAAAAAGAAAAGATCTAAACAATAGAAACACAAACGCCATTGTTGCACACACGGACAAAACCAATTCAAAACCCTATGCGGCGATAGTTATGATAGAAATGAAAGAGAGTGTCGATCGTGTGAAGAATTGACATACGCTTTCCGAAAAGCAACTGGACGCGGCGAAATGTACAAAACTTCTGACACTGGCCTGCAACAATATGTTCCCAAAAAATGGCAAAGCACGGGCCCCAAGCCAGTATATAAGTGGAATAGAGACATAGCTAAATATCGCAAAATCTGCATAACCAAAATGTGCGCTTCAACTAAAGCTAATCGATTGAAGTCAATGACAACAGAGGATATTGATAAACTACATCTTGAATACACACAATGTAGAAGGCCTTAAGAAAAATGATACCGAAACGGAAAAAGGAATTCTGGAAACAAGTGCCATTGACGTGGATATTTTGGGACTCGACTACAAAATTGTTATAAAGAAGTTCGCAAGATCCAGCGACCCAAACATCATATCCTTACCAGAAAAACTGGAAGTCATCCGAGAACTATTCCCACAATGTGGGAATAGTTGTACCTCTGGACCGGAGGTACATGAAAACCCTGTTAGGATATTTACGAGAGAAGAGCTACAGCAGGCAGCTCTAAAGTTACAGAGTGGCAAGGCTCTCTCGGAGACGCAATATGGTTTCTGCAAAGGTAAATCAACTATAGATATAGTCAGAAAAGTTCTAACCATTGCTAAAGGAGAACGTAGTAAACCAATTAACAACAGGGGTCAATGTGTACTTATCACACTAGATATCAAAAATGCATTTAATACCGTCCCGTGGACAGGAGTCATTGCGTACTGTGCTCATTGCGTAATGACTATTATTATTAGGCACTTCATCACAAAAATGTTCCACTATCTGCAATCTGCAGGACAGGTCGATAATAGTGGATGAACTAAAGATCGGTGTAAATATTGGTGTGCCTCAAGGATCAGTATTCGGACAATACCTCTGGAACATATACTATGATCAAATTTTGCGGGTAAAATTGCTGGATTATGTTCGTACTGTGGTCTTTGCAGACGACTTGGTTCTGGTTATCACTGCCAAAAACCAAGAACTCCTTCAGAAAAAGGTAAACACTATTTGCGTTATTAAAAAGCATCTTGAGAACCAGATGTCCGACACTCTGTAAAGACCGAGATGGTGTTGCTGGCAACCAAACGAAATGTGGCTGATATGAGTGTATTGGTGGGGACGACAAAAGTGTCTACAAGCACTATGATTACATATCTGGGAGTTTGGCTTGACAAAAATATAAAAATGGTAGCGGATCTGAACAAGGCAATAGAAAAGGCGGATTAAACGAACCAAAATGTTTGTCGGCTAATGCCCAACATAGGAGGACCAAGATCCAGCAAAAGACGCGTACTGTATATGGTGACAGCTTGTTATTTGAAGGGCATGTTATAGACAAAATATTGAAAAGTGTATGAGAAGACCAAAAATTCGTGTTTGCAGCGCCTACCACACAGTCTCAAGTACTGCTCTAGACGCTATCTCTGGCATCCCACCGATATACTTACTCGTTTACGAAATAGATAGTATATACCACAATGGACATAGGGGAAGGGCTGCAAAGGAACTTTTAGACAACTGGCAATCTAAATGTGAAGATAATGGTAACTCCACACCGATATGGACAAAATCTTTAGAATGTTGAGAAGTTGATCAAAAGGAAACATTGTGAGATTAAGTTATTCTGGACCCAGTTTTTATTTAGCCATGATTAGTTCAAAACCTACCTAAAACGAATGAAGGTTTGTGATAGGAATTTATTAAGATACTACAGTGAAGTTGACACTGTCTTTTCCTGCCGTCGGTAGACGTCTGAACGCCAGAAAGCTAATATAGCCACTGATGTACATTTAAATGAAATGAATATTATCAAAGTAGTTTTCAGTTCCGAAGAACGATGGAATGCAATCTCGGAATTTATCGTAAAAATGAAATTTGTCGGAGTATACGCTAAAGTCTTCTACAGTTTGTCATACGTAACCGAGAGGAATTTGGACAAACATCGTTATGTTGACGCTTAAGTATACACAAATAAACAAATATTAAATAACTTCGATAGAAGTAATACTGTCTAAATAAATAAAAATAAGAATGGTATGAGGAAGTTGGCAATTACGTCACAGTCGTCTTAGGTGTAGCGGAAGCATACTGGACTAGATATCCAGAGACCCGAGGTTCGATTCCTGGTTGACGAGTTAATTTTTTCATATCAGTATTTAATTTAATTAAAAAATTCAATGACAATAAATTTGTCGGAGTATACGCTAAAGTCTTCTACAGTTTGTCATACGTAACCGAGAGGAATTTGCACAAACATCGTTATGTTGACGCTTAAGTATACACAAATAAACAAATATTAAATAACTTCGATAGAAGTAATACTGTCTAAATAAATAAAAATAAGAATGGTATGAGGAAGTTGGCTATTACGTCACAGTCGTCTTTGGTGTAGCGGAAGCATACTGGACTAGATATCCAGAGACCCGAGGTTCGATTCCTGGTTGACGAGTTAATTTTTTCATATCAGTATTTAATTTAATTAAAATATATATATATATATATATATATATATATATATATATATATATATATATATATATATATATATATATATAAATATATATATATATATATATATATATATATATATATATATATATATATATGTATAGGTATATATACCCGCTATATTACCCAAATTTATTTTAAATTAAAAGCAAAAAATATACTATTCAAAGTATTGTACACTAGCCAATACTTTTCCATCTTCCGGGCAGAAGACAAATACCGCATCGGAAGAATATCATCAATCAATCTACGAATCAAACCATTTTTGACAATCTTCATAGGAAGTGAACTTCTGCTATGGCAGGCTATGAGCCATCGATCGATACAAGTGGTAATCGGAAGGAGCAGCATCTGGTGAATACAGTAGGATTACCCATTTAAGTGTTTCCAAGTATGTTTTTACACGTTTTGTGACGAGCAGACGAGCATTGTCATGATGCAAAATTACTTTGTCGTGTCTTTCACAGAATTGCGTCACTCGTTTTTCCTTCAATGCAGGTCTCCAGTACATTAATTGTAGTTGGTAGCGATCCCCAATTATGGTTTCATTCGGTTTTAACAGCTCATAATAAATTACACCCTTCTGTTATCCTAATCCCACCAAATACAGACAATGAATATTCTGCATCGGATGCACGGATATTCTGCATCGTCACTGATCTTGATGATTGGCCGTGTTTGACCCATATTTTTCTGCTTTTGGGATTCTCGTAATGGATCAATTATTCATCACCAGTAAAATTCGATGACTCTCAGTGGGCTCTTATGCTCATTTTAAAATAATGAAGTAAAATTCCCCGCAAAAAAACATTATTCGGCACACTTTTTGACATATTCGATAAATTACAAAGTGTTGTTATTAGCTTAATAAGATATATAATGAAAATAACGCCTAATAACAGCTGTTTCACGATAAATGTATTGTTGTAAGTAACAACGGTATACTACACGACCTAGACCATCTCTTGTAAAACGCTACGAGTTAATTCCAACTCCCATATATATATATATATATATATATATATATATATATATATATATATATATATATATATATATATATATATATATATATATATACATATATATATATATATATATATATATATATATATATATATATATAAATATATATATATATATATATATATATATGTATATATATATATATATATATATGTGTGTGCGTGTGTATATCCCATTTGCCGATTAACACGCTGTGACGGTTGGATTTGTAAAACATCGTGAAATATTTTTTGAAATAATTAGTTTGAAAAGTACATTGTACATTTACAAACGTTGATTTAACACTTACGTATTGATCTGAATTTTTGTGCTTTTTACCTACAAATGCTGAAAACTTAAACGATAGTGACAAATAAAATTTTAGTTACACATACATTACGTCAACAGCACAAACTGGTATACCCGCGATTTCCGAAATAAACTAGCAGCTGCGAAATTAGTATAATAAAAAAGGAAATGGATCTATTAAGATTACTACGGTTCGTATTTTGTCTGGTAAATTGAACAGCCCATGAATCAAATACTAAAAGCGGATTGTTTTACACAAACGGGTATTGTCATTAAAACTAGTGCAAACATAGGTACCTAAACAGATATACACGCTAAATTCAATATATTTACGCAAACTGATCATGATCAATGAACTATTTGTATCTGGTACCGTAAGTAACACTCAAGTAATAGTTCATGAAAAAAACCCACTAACGAGGGTTCTAATCTCTATTCCTACCAAAGATATCAATAGGGATAAAACAAATAACGTAGAGTCAATCATACAGGCACAGGATTCTTGAACTAGTTCGTGATTAGTTACCGAAAAATTGACATGGAGATTATGTTGTAGATTATGTTGAATTTTGCTGCATCGGCTGTGGGCGACCTCAGGGATCTCTTTCTTAGATACTGAGTGACGCTGCAAATTTAACTGGGGAAACTTACTAAATCTATTTAGTGTTTCTTGGTTCATTTCATGTTGTGAATATTAATCAAAATCCTAATTGGTTCAAAAATATAAAACATATTATGTTAAGGAACTTTATGAAATAGACCATCAACACTAATTTGATTATGTCCACTATTCCTATTGGATTTGGAGTTTATTTCGTTTTGGGCGCTTATACGCTCTAAGCACTCACGCTTATAAGCGCAATTTATTGACGTTCGTATTGGCTTATTAACGCTTACTCTTCTCTTGAAAGTGCCGTTCGTTATGACATCATAAGTACGCGTAGGTGTCAGTTCAAACCAAAATCTCTTAAACTACTGAAATTTGAAAAAATATGTAGGTAATGTAAATTTTTTCGGGTAGGTAATGTGTTTTAATATAGGTAATGTAATAAGATGTATGTTATAGTGGTATTTTGTTTATTTAGGAAAATAATGATTTAAAAAATTCACTAAATTAAAAAAGCAATGAAGTTCACAGAAAATAAATTTAAAAAATACCCCGGTGCATATGACAGACAGATAAACAAACAGTTATTACGATTCAAAATTCCTTGTCCTCCACTCACATCCACAAATCTTCAATTATCATAATGGACCTTATGGTCGAAGTGCGTCCCGTCTAGGGCAACATCTACAATCTATCTATCTATCTAGTACGTTTTGGCACTCACGCTTTTTCTGCCTTTCAATAGAGAAAGCGTCTGTGAGTGTGGTGTCTATCATGGAACTCAAGCATCAGCCCGCTCTGTCTGCATACAAAGCACCGAGGTGAACACTAAAATCTTAATCGCGCTGAAATCGTGTAAACGTCCAAAAGGAATCTTCCAATAAAAGGAATAATTCAATAATTTGCAAATTAAATGATTTCATTGAAAAGGAATTATTTGAAATCAAGGGCATAAACACCTTCTACTTAAATAAAATATTAAAACAGATTATCTTAGGGCGGCCAAAGAAAATTTATTAAGGTTCTTGGTCAGTATCTTTGTGGTGGAGTTGTAAACGATAGACATTGAGATATTCTTTCATAAGAAGACCATAAAGTTTATAAAAACGTTGATATAGACCAACCCAAAACAAGAAAAGTTGGAGTAACTCCTCAAAGGAAAAAAATCCCTTGTTTAAAAAAATTTGTTATATAACAATAGTTTGTCTCAAATTGGTGCGACGTCATAAAATTAATTAAAATCATACAAAAACACAATTGCGGCCTGAACAGTTAAAATAAATAACATTTTTATTCATAATAACGTTTTTTTAACCGAATAACCGAATAATCTTTTTTTCGAAGTTTTTTTGTTCAAAAACCGAATCAATAAGGCACAAATCTAAGCCTAATAAAGGTTAAACAGGAAGATTTTTCGTGAATAAAAATTATAACTATTAAAAATATCGAAGACCTGAATCATTCAATTCGATCTAATAGTCTAAGAGTTATATTTTAGATTTATATTTAGTTTATATTTAGATAAGTTGACATATTTTTTTAGACTTACTATGTTTATCGTTAACAAGAAAACTAAATTTGTATTTATTTATCTTTTAAATATGGATTTTATATTAAACATATATATTAAACTGTATATATACATTTCTCTTCTGTATTCATGTTCCTTATTTTGTCTATCATGTAAATATAAAATAAATAATTGAAATATATGTGTAATTAAATTTATTATTATTAACTTCATCTAATAATAATTCAATAATTTAATCTGTGCTTTTTACACACGCCTCTTGAAGCATATTTTACTTATTATTTGATTTATTATCTAGAGTATCGTAGTGCAACAGGCCGAATTTAAAGGGTTTTTGCCTGTGTACATTACCGTGCTATTACTTATCGAAATATTAGACGATATTTGACCACAATATAACTTTTGAACGAAAAGAGCTACAGAGGTGAGTTTTTGAATATAGACATTTTACGGAATTATAAGAGACTGTTTTTTCAATCATTGTTAAAGAATAAACAGGTAAAAAGTTATTCCAAATGAAGAATGCAAAAATTGCGGGAACGCCAATAATTTTTGGTAGACAGTATCATAGTTCCAGGGCCTAGACCATAGGTCCTTTAAAGTTGATATTTGGCATACAGTTAGATCTAGTGCCCAAACCGGAAAGAAAATTATGAAACCACGAAATTTCTATACCGAAATAGAATATTTCTGCATATATTGTTTTGATAAAATTAACATTATAATTACTTACAGAAATGTACTCATCTATGATAGGCCCATGTTCAATTCCTATTGGATGAGCCGAATATCCGTGTTATATTTTTCCAATGAATGGACAAAAAATTGTGTTATTTGGTAAAAAAAAAAATATTTGCAAATTAATTTCGTGATCATTTGGTTGAATTGAATAAATTAACATCAACCTTAATAATGACATCAACCTTAATAACCTTAATTTTGTTTTTATTTTGAATTCTTGGCACAAATAAATAAATAAAATTTTTTCTTGGAACAAAAATTTAAATATCTCGGAAACCAATACAGATGTCGAAATAATAATTGCATATTCTTCCATTTTAAATCAATATAAACCATAAAATTTATACACCACATCTGAATAAAGAATTTTTTAGGCCATGTCAATTTATTAGGGAAATCTTTACAGGCAATGAAGAAATATTTGGCTTCAAATTAAAAATCTGATAAAATTTCATCTTTTATGAAAAAATATTTAAAAGCTGCTGTTACTGAAGGTGCCTTAGTACAAACAAATGGTATTAAAACCAAACTTTATCAATATTCGAAAGTTGAAACACTAATTTATAATTTAACAAAGTAAATTTAAAAAAAAAAAGAACATTTTGTCTGGATTGAAATCTATACGTAATTTTTCGTAAAAAATCTAACCCACTTCTAGACATGCTTGAAGGATGCGGTTTTTTGCATTCGGCGCGGATTACCTTGAAACTTATAAGAAAAATTAGGAAAAATTAATTTTTCCAACGCAAAATCCCAAAAATGGGAAAAAACAAAAAATTACCTTGTATGTTAGACTATGTTTGACTTTGTTTTACTATTATTATATATTCGACTATGTTTCTCATTGATTATTATTAAGAAAATTTAATATAATTCAATAAATTAAATAAATAATTTCATTATATTAGTAAACTCTATATATTGTAGAAAAAAAATGAAAAAATATTCATGTTTCGTATTATTATACATTACAGTAGTTAAAGATCATATTATTTAATTTTAAATGTTTTCTATATGGTATTTTAGTTTGTTACATGCGTCTTTATCTCCGGACAAAATATCCGAAGATTCGATGGTGTATGTTGACACTCTAACATCACTGTATCGAAACTGTTCTTCTCAAACTTAATCTGAGATTTCTTACCTGCGATCATCGCACAATACATTTACGATTGTTGTGAACAAATAATTTTGTATTTTCTGGGTTTTTGCACTTACATTGAATCCATTCATAATATTTTATTATTTTTAGATTCATACTGAGTTCTAAAATTTAAAAAAATAAATAAACTCAGGAAGGAATGTTTGTTTTTTTGTCCTATATGAAATAACACTTGACAATAGGATTTATTTATAATAGATGTTATTGTTGCGGATTTTGTAGGAGGATTGAATCCAAATTTACCCAGACGCTATTACCCAGACGCTGCTAGGCGCCCGCAAAATACCAACGCCTTAGCGTTACTAAAGAATTACTACCTCATGTCGTATCTAGATGTTCACTTCGATTTTCAAAGTGGCCACCGCCCTGTAAAATTAATTTCACTTAGGGTGAAATGAGGGGCGCTGCAACTTTGTAAACCCAATTGAGCTTTAAGAAGGCAGACTGAAAACTTTTCTAAGAGTATATCAACGTCGTAACTTTGATCACTCCCCAGATCAAATCCATCGACCAAGTAGACTTAGAGGTTAGTAAGCTCACGAGAAATATCGTGGTTGCTGCCGAAAAATCTATTCCTAGGAAAGCCAGAACCTTCGGCTGTCGACTTAACTTAGATGATGACACACTACGACTAATATGGACTCGAAACAAACTACGCAAATTTTAGCAAAGAGTTAGGCTGTCGGAGATGAAATGTGAGACGAGAGGGTTCGTCTCTGACCACTCGTGACAATAATGTATAGAAAATTGCAAAGGATTTGCGTAATCGTTCCAACAGCTGCCCCCTCTCTCGTCGGAAAACGGATACCTCTACTTTGATTCTGACAAAGCCCAACTTCTTTCTCACACCTTCTCTTAGGCGCACAGCTTAACTGATGGCGATGAATATCACGATGAAGAAACGGTCCGCCTGTCCGAATTCTTGGAAAATATTTGTTCTTCCGTCATTAACCCTATCGATGTCAAATGCGTATCAGCCCATGAAGTTTCAAACATCTAAAGGAAACTTAAGTGTAGGAAGGCTCCCAGTGATGATGGTGTAACTAATGTTGTGCTCCGCTATCTTCCTCGGAAGATGGTTCTCGGTTATATCTATACTGCGTGCTCGAGACTTGGTTATTTTCCTGGCCTCTGGAAATCAGCTAAAGTTTTAGCGCTTCCAAGGCCGGGGAAGCAACTTAAGTCACCATCAAGCTACCGACCCATCAGTTTTCTGCCATCTCTCAGCAAGGTCCTGCAGTCGCACGAAGATATTCATCGACAGCTTATCCCAGTTTGTTTTCAGATCGAATCACCGACTCAATGACCACACTGATACCGGATTTAACTGGAATAAATCCACAGGCATGGTCCTCTTGGACATCGAAAAAGCTTTCTGTTTCCGCCAATATATTAGTATAAATAGATTGGCGTTTTTATTATTCAAATTGTTCTCTTGAACATGGCTCCAGTCAGCCATTTCGCGTTTTCTTTTAATTACAGAATTAATAGTTAACAACTTCAAATTCGTCGTTTAACTCGTTCAACTCATTAACCTCTTGGAATCTCAAGCATTCAATTATATTCAAGTGTAAAAATAGTTATTTGTGTCATCTATATTATATTCATTTTAACTTTACTTTAAAACCAGTTAGTACAAAGATTTGAGTGAAATTCATAGCTATCAACATCTTAAAACACTCCTAAAACTATTTTCAAAAGTGTTACACCACAATCCTGAATATCCCTTTCTTTCCAACTTTTCTCCACGTGGTGATATACATCAAGAAACGCAGAACATCAGCGTTTGGTGAGTAATTTAAGCTTTTATATTTATCGAAGGGAATGATTAAATGATCTCGTTAAAACCATTCTAAAATTCGTAAGAATACCGAACACTTTCGATACGGTTTGGCACGATGGATTTATCCACAAACTATCCAAACTCGATACACCAACCTGCCTCTGAAATTCCAGATTTCATATTTAGCAAACAAAAAATCACAAATTAATATCCAACAAAGTAAATCGAATCCATATTGTGTCCAAACTGGTGTACCAGTTCCAGTACCTTTTAACAAGTTATCTCAATCATCGAATGTTAAGTGTTGAAACAAAAAATAATGGTAAGGTTTTCAAATCATCATGGGAACCGGTATTGAAAGGTGTACCACAGGGCAGCATATTTGGACCAAAATTGTTTAAAATTTTTATTAATGATTTACCATTCTATGTAAAAAAAGTTAAAAAATATAAAAACTGTGAAATCTGTTTGTATGCAGACCACGTTCTCGTTTGGGAGGATGAGTCATGTAATATTAAGGACATTACCATACGTGGCTGATTGGTGCACGATAAACGGTCCTTCTTTGAACAAAGACAAAACTAAAATTATAAATTTTAATATAGGCAAAAAAAAAAACTGTTTTGGATGGTAAAGATTCGAGTACTGTAAGTTTCTTGGGTATGACTATCCATAGCACTTTAACTTGGAAAACTCAAATTGATGCATTGAATAATAAGTTGAATAAAGTGTGTTACCAAATTCGTTCAATGAAAAAGAAGGTTGTCTTATGGAATCATTGTGTGGGGTTCCTCTAAGTATATTGAGAAAATCTTTAAAACTCAAAAGAAAGTAGTTAGAATTTTATTCAGTTTGAAACAAAGAGATTCATGTAAAAGTTAATTTTAGAAGTACAGAGTTTTAACAGTACACGCTCTGTATGCGTTTGAGGTTTTAAAATTTCTGAAGAAGAATGAAGAATATTTTGAAACTAACGGGATGAAAATCGAACATCGTTATACAACACGTAATCAATTGCTGTACAAACCTTATTTTAACAAATATAAATGTGTGGAAAAAGGTCCAAGGAATATGGCTATAGTACTTTTTAATAAATTTTATTATGATAAAACTATACATAGTTATAAGACAAAAAACTGCTCATTTTTGACCGCTTGTAAAGCTCTTCTTTTGGAGAGGGCTCCATATTCATTGGAGGAGGTTTTGCAATGAGTATGGTTTTGAATTTTTTATAAAATTGTAGAAAAATATAATCTTATTTTAAATTTTATTAAATAGACAACCTGTGCTTAGTAGCCGGGTTAAAGATTTTAAATTAATTTTTTAACAATTGACAAAACCTAAACAAATCCTAAATTTGTAAGGATGCATTATTTATTCATTTTAAAATTGTTGACAAAGCTTTTGAAACATATAGTCTCATATTAAATTTTATTAAATTGACAACCTGCGCATAGTAGCCGGGTTACAGATTTTAATTAAATTATTTTTTAACAATTGACAAAGTCCTTAACAAATCTTAAATTTGTAAGGATGCAATATTTATTTATTTATTTTATTTATTTATTTATTATAATCCTCTATCCTCAGCCATCCTATATATGGTTTTTTATAGTTTCCCATAGATTGCTAAGATATATGTCGGGATGGTACCAATCAAAGTCGGCCATAATCGCACTACCTTTCCGTTCATCTTGAAGCCCATTTCCTTCTAATTTGACTTATCCTGTACGAACTCTGTATTGTCGAAAAGGATCAATAAATTTATTATTATTATTATTATTACCCCAAGGGTCTTTGCTTAGACCCCGCCTCTTTTTATATAATATAAACGATAACCCGAAGGATCGAGCTACTGAAACAGCCCTCTACACCGACGATACTGCAATCTATTGCTCTTCTTGGCAACCGAAAGAAATTTCGAGTTGTCTCCAATCCAGACTACCCAGGCTTCAAAACTATTTCAAATTATGTAAAATCACACAATTTCTGAACCTTCGATCCGGATGTTAATTTTTAGAGCACAAACACAAAATTGCAATTTTTCGTTCTTATTTTCAACATTGACCTTGAAAAAATTCCATGCAAAACCTCGTGGTTGTTTTTGCCAATTATGTGAAACAACAAAATTTCGCTCATTTCATCATTTGATTCTCAATTTGTTTCCGAAATTCGTTTGGAAATTAATTCTACTCATTTAAATTTGCTACCCATAAATCGTTTGGAAACAAATTCAAACTCATTCATAATTTAGTTTCTCATTTGTTTTTTTATAAATCTCTGGAAAAACAAATTGTTAATCATTCAACCTCGTACTTGTTTTCGTAATTCATTCAATCGCGCATGGCCTCATCTTTCAGGCCCAATATTTGAAAAACAACTTTATTCATTTATTATTGTCGGTCATTTCATTTTGTTATTAAATTTAATCAAATTTCTTTAATTTCCAAATTATTTTATACAATAATCAAATTTCAAAATTAATTTTCTTTAAATCAATGTTTCATATCAATTCAGTTAGAGTATTTGGAATTACAGTCTAATTAGACTCCTCCCTTCACATTATTCTAAATTTTTTGTACCAAAAATACAATCAAAATTTAATAAAAATTATTATTTTTCGGTTCAACTTGTTTTTATAAGTAGTCGGATATTATTCTTACAACAACTTAACAAAATTCATATCCTTTTGTTTATCAAAAATAATTTATCGTTCTATTCAATTATGCAAGTTTTATTTATTTTGATTGCATTACCAATTAAATCGAATCAGATTGTATCACATAAATAGGTATTGACATTCATTTGTTTACATATCAAATATTTAATTTTTTCTGTCATTCACAATTATAGAATTTTATGCATATAAAATCAATTTTTGTGGGGTTCAGTCGATTGTTTCCTCATTTTACTCCATTGCATTTAGAAAAACCATTAATATTTCATTTCGTTAATTAATTCGTACTTATTAATTTCATTATTTTGGACTTAAATTTAACAATTCACAATTCTGTTATTACATATAATCTGTGAACTTCTTTCAAATTGTAATCTTATCTATTATTTTTTTCCATCACCAAATATAATCCCTTTTATCATTTTATACAATTTTTCATTCATTTAATTAATCAAATTCATTCGTTTACTTAGTTTCGATACTTTATCATAAATGGCCACTGTTAATCAAGATCGGCTCATTTATGGAATTGAGGCTGATGTGATACGAAACAATCTTATCGCTCAACGAGAGATAGTTTTCGCGAGCGTTAACGCCATATATGAATGATATTGTTAAAACATTGTCTGAAAAGGACTTTTTGCAATGCGATGGTAGTCCAGAAACTACCGTCAATAATCGATCATCATAATATTTTGCAAAAGGACATTTCTAAATTCAATGCTACTCAAGACAAAAAAAATCGATCATATCAACCCTCAAATCTCGTTCAATCAACTAATATTTTCAATTAAATTACATCATAACCAATTAAAAGATTTAGTGCCGGATAAGATTCCAACGAATGCAGTTCCAATTTCCGAAAATAAGCCCTTTCATGATCATACGTTACCACGTATAGCTATCCCAACGTTTTCCGGGGACATCGATAAGTGGTTCGAGTTTATTTCAATATTTGACAGTCTTGTTCATATTGTCAAGCCGTTCGATAATGTTATCAAATTTCGGTATCTTAAAACGTCATTAAAGGGAGATGCAGCTTCAATAATTTCGGGATACAATATCACCGATCAAAATAATTTGCCCGCATATAACGTAGTTCGCTTTAGATACGTAAATAAGCGTCGAATTGTCAGTTTTTATTTGCAAAAAATGCTTGATTTCAAATCATTAAATCTAGCAAGTGTCAATAATTTGAATCATTTTCTCACCACTCACGAAACTGCGGTACAATCTATACGTAGGACACAGCTGATTTAACGGATTTTCTTTTCTTTACTATTTCATTAAACAAGTTAGATCCTTCAAATAGAAGAGAATTTGAGTTACCACATTCCGATAAAGAAATTCTCTCTTATTCTGATCTTATCAAATTCGTTACCTCGCAACTACGTTCTTTCTAATGGTCCTCTACATAAAAAATGTTTTAATGTAATGGTACTCATTCAATTTATAAACTCGAATTAAATAACAAATACCAATTCATCAAATCTGTTTCAACTGTTTAGGAAATCATTCTAAATCTCGATGCGCTTTAACTAATGTATGCAAAACCTGTGGTGCGAATAATCATCATACTTTATTGCATCCTCGTGTTGTCCATTCTCAGCCAGCGGTTTCTCCCAATACTGTTTGAACTATAAATAATTCAAATAGTGCTAAACCCTCATTAGCTTCGAATATAAAACAGTCTCTACATTCAGCTAAATTTCACAGTCGCGACGACCAAATTGTATCTTACACATCCTATTCACAAAGCTCACTGGGAGTTCTATAGGGTACTGCCCAAATCATAATAGTTGACAATAAGGGAAATCATTTTTAATTCGAGCGTTGGTTGATCCTGGATCACAAATATACGTCATTTCCTCAAACTGCTGTCGCACATTGGGCCTTTCCATTAAACCCACATCAACACAAATATCTGGAATTGGTGCGTCTGAAACCAATTGCCAAAGTATTGTGTCATGTACTTTAAAATCGAAATACTCTGACATCTCGATTTCCGCCACCGCTTACGTAATGTTCTCAATTTTGTCAAATATGCCTACTAATCACTTGTCACAGGCAATAGTAGACCGATTCTCCTCATTAAAATTACCCGACAATAATTTTCACATCTGGAGGAGGCCATTGACTTAACGGTTGTTAGGAATTTAACGAAACGGACTATAGTTGGGCAATTCAAAACAAATAGAAGGCTTGAAAAAATTGACTCACCTGAGGAATCCTGTAGTTCAACCTCGTGTTCTTCGTTGTCTTCCTTTCTGGGTATCACATGAGCTCACGAAACCTTCAGCAATTTCGACGTCAGAAGGATTTACGTTGATTTTCCAATAGTTTTTCACAGGTACGACAATTTATAACTTTTACTGTGTATTTAAAAAAAAAATAAAAAAAAATTGGTGTTTAGTTTTAAAAAAAAAACTAAACACTTTATAGAAAATAATTGAATTATCAATTATTTTCATAAATATGAAATTAAGTTAATTTAGTAATTTTAATTAAAAGAGGTATTATGATGTATTTAAAAAAAAAAAATAATGAAAACTAAATATACGGTACTTTAGAAAAAAAAATCCAAAGCAGAGTATTGTATGTGGAATTATGAAAATTGGAAAACGATCGGTGCTAACGCGATACACGTAAATATAAAAAAAATAACACATTGAACCGAAAGTCTTTCAATAAAAGCTGGGCCCATTAAAAAAGATAATATTGAGGTAGTAAGATCTTTACTATCCAGTAAGTGTCTAAGTTATCGACTAGTGATTCGAATCAGAAATACTGAAAATAAAAAAAAAGTACAAAAAAAGAACAAAACAAAATATATGTAAAAATAAAATATATTTGAAATAAATAATTTTTCATTTAATATGTTGATAGTATAACTATCCTTAAAATACTAAGTTTGGTTGTACAAGTTATAAAAAAAATTACATGAATATGTACTAGATTGAACTGTAGTAAAAAGAAATATCGTATATAAAAAAAAAACGACACTACAGTAAAAAAAATGTTCAAATATGTCTGATTTGCAAAAATATAAATATACACTACAAATTTAATTCAGATACATAGTTGTATATAAAGGGGACTTTACGCTTCTGTAAAGAAAAACTACAAGGCCAAAAATACCAAGCGTATACAAAACAATATAGTTATAAATTGAAAAAGTCATTGCATATTCACATAAAATACGTAAATTGTACAGCCAAAATGTGTATAGAATGTGTATTGAAATGTGACAAGTTTGAAAAACCACAAGTTTCGGAATGGTGAATTAAATAAATTATACAAAAAAAATATACTTAGATACAATCAGATAGAAACCATTAATTCGCCTATTCGATACTTCAGCACAATCCATAATAAATATTCAATTTGTAAATTGAAGAAATAAAAATTCAAAATACCATCTGATTAATTCATGTGAGACAACTACTTTTAGTAACTGTATTGAGCCAACTAATTTTAGTAACTGTCTTAAGACAAGTACTTTTTGTAACTGATTTGAAATATGTGCGGAAATATCGAAGTAAGCTTGGATATACGCAAGTCATATCCGATCTAAGTATATGTTTGTTGAAATTATGTAAATTCTCAACTCGCATAAACCAATAATTATATAAATTATTATTTTTTGAATAATAAAAATATGAAAACAAAATAATAATAAATTTTAAACAGTGGAGTACTGAAAAAAATTATTCTCCACTCCAGGGGGCCAAAAAAATTAGCGACATGCTAATTGAAAAATATTAAAGCAAGAATGACACGAATAGATGAATGAAAAATCTTACAAATGTGGATTAGACGTGAAGATTTAAATACATTTAGATGTTTAATTAGGATGCAGTAACGTTACCATTCCCTTGATATCCTCTGAGATAGTATGGCCGAATGTTGTATATCAACATGCCGAAGGTTTTCTTATTAGATTTTGGAGCTTTTAGCCTAACTGAAGTTGGTGTAGTGAACTTTATTATCTTGTACGGTCCATTGAATTTTGAAGCGAATTTAGGTGCGATATTCTTGTTCATATTCGGGGCCAAGTTTTTTACCATGACCAATTGACCCACTTTATATTTAGACAGCGTTGGTTTATTTAAAGTTTGGTTGACTCGTTGTTGGTGAGCAATCTTTAACGCATCTTGTATATGTGCTTGTGATGGTTTAGCAGAACTCGTGATTAACTCAGTTAATTCGTTTATAATCACAAACGGCGTCATTAACTTTCTACCAAAATAAACTTCAGCTGGTGTTGAGTCGATTGTACTTTTGTAGGAGTTGTTGTAATTGAAAATTACAAAACTCAAAAATTTTGACTAATTTTTATGTTCTACAGAATATTCTTTGAGAATGCATCCTAAATTATATTTTATCTGTCGATTGAGGCACTCGCTCTTGTTCGAAGATGGTGTATAGCTCGAACAGTAGGCAGCTCTAATACCATTATTAAATAAGAAGGTTTTCCACTTGATCGACGCAAAGGCTGGTCCGTTGTCGGCTACAACAACCGTCGGATATCCGTTTTGCAGGAAAATCTTCTGTATCAGTGAAATGGCAACGTCACTGGTTTGCCTTTTACATGGAAAGGCGAAAGCAAATTTTGAAAATCCATCTACAATAGAAAAAATATATTTAAAACCTTCACTTGATCTAATAATAGGACCGATAAAGTCGACGTACAAAGTATGTAGGGATACTCCGGCACGGAACTACTCAACTGAACCTTATCGTTACGTGTATATGGCCTTATAGCCTGGCACACTTTACAGGTTCTGACATAGTCCCTTACTTTTGCATAGAGGTTTTTGTAGTAAAATATTTTACTAATTTCACGGAATGTTTTAATTACTGAATTATGCGCAGCATACTTGGAATCATGATAATATCGAAGAACGTAATCGAGTAAATTATCTGGTAAAAATATACGTTTTAGTCGATTCCTTCCGACGAACTTATAAATTAACCCATCCTTTATGCAAAAATTAGGGACATTCATCTGAGCCTTAAGGTTTTGATAAATGATTTTACATTCGGGAGAGTTACGTTGCTCGCTTTTAATAGAAAGGTAATCAAAATTTGTATTAGCTAAAACGTTAATAAAGTTCAGTTGCGCATTGTTCCTGATTTCTTCATTCACCGATTCTAAGTCAGTTTGATCCAAAGTATTGGTTATCTTTTTTAAAAGGTTTGCATAACCTGGATCATTGCTATGCAACTCTTTAATTTTAATGAAATTTTTGCCTGAATCTTGATTTGAATCAGAAAATTTGTTCACTAACATATGGTCAGTTTCGTATAACCTAGATAGAAAATCGGCCATATTGTTCAATTTGCCCTTAATATGTTCCGGGGTAAAGTCATATCTCGAAATTTTAAGGATCCACCTAGATAATTTATTAAATTTGTTGGGGGTATTAAAAATCCACAATAACGACCTGCAGTCAGTCTGTAGAGTAAACTTGCGGTCGGTTAAAAAATCTTTAAATTTATCTAGGGCCGTTACTACTGCGAGAAGTTCTAATTCATGACTGTTATATTTTAATTCGGCTGGATTCAATTTTCGAGAACAGTACATAATGGGGTGCAAACCGTCATCATATTTTTGAAGTAATACCGCGCCCAGACCTGTAGCTGATCCGTCAGTTTGTAGCACAAAAGGTTTGTCAAAATTAGGAAATTTTAAGACAGGCGCACTTACTAAAGATTTTTTTAAAGTAGAGATTGCATCAAGATGAACCTTAGTAATTTGAACCTAACACCTTTCTTTTTTAAATCGTTTAACGGAGCTACAATCTGACTGAACATGGGAATATAGCGGGAGTAAAAAGCCGTAGCCCCAACTAGACGCATAACTTCTTTGACGTTTTTTGGAGTTGGCATGTCATTGATTGCTTGCACCTTAATAGGGTCTATAAAGCGTCCCTCAGCGGATATTACGCTACCCAACAAACGTACCCTCGACATACAAAATCGAGCCTTAGAAGGATTAATAGTGATACCGATAGACTTTATTTTAGTGAACAAGAGATTCAGGTGATTTAAATGTGATTCAATGTCGGGCGAATGTACAATTAAATCGTCATAATAAATAAGAAGAAATTTATGACGAAATTCTGCGAGACTGGAATTTAAAAAACGAGCTAATGATTGACTAGCCACCTTTAGCCCGAAAGGCATCGTATTGTACTCAAACAGACCATATTGTGTGACGATCGCGGTGACATGTTTCGAGTCATCTGATAATTTTATCTGATGAAAACTGGATTTCATGTCGAGGAGTGTAAACACTTTCGAATTACCTAAGCTAGCGAAAATATGAGCCATACTGGCTGAACTCATCGGATCAAACTCTATATGTTTGTTAACAAACCTATAGTCAGCGACTAACCGATAAGAATCGTCTTTCTTTTTAACAAAGAAGACGGGTGAGCTATAATTAGAGTTCGAAGGAGAAAGTACCCCTTGTGTAACAAGCTCTTGAACATGCTCGTCCAAAAGTCTGGCTTTATCGGATGCTAGATAGTAAGGAGCTTTACAAACCGGAATGTTATCGATTAACTTAATTTTATATTCAAAACCTTTGGCAAGACCAGGAATGTCAGAAAAAATCGATTTAAAATTTTGAAGAAGTGTTTGCAACACTTTGGTTTGTTTGCTATTAAGATTTACTTTCGCTTCGACAATGGTATTAATAATTCGATTATTATTACAAAAACCCGAAAACGGTATTTCAACATTAGGATGAAAATAAAATTTGATCGTCGACTTAAAGAAGTCCAAAATGATGTTGCAATTTTTAAGTGTGGCAACACCTAAAATTACCTCAAACGGTAATGAATCTACTATAAAAAAAGTTTGAGTCCATGAAAAATTAGCCAATTTAAAATGAAGTTTCGCAGTTAAATTACATTTTAAAAAATTATTTCCCGGCAAAGAAATAGTTTTATCAATTGATTCGGTGACGATGTTTCTATTGTTAGCTTTTAACTTGTTAAAAGTCGCAGTTTTAATAGCATTAACAGTAGCACCGGAATCAAAAGTGTTAATAAAGGATAACCTTGAATGAAAATGGTTTATAGAGGTAAAATAGTATAATTTAAAATAACATCATTAATAACAAACTTGGGGTCTATTGCGAGTTTTTTGGAACCGTAGTACTAACATTTATATTATCCTTCTTTCTTTTAAAACAAAATTTAAAATTGTGATTAGTACCTTTACAGAAAGTACAAAAAAGTTTAGTGTCATTATGCGTATTTTGAATTGAACTAACGTTTACACTGAGGGGTGTTGTAGATATTCGCGCTTGAATTTCCTCAATTTTAGTGATTTGTTGATACAAATCTTTATAAGTATCGGGAATTTGATATAAACCAAGAATAGTTAGGACAGAATTATTGGCATGAGCAAAAATAATTTGTATGATTTCGGATTCAGATGAATCATTAAGTAGGATGTTCGCGAATTTTATTATTGAAGGAACAAATGTCGAAAAATTTTCAGTGTCAAGTTGATTTCGCCGGACCAATCTATCAATTAATATTTGTTTAGTCAAAGGTGGAATATAAACTTGTAATAAATTATGTTTAATATTTTGCCAAGACAAAGAGTCAGCCAAACAAGTAGACCAAAATGTTTGTGCGTTCGAAGCACACCTATTGATTAAAGATTTCAAAAGAACGTCTATAGGTAAAAAATTAATATCAACTAAATGTTGAGTATCGACAATAAACTGTATAATATTTTCTGGAACCGAAATGTCCAGAATAGTGATTTTATTTATAAAGGAATCTATACTCGGTTTTGCAAAAAAACTAAAATTTGAAGTTAATTGATTTGAACTAGTGTTATTATTTGATAGAGTAGTTGTTATTGTTGCCAAGGCATCGGTAATGCTACTAATCTGCTTGCTTTGCTGTTGTATTTGTTGCTGTACATCCGAAACGTGCAGCACTGACGCATGGAACTGTTGAGCTGTAGTCTGCATCTGCGTAGTTATAGCCGCTAAGTTAACCGCTGATACTTGATGAGGCGTGATGAATAAGTCATCTGGTGAAGCTGGAGGATCGTCATCTCCTGGGGTACCTGGTGTATTACGAGTTGTTCTCGGCATAATGAAAATTTAAACCACAAACAAAATAGAAGAAAGAGAAAAAAAATTAGCACTAAGTTAAATATAATTATAGAATTAAAGAGAATGTAAAAGATATAAATGTATAAATATAAAGAAAAAATTATAATCATTTCAACTTTCAAAAAGAATTTCAGAATCACAAGTCGAGCTTTGTGAAAACTATCGAAAACAAAAGACACATATGGATATTTGCTCTGCTTCCATATGTGTATTTAAAAAAAAAAAAAAAAAAAATTGGTGTTTAGTTTTAAAAAAAAAACTAAACACTTTATAGAAAATAATTGAATTATCAATTATTTTCATAAATATGAAATTAAGTTAATTTAGTAATTTTAATTAAAAGAGGTATTATGATGTATTTTAAAAAAAAAAATAATGAAAACTAAATATACGGTACTTTAGAAAAAAAAATCCAAAGCAGAGTATTGTATGTGGAATTATGAAAATTGGAAAACGATCGGTGCTAACGCGATACACGTAAATATAAAAAAAATAACACGTTGAACCGAAAGTCTTTCAATAAAAGCTGGGCCCATTAAAAAAGATAATATTGAGGTAGTAAGATCTTTACTATCCAGTAAGTGTCTAAGTTATCGACTAGTGATTCGAATCAGAAATACTGAAAATAAAAAAAAAGTACAAAAAAAGAACAAAACAAAATATATGTAAAAATAAAATATATTTGAAATAAATAATTTTTCATTTAATATGTTGATAGTATAACTATCCTTAAAATACTAAGTTTGGTTGTACAAGTTATAAAAAAAATTACATGAATATGTACTAGATTGAACTGTAGTAAAAAGAAATATCGTATATAAAAAAAAAACGACACTACAGTAAAAAAAATGTTCAAATATGTCTGATATGCAAAAATATAAATATACACTACAAATTTAATTCAGATACATAGTTGTATATAAAGGGGACTTTACGCTTCTGTAAAGAAAAACTACAAGGCCAAAAATACCAAGCGTATACAAAACAATATAGTTATAAATTGAAAAAGTCATTGCATATTCACATAAAATACGTAAATTGTACAGCCAAAATGTGTATAGAATGTGTATTGAAATGTGACAAGTTTGAAAAACCACAAGTTTCGGAATGGTGAATTAAATAAATTATACAAAAAAAATATACTTAGATACAATCAGATAGAAACCATTAATTCGCCTATTCGATACTTCAGCACAATCCATAATAAATATTCAATTTGTAAATTGAAGAAATAAAAATTCAAAATACCATCTGATTAATTCATGTGAGACAACTACTTTTAGTAACTGTATTGAGCCAACTAATTTTAGTAACTGTCTTGAGACAAGTACTTTTTGTAACTGATTTGAAATATGTGCGGAAATATCGAAGTAAGCTTGGATATACGCAAGTCATATCCGGTCTAAGTAAATGTTTGTTGAAATTATGTAAATTCTCAACTCGCATAAACCAATAATTATATAAATTATTATTTTTTGAATAATAAAAATATGAAAACAAAATAATAATAAATTTTAAACAGTGGAGTACTAAAAAAAATTATTCTCCATTACTACACAATTTATCGGTTACTAGGCAAGGTTCCTCACGTTGCGGTGTCTACGTAACAACTACTTAAACATAACATAACTAGTGGGTTCTTTTCGCGTCGACTCGTCTTTACATTTTGTTTACACTTAACTCAATCTGTAGTTTTGCGGATTGGCGCCAACAACGATTTTTCGATGAATGATGGACCTCGAAACCGTACGTTTTGATAATATGGCTCACGTAATTGGGATGGTTGATCCTCAACAGAACCAATAATGAGCCAACCAAAAATACTATTGATGGCGGACGGGTTTTCACGAATTTGCTGCAAATCGTTATGTGATAAAATGGAGGAATATTAATTGGCGTTTATCAAAAAATCGATAGGTTCAGTAAATAGTTTCAGTTTACTAACCAATATCACCTGCCGCGAATATTTCGTGGATATTGTCAACCGTTTTTCGTCTTGGCGCCAACTTCAACGAGTATTTGGTTGGATTTTTCGTTTTTTCGAACAAAGTAAATCTCGCCTACAACATTCCGCTCCCATTTCGGTCCCCCTCTCATTACTTCTCCAATGAGCTGCATGCCCTTAAAACCTAACTGCGCATCAAGCGTAGCCTGAGCAATTTAAATCCATATTTTGATAATTCTCAACTTCTTAGAGTTGGTGGTCGTCTGGACCATTCCCAACTCTCATCAGATGCTAAGCATCTATTATTATTGACTAAATTAGCACACATTTCTAAACTATTATGTTTTCATTTTCATTTATTAAACCTTCATTCTGGTCCTAGATCGGACCAAGCCTCCATTCAATCTCTTTATTGGATACCGGGCCTTTGCGGTCTCGTTAGAAGGACCATTCATTCGTAGCTGCACAAAATGCTATCGTTTTCGCGCGATACCATTCACACTTCAAATGGCAGCGTTACCTAAATCGCGGGAAGCCCCGTCCCGTCCCGTCCTCAAAATTTCGTCTGAGCTCCTCGACAACTTAAAGAAATTTCTGCCTTTTTACAGAGTACTCATGACGAAATTCACAATCACACCTCAAAACTCGATATCCCGTGGCATTCCAATCCTCCTTATGCTTCTCATTTCTGTGGCTATGGGAAAACGGAGTGAAATCGGCTAAAACCTTACTCAAGCGTGCTTTCGGCAATTATTTGTATACAATTGAAAAATTTTTGCTCGCATTGACGCGGTGTTGAACAGTCGGCAACTTTGCGAATTGTCCCATGATCCCAACGAAGCTCCATTCTATTTAAGCCCCGATCATTTCCTAATCGGTGTCCCACTCCTCAGCATTCCTGAAAGGTCTTTTCCCGAAACTGGAAACCGAAGACACCGCTGGTTGAAACAACGTCAGTTGATTCAAACCTTTTGGAAACGTTGGCCATCTGACTATTTAAATACCCTTATTCAACGTAATAAGTGGAATTTTTTCTCTTCTATTCCTCGTGTAGGTAATGTTGTTCTTCTTAAAAGTGATAACATTCCCCCTCTCACTTGCCATTACACCGCGTTACTCATCTTCTCGTTGCACCCGACGGTGTTGCTCGTGTAGTTACCCTTCAATTAGCTAATCAGCAATTAACCACTCGCGCGGTTCACAAATTAGTGCCGCTAAGAGAGCCTCTAGACTCACCCCTACAAAATTTTCGTTTATTCATCTCTCTCATTCTTCTGCCCCTTTCCTTACAGTCCACTCTCTCTTTCTCTCTCATTTTCTCTTCCTCTTTCTCTTACTCTTACTCTTTTCTCTCTTTCTAGTTGCTCCCGTTATTTCCCAGGCAAATGCTGTCGCATTTGGGGGGGAGGCGATTATGTTCACGCCAATATATTTGTACAAATAGATTGGCGTTTATATTATTGAAGGTGTTAGCCAAGTGATGCCATCTGCCTCATTGACGGAACACTATCAAGCCAGTTGGTATCAACCGGGCTTCAGCATGTTCGGTCATTATTCATAAATCCTTTCTCTAATTCAAATCGATCTCTTGAACAAGGCTCCAGTCAGCCATTCTCTCGCGTTTTCTATTAATTACAGAATTAATAGTTAACAACTTCAAATTCGTCGTTCAACTCGTTCAACTCATTAACCTCTTGGAATATCAAGCATTCAATTATATTCAAGTGTAAAAATAGTTATTTGTGTCATCTATATTATATTCATTTTAACTTTACTTTAAAACCAGTTAGTACAAAGAGTACACCGAACTCACATTCATAGCTATCAACATCTTAAAACATTCGTAAAACTATTTGCAAAAGTGTTACACTACAATCCTGAATATCCCTTTCTTTCCAACTTTTCTCCACGTGGTGATCTACATCAAGAAACGCAGAACATCAGCGCATGGAGAGTAATTTAAGCTTTTATATTTATCGAAGGGATTGATTACATTATCTCGTTAAAACCGTTCTAAAATTCGTAAGAATACCGAACACTTTTGATACGGTTTGGCACAATGAACTTATCCACAAACTATCCAAAAATCACATATTAATATCCAACAAAGTAAATCGAATCAATACCGTGTCCAAGCTGGTACACTCTAAGGGTCTTTGGTTGGACCCCGCCTCTTTTTATATTATATAAACGATATCCCGAAGGATCGAGCTACTGAACCAGCCGTCTATATCGACGATACGGCAATCTATTGCTCTTCTTGCCAACCGAAAGCTATTTCCAGTTGTCTCGAATCCAGACTACCCAGGCTTTGAAACTATTTCAAATTATGGAAAATCAAGATCTATCCCACGAAGACTCAGTCAGTCCGTCTTGCTTACTAGGATGAATAAATTTTCCTCCTACCCACTTGATTTGGAGATGTTTAACACTGAAATCCGGTAAACTCAAAGTTTTGAGTATCTGGGAATAACTCGTCAAAGGCAGTTGAATTGGGCACAAACCGCCAAAAGACCTCTTGCCCTTTGGAACGCATCCTATACAGGGCTGTACCCCTTACTCAACACCAAGAGTAAGCTGGACGAACATCTGAAACATCGACTTTACAAGTCATGTATCCAGCCCATACTCATGTACGTAGCCCCAATATGGTCAAACGATGCTCCATCACACCTTGCGAAAATGCAACAATTTCAAAATCGTTGTCTTTCGAAAAAAAACCTAAGATTTCTGTCTGAAACTCTCCACATAGAAACTGGGCATTCTATTATCCGTAAATTTATATAATTTACCTCCAAATCCTTTTTCCAATCTAACCGCGACAATCTTTCCCCTTAAATCAACGTACTGGGTCAATATCACCCGAATACGTTGCTCTTCGAGAAATGATTCTGCATGCTTTTCATAATTTTATTTTATTTTTTCTTTTGTTTTTCTATTTAAGTTTAGTTTGAAGGGATGGCTTATCCATCCAATTTAGGTTAAGTTTTATGTCAATGGTTTTTGTATTAAGTTTTTTTTCCATTTCTAAACGATGTTAAAATGATTTTATAATCTTGATAAGAAGATAATTTAATAAGAAGATATATCATATGTAAAGTATAGGCTAGGAACTATAGTTTTAAGATGTATTGTAATACAATTTATGTAAATTATTTACGATAAAATATTATATTCTTTTCAAAATATCCCCGACACAATATCCCTGCCCAAAATATCTCCGGGGCAAATATTCCGAGACAAAATATCCTCGACGAAATATCCCAAAGACAAAATATTCCCGACAAAATATCTCGTAAACTTTGAAATCGCAGAATAATATCAATAATAATAATAATAATATTAATAATACTGAAAAACACGCAAACCCGGGACCAAAAACACGCAAACCCAACTCGGGGTATGACTGATGAAGTGAAAGGTTGTACTACTTGGTTGTAATAGCTATCTTATTTAATTTCAATAATTTTTGACACTATATCTCAAATATATAGAACGCCTTTTAGTACGGAGGCCAAAAAATACGCAAATCCGACCAACTCGGGTATGACCGATGAAGTGAAAGATTGTAGCACTCGGTTGTAATAGTTACTTTATTTAATTTCAATAATTTTGCCACGATATTTGAAACATATAGAACAACTATCGAGGTACTTTTTCATTATCAAAAGTTATTATGTCGGGGGATATTTTGTCCCGGGGATATTTTATCTGGTGTTATATTGTCCTAGGATATTTTGTCGGGGATATTTTGTTTGAGGATCAAGACGCCTGCTACGAGTTTAGTTGCATATGGGCAAAATTTAAAAAAATAGAAAACTTTATTTTATATATATATTCCCAACGAAACGATCCCGAAACTTGGAAACACTACCCAAAATTTCATTTTTATTTTTACCTATGCTAGAGGGATTCGGTTTTTATGATGAATAATACGATGAATCGACGATGAATAACTTGAAACTTATAAGAAAAATCTAAAAAATTGAATTTTCCCAATTCAATATCCCCGAAAATGAGAAAAAACGCCATAACTTAAATTTTTTCCTTCTATTCATGCTAGAAAGTTGCACCTTGAGGTTCAAGGGGGTGGAACCCCTTAGCGAGCAAAGCGAGTGAACGTTATATAACGCTAAACGGTCTCCTTTGAAAATGTGAATCTACTTAGAAAGAAAAAGAGTTTTGTAACGCGAAGCGTAAAGTAACGCAAAGCATAACAAAACGCGTAGCGTTTTTTGCGAAGCGTTACTTTACTCGACGCGTTCGGCTTTGTATATTTAAGTATTTCAAAAAGCACTAATATCCGATCAAAAACATAAATTTAAAAAACGGCCGAGTTTTCGGGGAGATACTTCATATAATAGTCATTGTTGAAATTTATTTTGTAAGTTTTCTCTTAGCAAGGTATTAAATTTATAACGCGGCAAGTTTTAAAATATTGGAATCAAAAGAAAAAAAATAACTTCTTTTGATTCAAATATTTTAAAACTTGCCGCGTTATACAATTTTAAAACACACTAAGAGAAAACTTACGAAATAAATTTCAACCAAATATTTTCTTACATTTAATCAATTTATCCCTCATTAGTTTTATAAGGAAAAATTAACAAAATCAATTTATAAGCAAAGCAGAGTTGACGTACCTTCCTGTTCCACCTATTAGTGTTCTAGTATTTTCTTAGCTTACAAATATAAGAAATTTTAGGAAATTTCTTTCAACATCTAGTAGGTACCATCGATAGACATTTGAATAAATTTGCTAAAATTTCTTATATTGTTAGCTAAGAAAACACTAGAACGCTAGTTGGTGGGACAGGAAGGTACGTCAACTCTGCTTTGCTTCAGGGTAGTATATGGACTAAAATATGCATATATGTCAGCATTGCGATGTAACAGTGGCTCCGTCAGATAAAGCTGCCGGTCTGTTTAAACCGTGATGTTTGATCCTGGAATTCTATTGTATCTGCATCTGTCTACATTTGAGAGGTGATGGTGGGTTTTCCAAGATGATTAAAATTATTATTATTATTTTTTTGATTTTTTTATCCCTTTGTTTTCGTGCGAGTATAAACACACCTATAGATTAAATTCCGGTAAATATTAAATGCAAGGTACTAAATCTTAATGGCTGTAGTGGAAATATCACACATGCATGCCGCGCAGGCACGCTAAAGCATAACTTAGTTCCTTGGCTAGGTGAAGAGCACTTCAATTGGGTTAATGATGTAACAAAGGAAACGCCCTACTACCGGATTTATTTATCCAGTTATTTAGAGGTTAGTGGTTTAACTATATAAAGTAGGATCTGAAAATCCGTGGTAAAAATATCGCATTTTGACAAATTTTTAATTGGTAGAAAAGGATCAAATTTGTGATTTTTTAAACTTGAATTTGAATTTAGTCAAACTTGGAAAATGTTTTAGAAATATTGGAATTTCTGCATGACAAATTAAATTTCTACCTGTCAGTTCAATATAAAAATGAGATTCACCAAAAAGCTTGTTTAAAAACCGCTTACTGGAATTAAATGAATAATTAAACAAAATTTAATTTCGGATTTATGGAGATCAGATTTTGCAATATCTAGAACGGGATACAAAACTATTGAAATGTTTTAAATGTAATTAAAATTTGACATAAATTTCTTTATTTAAAACCATTATATATCAACTTATTATTACACAGTGCCTTTTGACTGACTTGTTAACGAATATTAATTTCCATGAAAATATTGAAAATGTTTTTTTATATTTTCATAGATTAAATTTTCATATCAAAATATTACCAAACAAAACCCAAAGTAAAAAAATTTAGACATTAAAAAATATTGCAAATTTTTTTTTATTATTATATGTTGTGTTATTGCAATTTGTTTTTGTGTATGTTTACATATTTAATATTAAAAAATATCAAAGCTCATAGTTAGTATGATAGACACAAAAACCTTTGAAAAATACCATACCGCTTTTGACTGTGTATACTGTATATACATTGAACTCATACCCAATGTAGTCCATCACATACGTATATGGTCAAAGTGAATACCTACATATGGGATGTGGACACCATTCATGTATGGTTTCCGATTACCTATTCAATATTATAGTTCTAAATATCAAGGATATTTGTGGATTAAATACTTATGTTTGTTACGTAATTAATATTTCGTTATATCGGACAACTTACTTTCCAGTTAGTGTAAGGAAGATCAGTCCATCCGTGTGGTCCAGTTGTTAAAGGTGCTCTCTGGGAACTAGAAGCTTGCTGGTTCGATTTCCAATGGCGGCAGATTGTGAATTCAATTAATTTAAAAAAATTACTTAATGGGGCGGTTAAATGACTAAACCGTCTACGTATGAACAAGAACGAAAGTAACCGACTATATATTATGTTAAGGTTTTCTGCAATTTCCTTTCAAAAACTCCACATTAAAATCGGCACAGTTCTTATCAAAGTCGGCCGCAGACGCACAGCTCACCAATCCTTTGCGTTCATACAATTTCCTTGTTGACCTTTAGGGGTCGATTAGAAAGGCCTAGAAACTACTTGCCAGGCTTCGTCCTCCCCTCCCCTTATCGAACATTACACAAGATGAAACTCTGGCAATACATGATAAATTGTAATTATGCTCAAATTAATTTGTTCGAATGAAAATGAGAGACTTTTACAAGTTACGGCTTTATAATTGGGAAAAATTTATTTAAATTAAACACAACACCACCATATATCTACACGATGAAGGTATTCAGTAAGAGCGTTAACCTTCCGTCGTGCGCCGTGTACTTAGATAGGTTCACATTCAAAAAGCATAATAAACACCCGATAAAGGTCTTTTATAGAACTTCCCAGTGATGTACATCATTATTTGGGGTGTCAAAAAAGAAAAACTACAAAGCTTCTGTAAAAAACTGTGTTTTTGGCATAAAATTAATTGAACAAATGTTGACAAAATCTTTGACCTACTATCAAAAGTCGTATAAAGTAAAAAATATTAACGTGTAATATAAAGCAATATAAAATAAAAAAATCGTTAGGCAAAAAAAGTAAAGATAAGAAATAGTGAAAAATATTCACAGCATTTACATCTATATTAATCTTCCAAGATAGATTCACCTAATCTTCAAGGATTGAACCCCCTTCAAAAATGTGACGAAATTGGGCGCAATGAAGTAAACTGCAGAAAACGTGAACAACTTTTCGAAATGAAGGTTAAGGTGAAACTTAAAGACAGGGTTGTGTAAAGTAGGTGGAAAAAAATAGCTACTGGGAATACCAGGTGGAAGCACCACATAGGGCCAAAGTAAAAAGACAAAATGGAAGTCTTGTGTCTGGTAGATCAAACGCGCCCGACGACGGAAGGGTAAGTTATGAAAAACAATCCCTTCTGTAGGATAACTGTACGTGGAATAGTGGACGGAAAGCAAATCTATCGAACTTGTACTCTGGTGATCAAACGTTTGATAATAACCATATTAGGAATGGGAGAGTGGAAAGGTGTTAAACAGTTTTATTCCAAAATATTTCAAAAACTATAAGATGTTTCCCAAAAAGTCTCTTATATATTTTTTTTTTTTTGCAGAAGTACGCGTATATTATGATATAAAGGGAACCAACTTTGTTATAAGGGGTTCAAGAAATTCACCACATGAGACACATTATCAACCATTGATTTACGCAAAAAAAAATATGGAACGAACCATTTTGATACATAATTTATGCAATTTTTTTGCTAGCAATAACTTTTCCGATTAGTCTTGTATTATAATACGTATAAGGCGACAAAAAATTTCTCCACTTTCCACAATGCCCATTCGATTTTTGGAAACTCGTCTGATGTATTTTGAATATCAGTATTTGTGTAATCTAAACAAGTTTGCAAGGAGGGAAAGATAAATAATTGGCAGTTGCTGTATTTCTGTACTTGAGCGAAATTTAATCTCTCAGGACCTATCAGTTTATCTATACTAATATTATAAAGAGAAAAGATTTTTTGTATGTTTGTATGTTTGTTTGTTATGGATAAACTAAAAAATACTGATTTTAAAAATGATTTCATAAAATTAATCACCCCGTCGTAAAATTTAATCACTTACAAAGTAGATCAATATCCTCTTCACGCCCACACCTACCAGGAGGTGTGAAAATATCTAACTTTAAAATCTGAAGAGATAAAGAAAAAATCAAAGACAAAAAAAGTTTTTTGATAAATAAACAAGGACCAACAAGGGGGTGGCCCTGCGGGTGAATTAGGTTAATTTTTTTGAAATATTTTTGCTTTACCTGAATTTATCCGAAATATCTTTGCTTTAACACGAGCAAAGTCGTATAGATCAGCTAGTTACTTACATACGCTCTTTCACACAATAATTTTTATAGTACATTTATTATTACCTATAACGGAACGGTGACAGTAAATGCATTTAGGGTTGTTTGTTTGTTTGTGTGTTTGTATCTCAGTTACCATGTTCCTCAGATACTACTAAAGCGATTTCAATGCGGTTTATTGAATTATTTTGTAACTACATGGGACTCTGAAAAGAGTGGTAAATAACTGAATTTTTCACATTATTATTTGTGTATACTTAGGCGTCACTTAGGTAACACACCACTAATGTAGATTTCCATTAAGGTTACGTAAGACATAGTATGATATAGCTAGGATTATTCACTATGTAGACAAGCATGTTAATGAATTTTTAATTGAATATTAATATAAAAAAATTTACTCATCCACCAGGAATCAAACCTGGACCTTTGAACTTCATTTTTAATACTCTAGATTCCTCTCTGACATTGTGATATTGTAATATAATTCCTAGTATTAAGGGGTTACATGGGTTTGAAGGCTAAAAACAAGCATATTTTCTCTAATTATTTCTAGTATAATAAATGAAATATTTTATTCAACCTTCAAAAATATACAAAGATAAAAATTTGACAAATATTTTGTGAAATTTTCATGTCAAAATTTTGAAAATTCAGCCAATAGGACTTCATTTCCTGTGACCCTCAAGTAGTCATAACTCTAGATAGATTCATCAGAAATTAAAAAACCAAATTATTTCTGTTAGTAGATATATATAGCTCGTGCTTGAGTTTTGTAAACAAAATGGTACTATTTTTGATATAATTTGCACCACCTATTGCCTTGTGAAATTAGTTGCGATAAAAAAAAAATCCTTCGTTCAATCAAGCACTAGACAATCTTATCCGGAACAAGTGTGCAAATAATAAACAAGATCGGATCATTATTTTTTGAGAAATCATGTCAACCGACTTCAAAAAAGGAGATTTGAGCAAAACCCAATTAAAGACAAACAATAGCTAAGCTGCTGCCTCAATATACTTCCAAAGGTTTTATCTCCTAGAGTTTTACTCTAAATGGCTTGAAACTTTGGGTAAATATTCTAGACATATTGTACTTTTTAATACAAAAAAATTAGTTTTTAAATTTTCAAACCGATGTAACGCCAAAAAATTATAGTAATTACTATAGGTTGGTTATATGCAGTGCTTAGGCGCTCCTTTCAAATAATATAATTTAATGTAAATACAAAAGTAATTTTTTTAATAGTACCTACCTACATCAAAATCAAAGATTTTGATTAACCGTTTTTAGAACCTCTTTTTAGAAAAAGTTTTTAGAACCTCTCATAGAAGAAATTTGTTACGCAGGAGCTGCTTCAACTAAGCGAATTTCCTTAGAATACATAAATCACTCTCTAGCGGTCACAATTTTAGTCTGATCAAAAAGAAATGCCGTATATGATTTTAGTATTTGCAAGTCCAATTTTATTAATAAATGATATATGCCGAGGGGGTTGGGGGGAGGGGATATAAAGAAAGAAGAAAATACAAAATATAAAATATCTCTCTTAATATTAGAACAATCGAAAAATGTGTAAGAAATAAAGTTGTAGAAAATCCAATTTGCTACAATTTATCACCTTATAATTTTTGCTCAAAGATACGTAGTTTTGCCCATTTTGCCCAAAAATGATCCGATTTTTCCCAGCCACACACTTGACCTTACTTTTTAGCTCTAAACACACATACAACATTTCACTTTTATGTTATCGTGTTCATAGACGGGCAGCCGTTACAAAGTTGTAACTAAACTTAATATACCCTAATATATATTATACACCGGTTATAACTAGTTTGTTGTGTGAATCTGTAAATGCTTGAATTCAATATTTCGAGATTATGTAAATACACCTTGTTCACTCATGTAAAATTATAGAATTTCCCAGCTAACTGTATAATATTGCAACTTACTTTTGTTTTTATACCCAAACTTGAAAATATGTAAATAAATATTACATATAAATAAATATTGTTTCGTTGCTGCGAAATTATTGAAGACTTTTGTGAAAATTTTAAATGAAAATTACATTAATAATTTCAGGTGGGAATCATGTAAACAATTATTGAATTATGCGACATATTTGACAACCGTTTTTTTTTTTTTTTAGCGAATTTCCGAAGAAAATGTGGACTCTCTAGTGGTCACAGTTTTATTCCGATTGGTTTGTTTTTTGAATCGCTTTTGGTATTTGAAAGGTCAAGCCAGTTATTGGTTAAATTCGGACAAGGGGAAAGGTGGGTTTAGGATGAGAGAGGTCGGAAACACAAAATTTTGCATATCTACCTTAATATTCGAAATATCAAAAAATTTATAACTAGTAAAGTTGTCGAAAATTAGTTTTGCTATACTTTTGTTTCACATCATTTTTTCTGTTTCTCTGTATTTACATAAAAAATTTTAATTTAAGACTGAAAGTTAAAATTCTAAATATCCCTGTACACATTAGATTTTGTGAAAAATGATTAAGTAATGAATTGTAGCAAACTTGATATGCTTTATTATTTATACATTGATCGATTGTTCTAATATTAAGGTAGATATTTTATATTTTGTGTTTTCTAATTTCTAATTTCTCTATACGCTCTTTCCCGTTAACCTAAAATCATATCAGACACACTATTTTATTTTGATCACACTAAAATTGTGACCGCTAGAGAATAACTAATGTATTCTAGGGAAATTCGCTAAGCTGGCGAACCTCCTGCGTAACGAATTTTGCTATCCGTTTAATTCAATTGTTTAAAGTTTAAAAATATTAAAAGATGATCAATTCCCTGATATTATCCTATCAAAAGTTTCTTCACTGTCCTATTACGATGATATTAATCCACACTATTCAAATCCAAACTGTTAAAATGATACAATAATACTTAAAGCACAATTAACAGTACAAATAACAGTCACTGTACCAATTATAATTAATTACTTTTTTTTATACACGTTCAGTAGTGAAGTTATCCTTGAAAGGCAAAACAAAATTTATTACATAAACAAAATGTACTAACGGTTAGAGTATCTTCCTATGTATGTAACAACAGATACATATGAATTAATAACACAATTTCATTTTAAATAACGCATCCAATGGATGAATTGTTCAATGATTTTTTTTTTTGCTAAATAATAATATCCGGTAATCAATGCTTTTAATATCGTACAACCGTGTATATATACATACAATCAAAAATATATAATATAGATGTATTACTGTTATATAATACATGTTAAAATATTTGATTGTTCAAAAAATAACTGCAAAAAAACTAAATAACAAAATAAACTAACAAACAAATATATACTGACTCTCGTAACAGTAATAACAACATCAACAGTAAATTTGTAAATGGTGTAATGAAATTGAGTTTATTTATTATCAATAAATAAATAATAATAATACATTACGTATGAAATAAACGGCAAATGTATTCCGGAATCAAAAAGGGTCGCTCGGCTGGTTGTTTGGTTGGTTTAAACTGATGCAAATATATATATATATATATATATATATATATATATATTTATAGTATATCTACAATATAAACTGATATACTATTACTTTACTCATATCCTGTGTGAATATATATGGTGTTATATGTTATACAGACCATTCAATGATATTCCTACATACTACACAGTATCTGTATGCATCTATGTTGGTGTTACTCACGTAAAAGATACCTATCATTTCAAAACACTAGTCATTATGTGAGCCAAGAAGGTTATGGATTTTAATTATGGAAATTACAGAGTAATGCTTAGGTGGGCATAGACGGAACTCCGGAGCCACGGGGCTTAAGAAAGGTATGTTTTGAAGTAAGACGAAACGATGTTTCAATACAGGTTGGCCCTACCGATTATTGCCCAATAATTTGTTTTATTTTATATGTTTAATATGTGAAATTCCCGATTCACATAGATAAGAGGATGTGAAACAACTACAAAAACTAAGGTTTTTATTTATTTATTTTTAATAATTCCGGATATTCAAACGAAGATGGGTTTTCTGCGACGATTTCCCAAGTACTTTTTGTACTTGTGTTCATGGCTCCTAATAAATTATAATTTGTTGGATGGGTAATCATTTCGTTTAATAACGCGCAATCATTGGATTCCGGAAAAAGTTTCTATTAAAGCGGGAATTTTAAATTTTCTATTAAGAGGGGCCACTAAAAAATCACTCATTACATTTATATTTTCAAAATCTTTAAATCGATTATTTAATTGAAAAATTACCGTTTCACTAAAATCACTACTTATATTTTATTTTTTTAAAGAAATTATGCGAAAAATAATTTTCATTACCACGAATAGTACTTTTCACTCTTTTAATTCAAAGTAGATTAACTCGAAGAAACTCAGTCAGGTTGAGTACATAAAATTCAATTTTATGCTAACATAAAATTCCCACTTAACCATTAAGATTGAACCATTTAGAATTAGTAATAAATTTCGCAAAGAAAATCCTAAATCTTAAGAAAACTTCTGTCGAATGAAATATGAGGATTTCGAATATTTATTAGAAAACGTTACCCCTTTAATTAAAAAAAAAAGATACGCGACTGAGATTGTCAATCACTCCAGGTGAACGATTAGCATTAATATTGAGATTTGTAGCTGAGCAGGTAAATGAATAAAATATTTTCAATAATATTTTTTTATTATTACTATATAATAATATTTTTTATTATTACTATATAAAATGTATATAGAACGTGGAAAAATTTTCAACCTGTTAGAAATCTGAGACACCACAAGAGACACTTGGACACAATGTGTTCACACAGCCGCTGATTTGACACTAATTACAGTGTCACAATAAATGTTACAATTAGAGACACCCGTGTGCACAAGTAGACACTCGGTGGTTACGCTGAGTGTACGGTGTACAATGTCGTAGGTCAAACTTACCTGAATGTTTGATTACATTGATTCTTCTCAATTATTATTACTTTATTTCATTTTACTCAATTATTAATATTATTTACTCAATTTTGATACACATACATCTTGCACCAGGGAAATTGGATATTCTTAAGGCCGACAGTCAATACATGTGATACTTTTAAGAACTACTGCAAGGTGCTGCTCTCACGTGATGCATACACGTTATTTCGTGTGCCGTGCTGTTTTCGATAACAAAACGAGTATCAAGTAATCCTGATATAGATTTTTCCAAAATATGAATATTTCATAAATTTGTTCGTTTTATGAGTAAATAGTTTTGACAGTTTTTTTTTAAGGATGTGAACTGACGCAAACTGAAAATTTTAAAGCAGGTATTCATTAAATATATGGGCTGGCTGTCGCACAGGAAGTCAAAGGATTATATCAAGGGCGCTTCTTAATATAATTGTGCCGGATGCGTGAACGTTTTTAAGCACTCAAAGAAAAATGTGTGAAGTGGAAACTTTTGAACCATATCATTTAAAAATATTAATTATATTTGACGCTAAAGTTTTGTTCAAGAACTTGACTTTTCCCACTCACAATTCACGATTTATTACACATACGTTAAAAGACTTTTAAGCACACAAATCTCGTTGTAATTGGTTATTTATCTTTGATGGAAATATTGGCTCGAAAATGCGCAGGACTGTCGTCATGAACTCTGAGTTGACCGTGACTCGGAACCATAAAGCAAAACTGAAATAACATTGAACTTGAATATTCTAATATCGGACTACACTGCGACGCTGCATTGCAAACGCAGTTTCTACCTTGTTATGTCTTGTTATTTTATCAGGCCAGCTTGGGTACCTTCACTAGAATGTATAGATATGAATTCGCTCATATTCTAAATTATATGGCTCAAAATTGAACAGTTTGCTAGAAGAACTGACCCTATACCGAGCAACGTAAAATTGTCCATGTTAAAAAAAATTCTTCGTACGTCAAAACGTGACAAGTTTAGTAGAGACCCTTGGGTTTTATAAATAATGGGTAGTATTATTTTTAACTCAATAGTACATATTATTTGTATATATTTCAAGATTAAGAAGGAACAACTATGAAAGTACAAACGTATACTATGTAAACTAACACGTCATTTAATTTTATTAATTAAATTTAAGTCAAGAATTGGACCCTGGAACTCGACCCTAGAATAACGTAGGTTATTAGCTTGAAGAGCCGTTTTTTGCGTTTTATTGCCAGTAATACATTCTAGTCAACATTAACTTACTCTTCTAACATATTATTGGTGTTATGTTTTGTAAATTTACATTAATACGTGAAATAAAACAAAATGAAAGGATACTTATATCAAGCGATCATGGATTGAACAATGATTCAATCAATATAGCACATTATGTAATATTTTGAAAATACCTTTGCCAATAAGGCCAATTTGCCAATACAGAGTGATGACATTTTTAAAAGAAAATGCGCTTAGGACCGCCCATTTTACACTTAGTCAAATAAAAATATATTAATTTCTCCTGACTTATAATATATTATAATATATTAACTGCTCAAAGTCATCATGGGCATGCCTATTTATAGTATTAACCTTATGTCTGGCGTACTTAATCTGACAGGCACTGGGCTGATATTTTGTCACTTTGCTTTGGCCCTATACTATGTTTCCCCCTGGTATTCACAGTAGCTATTTTTTTCGGCCTACTCTATGAAATCTTTTCTGTTAGTTTCACCTTAACTTTCATTGCGGAAAGTTGTTCACGTTTTGTTCAGTTAAGTTCGTTGCGCCCAATTCGTGACATTTTTGAAGGGGACTCTATCCTGGAAGATTAGGTGAACCTATCTTTTAAGATTAATATAGATATTAATACTGTGTACATTTTTCCGCTATTTCTTACCTTTACTTTTTTTGCCTAACGATTTTTTTACTTTTATATTGCACGTTAGTATTTTAACTTTATACGACTTTTGATAGTTGGTCAAGAGTTTTGTTAACATTTGATCAACTAATTTTATGCCAAAAACATACTTACTTACAGAAGTATTATATTTTTTCGTTTTTTGGCACCCCAAATAATGATGTACATCACTGGGGAGGTGTATGTAAGAACTAAACCAGGTGTTTATTATGCTTTTTGAATGTGTGCCTATTAAGTACACTGCGCCCGACTCAGCAGTCAACCGTATTACAGCTGACGGAAGGTTAAATGTAATAATAATAATATTAGTTAGCTCTGAAACTATAAATTTTACGGAAAAAAGTTTAATTTGAAATTTATAGAAAATTTTATGTTCTAAATTTTATGCTCACAAATTTAGTCATTACCATTTTTAATGTATAATCAACAGTTAACTATATATTGAGCAATAACCACTGAAAAAAGTTTGGAGGGCTATAAATAAAAAACCATGCATTATACAGAAAAGTTATAACCAAAGTTGTAGAGAATAATATTATCTACGAAAATGATTTCTACTATTTTTGTCACACGATGCACGGTTTACGAGATATTTGATAAAAACGCGTTTATCCAATATGGCGGCTGACGCATAAGCCCCCCCTCCCGTCTCGCCAACTTGAATATACATTTGAAAATCGGTCCAACTTGAAAATCGGTTCAATACAAGATTGCAGAAAAAAAATACCCGGAGCTTAGCCTATAGTTCCCACGTGTCGAATTATTTTAAACCGAAAACTAATCTTAATTTAATTCAGGAATTTTATATAACAGCCTTGTTTTCCTCACGCATTTATCTTGCTCCACGTTTTCGGCGCAAAATATATTTTACCAAATTGGCAACAAATATACCTAAAGCTTGTGAAAATTATTATTAGTACCACCAACTTTTAAAAACTTGTAAGCTCCTTTTACAAAGAGTCTATTTGCTGGTATAACGTAGTATAATATATAGTTGTTTAGATTGGTATAGCATTAAAGTTATTAACAATTTATTCATTATTAAAGTTTTAGAATATCAAACAATATTAGAATATTACAAAGTTGTACTATATTTGAAGAATTGATAACATATAAGTTCATTCATTTGTGGCTTGTGGTAAAATCACTGGCTAATTCATTTCCGGAAATATTGAACTAAAACATTTACAATTAATGAAAGTCCATAAAGTTTTTTCAGTTTTGTAGAAATTTCTTTTGTCTATGCAAATTCTCCAAAAACCAGAGTTTTTACGAGTAATTCCAGAGATAATTTTTTTAATTGATTAAACAAAGAAGGTTTATTGTAGAAAGTGGAAGTTTAGTACAAAAATATATAGTTATATAAACTATATACAATATAAATTAATTTTTTTGGTTCTTGACTTGACTGTTATTATCGATATATAAACATAATTAACTTTAAATTTTCTTAACAAAAAAAATCATATTTTTCACTTTCTTACAAGCGTCTAAACATAGATTGTTGTTCAGGTCTTGAGTTTAATGTTAAGAAATTATTAGATATCATTAAATTAATTTTAGAGCATAGTTCGTTCTAATCATATCAACATAGGAAGATTTATGAATTTTTATCCCTAGGATTATCACTTTGCGATATTTTTTCATGAACCGAATTTACAGCGCAAATTTCATCACATGAATTATTTTCATTCATATCGATAAATAATTTTTGGGACAATTTAATGAATAATTGTTTTCTTATAAAAATCCGGAGATTATTCTTTGAAACCCGGAGACTGGAAAAAACTTAGTTTTTTCGGAGACTCTGGTCCTAAATCGGAGGATAGTAACCCAATATGCATGCATCTACCAGGTTACATAGATACATTTAAGTACAAAACCATATTTTGACAAAATGGAAACCCGACTTCAAAAATCAAATATTTTATATCAAAAAATGCACTAAAAAGTAAAAAAATAATTTCATATTCTTGTGGCAATTTTAGTTCACCTAAGCAAAAATTTTTAAATATGGGTAGACCTACTAATTTTTAGTACATTTTTTTTAAATACATTTTTTTTTTCCCGTTTTTTTTTTTTTTTTTTATTTCTAGTGCATTTTTTTATAACAGATTTTTAGTTTTTTTTACATGCATTTTGTTTTTGTGGTCGGTTTTTTTTTGTAAAAATTTTTTTTGATTTCGGTTTTTAAAAAAATTTTCTTATTTTCCTATTATGAATGAGTATACCCTTTCAAAAAAAAAAAAAATTCGCAGAAATCGGTTATCATATATAAAATGAGGATTTTCCTCGATTTCCCGGGGATCCCCTCATCAGAATGGGATTTGGTGACAATGGGACCAATGGGAAACCAAACCCTTTAAAACAAAAACAAAAAATTCAAAATCGGTTCATAAATGACGGAGGGCTGAGGTGACACACATAAAAAAAAAATACAGACGAATTGAGAACCATCCTCCTTTTTGAAGTCGGGTTAAAAATAACATAAATTCATGTACTATTTCAATTCACCTAGATGTACTGTTTTCATTAGTTTCGAGTTTGAAATTCGTATAGTGACTAACATATGTCTTAAAGTGCTAAATTTTAAATTCACAGGCACCGTTGATGGTTCGTATATTGTATGCATGTACGCGATCAGTACTACAATAGTGTACACCTATGTAACATATCACACCAACAACGGGTTATAAAATTGAGCCAGTAATATATATTATGGTACCATTATCATTTATACATAAATGTGAAATCTACTCTCTCACAATTGATAACATCAACAGTCTCTAATTAATTCTACCAATCTATCCATCTAAATTATACGTACGTATATCATATAGGCAACTAGCAACTAGTAATTTTTGTTGTTTATTTTTTTATTGTTTTGTTCTACGAAACACATCCTCTTAATATTTCAAACAAAATGTATTAAAAAATATATAGAATTAATTTTGTTTCAACCTTATGAATTTAACAATTATGTATTTAAACAATATCAATTTTGTTTAAATACATAATTTATGTATTTAGGGAGGTCCAGTAAAAAACCAGTTTTCGACAGATTTTGCTCATTTTTTTTCACAGGCTAAAAATAATGTTTTCTAATGAATCCCGAAGTTTCAGAATTTTTGACCGATTAGAACGCGAGATAGAAGCATGAAAACGTCATGTTCGCCCATCTATTATATGTTGTATTAAAAAAATACATGATAGAATTTAAATAAAAAACTATGAGAGTATTTCTTAATATTTCTTAAATAAATTTTGTTTGAATCGTGTTTTAGCGTTTTGTTTCCGAAATATAATAGTTTAAAATTTTTTTCTCTTTCAAAATTACATTAATTTGTAACACATATATATGCTTATATGTATTAGTGTATGTGTTTGTGTTTATATGTATTTGTTCTATTATACAAGCAAACCGGTTTTTTGTCCTGATTATACAAGACAATGCTGGTCCTACCTTAAATGAATTATTTATGTCCATTAACCTAGCAGAGCAACCTGAGTAGAACACAACTATTAAATGCTAATTAAATGGCCTAATTAAAAATTAAATGCTCTTTGTTGTATTGTGTTACCGCACGCTCTGCTAGCTTAATGTTTAGCTAGCAGAGCAATATTAAAAAATCCATTAGCTATATTGTATTTAATATCAAATTATTAAGCTAATTAAATGCTCTAATTAAAAATTAAATGCTCTTTGTTGCACTGTGTAGCAGCATGCTCTGCTAGCTTAACCAGCAGAGCAATTAAAAATAAATCATTTAATTATATTGTATTTAATATAATTTTTTTAAATATTGCTCTGATAGTTTAACATTAAGCTAGCAGAGCATGCGGTTACACGATACAACAAAGAGCAATTAATTTTAAATTAGAGTATATAATTAGCTTAATAATTTGATATTCTAAACAATATAATTAATAGATTTTTAAAATATTGCTCTGCTGGTTAAGCTAGCAGAGCATGCGGTTACACAGTGAAACACAGAGCATTTAATTTTTAATTAGGGTATTTAATTAGCATTTAAATAGCCAGGTACCTAAGTATAACTGAGAGGACTGAGAGATGGGTGATTGCAAGCTTTAGAATGTATGGATTTAGATGGAGTAGTAAGAAAGTTGACGGTGTGTGCTGTGTGATGCCGTGGAAAATGTGAAACTGCACTGGACATGCTTAATGTGCACGAAACTCAATTTTTAAGACCGGTGATTGCCTATCTCCGCATTATCCTAAAAAAACGAGAATTCTACCTCAAATGACAAGAATATGCAATTATTTTTTTACTTTTTAGTGCATCTTTTGTTATAGAATATTTGATTTTAGAAGTCGGGTTTCCATTTTGTCGAAATAGGTTTTATATTTATTTATTTTGCTTTTGTATTATTGAATTGATTTATGTCAAATAAAGAACATATATATATTTAAATAGCGTCTAATTAAGAGACAATTATAATATTATTCAGATCAGGTTGCCCTGCTGGCTTAATGGACATGAATTATTTATTACAATAGTAGTTGATAAATATCTGTAAGCATTAAACAAAATAGAAATACGATGACAAATAATACGTATTTTTTAATTAATTTCAAAAACTCCTAATGATAGCAAATTTGAAATAAAATAAATTACATAAATTCAGGCCTCAGAACTTGTTTTTTTAAATTCATATATCCAAAATGTTGTCAACTATATTAAATTAAAAATAGAACAACAAGCATGCAATATACAAAAATATACATTTTATTTTTATATATACAAATGATCATCACATCAAAAAATAAAATATTTTAAAATGTATGATAGGTACTTTAATTATTTTAATATCTAGAGCACGGTAGTGCGTAAGGCGGTCTTCGGACTTCTCACTACAGTGCTATTACTACACCTTAATTTAGGATCATTTTTTAGGTGCTGTATCTTTTGAACGAAAAGAGCTACAGTGTTGATATTTCGAATATAGATACTTTACAGAATTATAAGAAAAAGTTTTTTCAACCAACGTTAACGCATTAACCGTTAAAAAGTTATTTAAGTTCAAAAACGCAAAATTCGCGGAAACGCCTTAAAAACTTAAGTATTAGATATCATAATTATACGCTACTTCCAGATATCCTGTAAAGTTGATATTTGACATGTAGGTAGATATAGTACCCAAACCGACGTGAAAATTGCGAAAACTGGAAATTTGTATCGGAAAAGTGAAAACTTTAACATTTTTTTGTTTTAATTAAACTTAAGACTGTATCATTAGTAAACATCCATGTAGAAAACATAAAAAAGATCTATATCATATATACCTATTAATTTCTTTACCATATAGAAATAGTCATAGCAATTTGAATACTGCAGTTTGCGTTTATTATTCAATTATTTGTTGGATGGGTGACCCAACACTGTGTGAATTTGTTTTTTTTTATACGCTTTTTGTTGTAATTTTGTAAACATTAATTTATATTCTCATTTTATTTTAACTTTTTTATTATATTTTGCATTGATCAATTATTATTTATTACTAGCATTACCCGTTGCAGCTTCGTCTGCAAAAATTTTTTAAAGCCATTATAACCAAGCCCTTATGCTAGAATGATGCGGTTTTTTGTATTCGCCGTGAAATTGCTTCAAACTGACGAGAAAAATCGGTAAACTTCAATTTTTTCAGTTCAATCCCCCGGAAAATTGGAAAAACATCCTCCAAAATTACGTTTTCCTGTACTATAAATGCTATAAAGATGGAATTTTCACTAATCGACCCGAAATAACGTCAAATTAACAGAATATTTTGAAAAATTTCATTACCTACATCGCAACCACACCGAAAATGGGAAAAACAGCTCTAAAACTGACCTTTTCACTTCTATTCATGATAGAAAGATCGGTTTTTTTCCATTCGACGTGGAACAATTTCAAAATAACAGAATTATTTGAAGGAAGAAAATTTTTCCATCACAACCCTTTGAATTTGGGAAAAACACCCCCAAAACAAACCTTTTTGTTCTATACATGCAACAAGATGCAGTTTTTTGCAATCGACGCTTAATAGCTACAAATTAGGAAGTTATTTCGAAAAACTTAATATTTTTTATTGCAACCTCCCGAAAAATCGAAAAAACACCCCCCAAAATTACGTTTTTCAGATCTATATATGCTGAAATGATGGAATTTTCACCAATCGACCCAAAATAAATTCAAGTTAACAGTAAAGATTATTAAAATAATCAAAGAGAACTCTAGGTTTTTTTGAAATTATATTTCAAATTTTGCCCCTATTCCTAGAACATTTGTTTGTATTTTATAAATACGTATTTCGACTACAATGTAGTCATCATCAGTATGAATTAGCTAATCGTGACACAGGCACCAAATTAGCAACAAGCAACATATCTCTGAATCCATATCCCATAGATAGTTACGATTAGCTGATTCATACTGATGATGACTACATTGTAGTCGAAATACGTATTTATAAAATACAAACAAATGTTCTAGGAATAGGGGCAAAATTTGAAATATAATTTCAAATTAACAGAACACTTTTAAAAATTTACCTACATCGTAAATACATCTACTAATACATCTACTAATTACCTACATCGCATTCCACCCCTCCTCCCCAATTAATTGAAGTAAAATTGCCATTTCACTTCTTTATAAAGCCAAATTAACAGATTACTTTGAAAAATGTCATTACCTATAACGCAAACCTCCGAAAATGGGAAAAACACCCCTTAAACTGCCTTAAGGCATTTTGATCAAACTAAAAATATGACCGCTAGAGATTGATTTATGTATTCTAAGGAAATTCGCTAAGTTGACGCAACTCCTGCGTAACGAATTTTTTTTTGTGACGTGGAGCCAACGGGTCAAGTCATTTCTTCGAATCCAAGCTGCCAATCGCCGCATTATCTTTGTTATATATATCAAAACTATTATGTTTATTATATATCAAAACTATTGCATGCAGCACGTTGTTGTGGTATATGATTGTTCAAAGACTGTTACGTTGATAATCAATTATCTGAAGAAGAAAAAATCGATTATTTTAGAAGTTATAATCGAAACAAATCAAGTGACATCTTATATATACTAAATTTTATATAGTTATTTTAATAAAAATATATCACTCTTATTTCACATTATTTTGTGGCCTTTTATTGAAAAGGCCTATGATCGATGAATATTATTATCAATAATCCAATGTATTATATAGTTTATGCTTTCTTTTCAGTTTTCTTTGGCAATACCACTGCTTGAATATTTGGTAATACACCACCTTGGGCGATTGTTACACCAGATAATAATTTATTTAATTCTTCATCATTACGAATTGCTAATTGTAAATGACTAGGTATAATACGAGTTTTCTTGTTATCACGAGCTGCATTACCAGCTAATTCAAGCTGCATTCAATTAATGATGGGTAAATTGATTAAATGTAAGAAAAAATTTTGTTGAAATTTATTTCATAAGTTTTCCCTTAGTATGTTTTTAAAATTTTATATCACGCGGCAAGTTATTTTTTTTGATGATTTCACATATTTTAAAACTTGCCGCGTTACATAAAATTTTAAAAACATACTAAGGGAAAACTTATGAAATAAATTTCAACAAAATTTTTTCTTACATTTAATCAATTTACCCCTCATTAATTTTTTTTAGTAAATAGTTTACCGGGCTATTTACTTTGTAAATAGCTCGGCTCTATAATGGGATATCATCACTTTTCAAAGAGCAACTATTATATGAAGTCTAGAGCTAGTTACTTTGTAAATAGCTCGGTCCTTTCTTCCATATCATCACTTTTTAAGAAGCAACTATTATATGAAGTCTAGAGCTATTTACTTTGTAAATAGCTCGGTCCTTTCTTCCATATGATAACTTTTTAAGAAGCAACTATTATATGAAGTCTAGAGCTATTTACTTTGTAAATAGCTCGGTCCTTACTCTCTTATCATCACTTTTTAATAAGGAACTATTATATGAAGTCTAGAGCTATTTACTTTGTAAATAGCTCGGTCCTTACTCTCATATCATCACTTTTTAAGAAGGAACTATTACATTATGGATTTTCCCGAAAACTCGGCCCTTTCTTACATTTATGTTTTTGGTCGGATTATATAAATATTTTTCAAAAATACAAAATTATGTTTAAATACTTTTTATTCTATATTTATCTATTGTAAATATTTCAAAAGCCAATATTTATATATTACGAAGCCTGTTTGTTGCTTATTAAATAAAACAAATAATTGAAATTTTTGTAAAATCACTTTATTTGAGTAGTTTCGGAACACAGTTCCTTCCTAAGAAATAAAAAATGAAATGAACAATTCTTGCAAACTGTACCAACAAAGGAAACATTTTCAGGTACTTTGCATAACATTTTATGAATTAGATCTAATAAAATTTGAAAAACCTTACACTATAAACATTTTGAAAAATTATATAAATTTAACAAAAAGTTTATAGATATTTAAGTTAGGTTTTGAGAACTGTCTCAAAGCTTTCTTTAATTTGCCAATTCTAGTCGATTAATAAATTGTAACTTATTAGGATTTTTTAATTAAACCCACAAGGTGGGTGCAGTTGACCCCACCTAAAGATTCTAACGCAATGACTCATTGTTTTTGAATGAGATATGAGCTGATTTCATCATTCGTATTATCGAAATTACATCCGGCGTAAATGCAAACGATGTCAGTCGAAAATCTTATCGAAACTTGCGAAACTACCGCCCAGTGTTATGATTTACTTAACATAAAAAATGAAATCGAACTGTGGCAGCGATTGTGGTATGATAAACCCAACCCAACAAATCTGACCGTTGTTGATGTCCTGAAAGAGGCAAAAACCTTCTTCCCCAAAACGGGAAAAGCGTTGGAAATTTTGATCGCTCCACCGCACACAACGTCCACGGTAGGGGGATCGTTTAGCAGGAATCTAAAAACCTGGTTAAGAAGCACTATGGGGGAAAATCACCTCAATGGTCTGGCCATGATGAATGTGCACAGAAAAATTATTAATGAAAACTTACAAGATTTTCATAATAAACTGGTCGAGAAGTTTACAAAAAACCCTCGAACATTGTGCTTCAATTAACTTAATAAAAAAAATATAAAAAAGAATCTCGCTCGACTACTTTATTATTAAAATCTTGTAATTGTCAATGTCCTATATTTTGTCCCAAATCCTTTTTATTCTATTATTCTAATAAATATAATAACTAATTATAATAAATATAATAATATAATAACATATACTTTTGACTGTGTTTAAAATTCATACTTTTCCCATCGTCCATTTATCAACTTGAGCCCCCCTCTGGGCTATCGGCTGGCGATGCCCTTTCAAAAGATCTTTCTAAAGCATCATTCTTCTATCTTCGTATGCTCATATGTATCTTCGAGCATCATTCTATGTTTCGTATGTTTCCAATGTGGCCTACCAGACTAATCTACAAAAACCACTGACGGTCCTGACATACATTTGTTACAATATCAAGTAAGTGGTAATTAAAGTTTCGAGATATTGGAATAAGGAATCAAAGGTTTATTTTTAAAGTTAATATTATTGAAAGGAATGTGTTGAATGTTAAAATGTAACTTTGTTTGAATGGCATATTCGTAGAGATTCTAATTTATATACCCAATCACAAAGTGTTTCATAGACTATTATATCATTTTAATGTGACTTATTTATTTTTACCAAAGATAAATAAGTCGTATAAAAATATGATATGGGTTAATATTAATGCCCAGTTTTACCCGTGAAAGTTTTGATGAAAGTTTTCAATCGTAATGAAAATAGTTGATATAATTGAAGTTCCATTACTTTGCACACGCAGAAATTAATTGAATATCAATCACATATTTTGTTAATAGCTATAACTCTCGTCTTGTTTACTATTACTTTCTTTGTCAACCACTTCAGTCACATGGTCAGAGTAGACCAATTACAAGGAAGTAGGATATAAACATATCAACAAATAGTGTGTAAAATCGTACACACTATTCTGACATATTACGTTACATATAAGAAATCATAAAATAAATCGTCAAAATAGAACTGTTCTTATTTCATCAAACTAAAAGCCAGCATCAAAAAATACTACTGCGCTTGCTCACCAAATCAATCGCATGAATAATTACATCTGAAGTTACTTGTGTAAAAAGGAGCTATGGATTTAAAAAGAAAGAAGTTTATTATTTCAATATCTTAATTACTTTCATTACAATACCTTAGTTACTTTTAAGTACTATCCCGAAAATTCACACACGTTTATTATCAGATAGCGTTTGGTAACGATAACGTTACATCATTCATTCAACCGAGAAATCGAGAATATTGTTAAGTTGGCAGTCAATTAAAAAAATAATTTAAAAATTATTATTTTATGAAAAGTTAAACATAAAGGTGGTTAACATAAAGAAAATAATTATTTTATTGATTTGGAATGTACATAAATTCGGGATATTTAATTCGAATAACTCAAAAGTAGCCACTGAATTTGACATCAATACCGACAAATAAATCGAAATGAACCAAAAGCTAAATGAAGGAATTATAGAGCATATAGATATCCTTGAGCGTAGTTTTTTTTCAATTCAAACTGGTTTTCGGATAAACTTTTTCATAAACTCACATTTTTAGTTAAATATTTCAATTACATTATTCGAGCTTAGAAATGTGGAATACTTTCACTCAACTTTTGTTGTTTCTCACGAATAAAAGCTGCAAAAGTGCACCCTGCATCAATATCTTCAATCAATGTAATAATAAATGTCTGCGAATGCAGCAGCGCCAACACAAAATTTTCAAGATATATGACTGAAACCTATGGCATAATTTAGAGCTATTTTTGTGCTAATTTTGTACTGAAAAAAAAAAAAAACTGAAAAACGCGCACTATTAATTATTTATCCTCTATCAATATAGATTAAAACTACCAACTGCGATTTTCCGCTCTTTTCCTTACCAGGTAGACTTTGATTTCTCTAAAAGTTATTAATTTGAATTACCATTAAACTTTTTCATTTTCATTTTCCCAAAAATTATTAAATAATGTATTTAGTATATGTTTAGCAACCTTAAAGATTCAGAAAAGCAACAAACAGAAAAGTTGTTACGAAAACTGTTGTTATAATTTTTTTCCTTCCTTCGCCGACGTATTACGGAACATTCATTCACAAGCCAAGCTACAAAGCCTGATAGCGACAGCATCGAACCTGTATTCAAAGTTGCGGGGCTCAGTCTCTGCATCTTTCTACGAGATTATACAGTGGCCTTTTAAATACATATTCGCACGAAGAAATGTGTTTAATGTTTAATTAATTACCGAAATCAAAAGTAGGTAAACAACGAATGCGATCCCTTTGCCCGGACTTTGCCTCGGTGGTGTGGGTATCAATTTCCAAATCAACACAACCCTGGATGGTTAGTCAGTTTAAACAGTAAAACCACCTTGTGCGTTTTTCTTGACATAGAGGGGGCATTTGACAATGCTTCTCACAATTCCATAGTTGATTCTGCAGGTCGGCACGGAGTTGAAGACACCTTTTGCAGGTGGATAAAATCTATGCTGATAGGAATAAGAATAAAAACTTCTCATTTTGGAGAGTCTGTCACTGTGAGAGCCACAAAGGGATGTCCACAGGGTGGTGTCTTATCCCCACTCCTGTGGAGCCTGACAGTGAACAGCTTACTGACAAACCTCAACCAAAATGGATACTACACACAGTAATTGCAATCCAGGGACCCTGTGAAGGCACAATCTCGGAGCTTATGCAAAACGCTCTTAGAATCGCACAGGAATGGTGTATCAATCAGGGATTGAAAATTAACCCTGGTAAGACCGCACTAATTTCATTCACACGTCAAAGAAAGGTGGATAACATAAAACCACCAATCCTCTTCGGTGAAAGATTACAGATCACAAGGGAAGCCAAGTTCTTGGGACTAATGCTGGACTCCAAACTAACATGGAACCCTCATCTGGAATATATAACAAATAAGAGCAAATCTTCTCTCATGCTTGCAAGAGAGCATGTGGAAAAGTCTGGGGTCTAAAACCCAAAGTGATCCACTGGCTCTACACAACAGTAGTCAGGCCCATTATAACCTATGCTGCTTTAGTGTGGTGGCCAAAAGTTAAGCAGATTACTGTGTGCAAAAAGCTGTCCAGGATCCAGAGACTGGCCTGCTTGGTCATCACTGGAACCATGAGCAGTACACCTACAGCTGCCATGGAAGTCATACTGGGGCTGCCTCCGCTAAGCATTGTAGTAACAGCTAAAGCGAGACCCAGCGCCTATAGATTGTCTTGCAATAACAACTGGATTAATAAAAATCAGGTTGGACATGCAAGTATCGTGGGAACATCAATTATCTCAGACCCCGTCTTTGAAATGGGCCCAGATATACTTCTCCCAAGACATACTCCTTCTCAAAACCTTTCACTGTAGTATGTGATAGGGCCATGTGGTCGGAAGGAGAACCATCCTACCTCAGGAAAGGAATCGTCTGGTATACAGACGGATCCAAAAATGAAGAAGGGACCGGGGCGGGAATCCACGGTGAGAGACCAAAAGCAAACATAAGCTTCAACTTGGGGAAATATGCTACGGTCTTCCAAGCAGAAGTCTACGCCATACTGGCTTGCGTCAGTGAGAACCTACGTAGAGGCTACATATAACAGAACGTATGTATTCTGTCGGACAGTCAAGCTGCTTTAAAAGCCTTGTCTGGAACTGAGGTCACCTCAAGGGTAGTCAAGGATTGTCTGGAGGAACTTCTGAAACTGGCAAAACGGAACAATGTTAAATTGATCTGGGTGCCGGGTCACAGTGGTTTCGAAGGAAACGAAAAAGCGGATACCTTAGCAAAGAAGGGAGTCGGAATGCCATTCATAGGTCCAGAGCCTATTTTAAGAATTCCAAAGACTGCATGTAAACAAGTGATCAACGAGTGGTCAAATGCTAAACACCGTGATCACTGGGAAAAAGGACCGCGGCAAGAGATCGGGAAGGTACTGCTTCAGAGTGCAACAAAGAGGGTATCTCTCGATGCACTGAGGCTGAACAGGATGCAACTGCGGAGGGTTACCGGGTTCATTACTGGGCATTATCCCATGCGGAAGCATCTGCACACAATGGGACTCCATAACGGCTCCATTGTGTGCAGATTGTGTGGCGAGGATGAAGAAACATCCAGCTACATAATCTTTGACTGCGAACCTCTGGGTTACAGCAGATACAGGATATTCGGTGCATCTCACCCCGAACATATGAACCTTCGGGAGGACCTGATAAGCAAGCTCCAGGCTATTGCCAACATATGGGAGAAGCGAGTATCGTCAGACTGAGGTAGAAGGGGGAGCACAATGGACCATAGGGTCGAAGTGCAATAATTTTTACCCCGATATCAATCAATCAATCAATCATTCAAACAGTAAAACCAGAGAAAAAATATCGAAGAAAGTATTTGATATTACACTTTCATAAAATATAGAAATAAAAAGATCATGTAAGAACACCAGTCCACATGAAAAATGTTGCGAGAGCGGCGAGGATCAAAACAATACTCATGTTATTGATTTTGGAAGACTTTCCACAAACAAGTAAAAGTAAATTTTACAGTTTTTGTCCCCCTACAATTAAGACGCATTTAACGATACCTCGTATGTTAAAATTCATCAAATTGTTTAGGCTACAGAGCGAGACACAAACAATATACATACACTAGAAAAATATTACCCTCCATCTGGGGAAGTTGGGCAACAGTAATTTTTATTAAGTTTGCTTTCTTCCCAAATAAATTGGCATTATTCGTTCAAATATAGTATTCGTTCAAATATATTAGGTTGTGGTAATTACTGTAAATGGGTACATAAATCGAATAATAGGCAGTATTAAAAGTGTTTTTGATATATTTTTATTTAGTAACTGGTAATACTATATAGTAACTTTTTCCAAAACTTTGTTTTGATATAAGTTATTACAGCCAGTCATTATCTTAATGTACCGTGATTCCTTCAGTTGATTTTCATTCATTACTAGTTTTGTATTATATTTCTGTGATACTTTTGGATGTTCTGGTTTTAAATTTGCATATTTTGATCTCTGGTCTTTTAATTGAATTTTTTAATTTTAAAACTCTTTTCTTTCTTTTCTTAGTAAAATAAAAATTTTTCATTCAATATACACAAATAGTTTGTGAACATAAATTGGATAACAACGAGGATATATATATATATATATATATATATATCCTAGTTGTTCAAAATACATATGCATAGTTATATATACATATTTATATATACATACATATATATATATATATATATATATATATATATATATATATATATATATATATATATTTATATATATATATATATATACATATATTTATATATATATATATAAATATATATATATATATATATATGTATATATAAATATGTATATATAACTATGCATATGTGTTTTGAACAACTAGGATATATATATATATATATATATATATATATATATATATATATATATATATATATCCTCGTTGTTATCCAATTTATGTTCACAAACTATGATAGAGTAATTTAGCTGTGATTTACAAATTATTTTTCATAAACAATGAAATTGAAAAATAATTTAAATGAAAAACCTTTATTCTGAATTCTTGTGTGTTAACTTTAAATAAAAATTTAAAGGTAATTATCATTTGTGACATTTATTAATGAATAACATAAGTGAAGTGGGACCCCACTAAAATTATTAAATTAATAAACATGAAGTTGGACCCTCATTTAAATTATTGAATGCAAAATTTTTATTTTACTAAGAAAAGAAAGAAAAGAGTTTTAAAATAAAAAAATCCAATTAAAAGACCAGAGATCAAAATATGCAAATTTAAAACCAGAACATCCAAAAGTATCACAGAAATATAATACAAAACTAGGAATGAATGAAAATCAACTGAAGGAATCACGGTACATTAAGATAATGACTGGTAATGATAATGATAATGACTATATATATATAAATATATATATATATATATATATATATATATATATATATATATATATATATATATATATATATATATATATATATATGCATATATATATATGTATATAGAAATATGTATATATAACTATGCATATGTATTTTGAACAACTATTACTTAAAGAATATTACAATTTACAAAGAATTATTTACAGCATGAATTTAATTTGTACAATTAAACAAGAGAAGATAACAATTAATAATATGAATACTTCTGTTAATCACGATGTTGTAATAAAAATTATTGAGAATAATTTTTCTGGATCCAACACATATTTTAATTATGAAATAGAAAAATATTAAGTAAAATATTACGAAAAATATTTAAGAAATCAATATTTTTCTCCACGGAAAAAGGAGTTTTCTTTTTTAAGTACAAAAGAAAATAATCTAGTTCGATTTTTTTTTTTCTTAAACAAAGGTTTTTTTAAGTCGAAAATTGAAAAGAGATTAATAGATGCTTTTGATTTCAAGTTTTTCTTTTTTTTAAATAAAAAATTGAAAAAAATTATTAGATATAATTTAATACAAAAAAATCAAAAGTCTAAGTTGAATGTTTTAATAACATAAATACATACACGAATAAATAATTTTTGTATAAACAAGATTCAGTAAACAGAAGTAAGCTAGCTTACAGTTATCTTATGTATTGTAAAATTTGTGTATAATGTTGAATGAGCATTTGCCGTATCTGTTAAGTGCACGGTGAAATATCAAGCAAGAGGGGTATCATTCGGGTTCAAGCCTTGGAGAAGTGTTATAATTTTTAATTAATTTTATAAATAATCTGAACATCCGAATACGCCCATTGTTGTTGATAAAGTAAATAATTCGAGAAGCCTCCATGCAAAAATATAATTTAAAATATATATATATAATTATATATATATATATATATATATATATATATATATATATATATATATATATATTTCTTCAAAACAACAACAACCGTGTTCTCGAAAGATCTTTGATGGGTATATAAAACGGCGACCAATGCTGATCAAAATCAGTTTTAAATCGACTATTGTTTGATTCAGTTAAAAGTTACAATTAACTGTTGTTCGATTCAGATCAAGTTAAAGTTCGCATTTGTACAAGTAATTCAAAGTTTGACATGGTGTTGAAAAGTAGTTAAAAAAAATTGTTGAAAAAGAAATTGGATTCTAATAATTTTTAAAAGCAATAAAAGCAGGTTTTTGTTTCGTAAAAATTTTGTTTAATTTAATTTTCTTTTTTTTTTCTTTAAAAAAAAAAAACGTGCATGTCATTTCAATTAGAAAATATTTAGTAAAACCTTTTACTAATATATCTTTTTGTTTTTATCGAGTATCGGAATCTGTTGCAGGTTCAGGCAGCGCTTCTTTGAGGAATAAAGAGAGCCAAGATACCGCGACAACGGGATGAAATATTATTAGATTTCTTCGTGAACAGACTATTTTAACGCTTATCGGTTCAATGATAAGACACAAGAGAGCCTTTTTTATTGCAATTTTTATTAGGTATATTTTTATGGGGCATAATTTTTCTAAAGATTACAGACAGATTGATATTCGCGGACAATAATTGAACCTGAAGATCCGTTCGGATACCGATAAAACCGCATCTTGTCATTTAACAAAAATTGTTGTCTACACAAAAACCCAACAAAGCGAATATTATATAAAATCAAACATAAAGGTGCAATAAAGATATATCCTTATATAAAACAAAATGTAATTAGTTAAGTGTTTGAAGTTTTAAATGTTTTGGAGTATTGTAAAACGTAAGTTCAATTTGATATGTTAACTAACCATCAGCCCATATAATGAAGATTATGTCGTTTTATATCATATATTGTATATTTTGGGATATAATTAGTACTTCTTAATTAACTTCTAGAAATATCAACTTTGTTTTCAAATTAAAACTATTAAACCTTCCTCTATCACTGACACACAAAATCATTTAAATCATCATATATTTACTTGTGCTAAGCAAGAAAGAGCCGTATTCTAAACTTAAATTTTTTCAGTTCCAATTCCTTGATACATACATAAAAAGGTCGTATTATTAATACAAAGTTTGTTCTCGGATTAAACAAAAATATATTTTTCTAAAATAAAGAAAATAGTTCATGTGTCGATCCTTGTTTGTCATATTTGTTTTTACATATATTTTGTACATGATGTACTACATAGGTTGTAACTTGTTATGGAAACTTATTGTCACATAATATGAAATATGGGTGATTCTATTCTAACTGTTACTTTTTTTACAAAAAACATGTAAGACTGTAAGGAAAGTTTTTCGTTTTTTTATGCATATTTTCATTCTATGTTGCAGTAAAAATGAAAGTACAAAAGTATTGTTAAAAAGTTTTTATTTTTTTTTAAAGTGAGTTGATACAAGAGCGTTGCACTTTTCCATCCGTGTGATGTTTGTAATCATTAAACTGTTGACGTCCTTTCAACATGTTTTAATAGTAGTTTCAATAATCTCGAGTTAGATGGCTCACGAGTCGTAAAAATTTTAATTTAAAATATTGTTTAAATATAGGGACCAAAGTTATTAAACAGTAATTCAATGTTAAACTGATATATTAAAACAAAATAGTTCATTTATTTTAAGTTGAACTGTATAAATTAAGATTTAGTAGATATTTAATTTAAATTATTCATTGCAACAAATTAAATAATTTAAAGGCAAATCCTAGAAAACAACATGACACGGTACTGACATTTGAGTATGCTATTGCAAGTTATCTTTCGACTGCAAGTTATAATATACAAAAATAGTAATGAAACATGTTACTGCGGATTGTATTGATATACAAATTTAACTAGTAGATTGATTATGTATGACCAAGGAAAGCAAACAGTACAGGACATAAAAAATTACAGTTAGAATGGAATCACCCATATATAATATTCTCTCCTTTTCTACTTACACATATATGTATAATATATGATTGTATATGTTGTTAAAACATGTACAAATCGGTTGAGGTATACCTCAATATTTATTCTGATTTGAGTAAGTATTTGTAAATAATACCCTGAATGAAGTGTTTTCTATGTAAATCGTCATCACCTCTGTAATATATTATTCTTTACTAAAATCACAGTGTTGTTGTGATGACGAAATGTTTATTCAGCATACAATAATACCACTTTCATTCGTGTTATGATCATATGACATAACCATACATGAATATAAGAGTATAATATGTTTCATTTCATTGTTATTCAAAAACAATTTTCAACAAATATTCAATTTAGCTTGGTGAAAACTAAAAGATGTATGGTGATAAGTTAGATATGTTATATCATTTAAACAAACTTCAGTCAAAAATTTGCATTGTTGGTAATAAATACATATTTCTTCCAAAAATCAAACTATGCAAAAACAAATATCACTACATGTCTATTACTAAATATTATACTATGTGTGTTTCGAAAAACGATCCAAATTTTAGGTAACAGGTAGATATGCTATTATTTATGTGTCAGCCAAAATACAATAATTTAGCGAATTTACTCCAAAGGATATGCCGCTATTGGTTTTGTACGTACCGATGGTGGAATTTCGTAAAAATTTCTTTAAATGTCCATCGATCCTATATATATTTGAAAGGTCAAGTTCGTTAATGGGTGAAAACGGAGAAGGGAAAAGGGGGGTTTATCTCCCCCTTAATATGCATATCTCCCTTAATATTCAAAAAGTCGAAAAATTTATAAAAACCATACTTGTAAGTAATTAGTTTTATAATTTTGTTTCTTACCATTTTTCCTGTTACACTAATGTTTACAGAAATATTTACAATTTAAGATTGAATGTTAAAATTCTAAATATCTCTGTTCACATAAGAGTTTGAGAAAATTGATCGAGAAATGAATGGTAGCAAACATAATTTTCTACAAGTTTACTTCTTATACATTTTTCGATTGCTCAAATAGTAAGAGAGATATTTTATATTTTGTGTTTTTTTCTCTCTATGCCCCTTTTTCCCTTGACCATTGCCATTTATTAATAAAATTGGCCTTGCAAATACCATGGTGATATACACTGCACAGGAAAATTCATTTAAATTATTTTTTGCATATTTACTACATTTTTATAAATTTGCATATGTTTTTGTTGATAAGTGGATGAAATTGTAAATAAAAACCTCATAATTTACCGAAAAAAATTCTTTTTTAAAAGAAAAATTTTCATAAATTGTATAATTAAACTTACCCATTAACGAACTTGACCTTTAGAATACCAAAAGTGCCTCAAATACCAAATTTAATTCCAATCGGAATAAAACTGTGGCCGCTAGAGAGCCCACAGACATTTTAAAAAGTACATATGTATATATATATATATATATATATATATACATATATAAAAATTTTAGCGACAGTGATTTTTAACATCTAGTAGGTAGGATCGATGGACATTTGAAAAAATTTTTACGATATTCCAACATTGGTACAAAAACAATAGCTGCATTTCCTTTGGAGGAAATACGCAGAAAAATGGATCACCGACGAAATTATTATCAAGTGCCGAAATGAAAAATTTATCGACTATTTCTCTCAAATATATAGAGAAAAATTCAATGTAATTTTAAATGAACTCTACAATTCGAAAAAAGCAACACAAGAAACCGGTGACCAAGCAAAAACGACGCATAACTATCATTAATAATTAAGTGCGATTTTTGAAAACGATTTTTTCTGTACCTGCAATTGCTTGAAAGAAATGCCATTAAAGTAAGTTGTAGAGTAAGTCTTGAAGAAGATAAGGCTTTTTGTAAAATTACCCTACGTGTGCTTTCAATTTTTGTTTGACCGTTTTTCGGAAATGGCTTTTTTTGGTTTGTCCAACATTTCTCAAAAAGTCTACAATTAATCCTCTTGGAATATGGTGAGTATATTGGGGGCTGTAAAGCCTACATTCTGGCCAAATTTGGTCTTAATATTAAATACAACCCGAGTTTTAATTTCCGAAAAAAATGGCCAAAATTACGGTTTTTTTGCAATTTACTCAAAATCTACTCAACCAATTGGGACTCAAACTCATTTGATTTGTCTTTTTATTACACATTTTGCATACCAGAGCACTTTTTTTCGTCAGATACATCGTTTTTTTGTATAACGCAAAAAACTGTTTTTGACTGTTTTTGACAATTTTTTTGACAGGTTTCCTGACAACGTAGCCGCGTCCAAATGGGATATGTTATTTATCACGTTATAACTTAACAAATAATATAAAAAAAATTGTGTTTACAATTTATTAGTTCGGATATGCTAATTCTATCCGACTAACGTATTGGAATACGATCTTTCTAATACCTTCCTCAGTTAACTCATTCCAATTGTACCCTACAAATAAAAATAAAATGGTTAAAATAATAAGCTCGTTAAAAAATATGCGTCTGATAATAATAAATTATTCAATCATATTATGCAGAAAATTAGGTGGGTAATAGCTGTACCGCTGAATATTTTATAAACTCAAAGACGGTACTTTCCCCGAAAAAACTAAAGGTAGTAGTTACCAAACCTATATTTAAAAGTAAAGGCAAAAAACTACAGTTCATAAATTACGGACCTATCAATCGTGTCGTCACTATCAAAGGTAATAGTAATAGAATTATTGGTACCAAAACTATGAATGGTTTCACCAAATTTGAATCTACAATTGACCCTGGCGTTGACCCTGGCTTTGGCTGGCGTTGGCCCTGGCTGCGATGATCAGGGCATATTACTCAGCAAACTTGAAAGGTATAGTGTAAAAGGAATATCTCTTGAGGTTTTAAAAACATATTTAAAAAATGCAACGTTTAACTAAATAATGAATGTCAAAAATTAAATTCATCCCACAAAATAGTTGAAATCAGCGTACCACAGGGAAGTGATTTAGGACTATTTCTCTTTCTGATGTACGCACATGATATGCCCCATTGTCTAGATCACCCTAATATAATTCTATATGCGGATGACATAGCACTTCCAATCAAAAAATCAATCCACAGACAATGCAATAGTTCAGACTAATTTGGTGCTTGATGAATCATTAGCATAGTTCACAACAAACAAACTCTTATTAAATACCGAAAAAAAATTATTCGACGGCTCAATACTTTCAATCAGTTACATAAACTATTATTAATATTATTAACTATTTTGTATAGAAAATATTCAGTGCCACCTATGAATGAGTTTTTGAACGTGTATATGTACCGCCATATATGAGCATCTTTTTTAAAACTGATTTCTTATATGTAATATCAAATATGAACGACTTGTTGACCGCGTGGCGAGTCGACGTCGTCTGGCCAACAGTCGGACTTACACGCCGCAGTAACTGTTTCACATCAAAACATCCTATATAATAAACCTTACAACCAAAAGATTAACTACTGAACAAAATATAAGTAATATGAAGTTTTCGAACAATAAAACAGCCATAGTTCCGTACACGAAGTTTTTAGGAATACTTCTAGATGAACTGGCGATAACATTGCGCTGGCTTTATTTATTTAGAAATTTAAGGCATAGCTTTGATCGAAACATTATGCTAATTTAATTTTGCTTACGTTTACAGCAGTTTAAAATACATAGTTCTTTTTCGGAAGAATTCAACACAATCAGCTTATATGTATATTACAAAAACGTTTAGTTAGAATTTTAGCAAATATTAGTTAGTTAACGTCATGTAGACAATTTTGCAAAACATTCAAAATTTTAACATTATTAAGAATTGATATATATGATTAATAATGGGGTTTTACCTCCGTTTCAAAGACGCAACGGTCTATAACAGAGGCCACCAACATCATTATTTTTCAACCATTATTCATTTTTGACTGTACATTTTAGCGAATTTTCTGAAAGGAAATAAAGCTATTGGTCCCGTGCCGAAGTCAAAATTTCGCAAAAATTTCTTCAAATGTCCATCGATCCACCTAGTAGATGTCAAAAATCACCATCTGTAAAATTTATATATATATATATATATGTCTGTAATCACTCTAGCGGTCACAGTTTTCATTGTATCGGAATGAAATTTGGTATTTGAGGCTCTTTTAGTATTCAAAAGGTCAAGTTCGTTAATGGGGAAAATCGGACAAGGGAGAGGGGAGGTTTAAAGGGAGTAAAGTAAAGTTTTATGTACTATCTTTTACTATACTTTTGTTTCTTATCATTTTTTCTGTTACACTAATATTTACAGAAATATTGACGGTTTAAGACTGAAAATTAAATTCCTTAATATCTCTGTACACATTAGAATTTGAGCAAAAATGATAAAGTGATGAATTGTAGCAAAGTTGATTTCCTACAACTTTATTTCTTACGCATTTTTCGATTGTTCTAATATTAAGAGAGATATTTTATATTTTGTGTTTCCTTCCTACTTTGTGGCCCTTTTTCCCCTTGAAGTATGACATTTAATAATAAAATTGGCCTTGAAAATACTAAAGCAGTTCCTGCGTAACGAATTTTTTTTATGATGTGATTGGAGCACAAGGAATTGATATGCAGGCTAGAAATTAGTAGGTTGTGTGGCTGCAGTCGACTTTGATAGAAACTTTGCCGATATTCATCTCGAGATCGTGAAGGTTAACTGCAAAAAAACTTCACAAGCATAGCCGGTTATTTCGTTTTTATCCATACGCCGACAGTATAGTCCATTAACCACCCCATTAATTTTTTAATTGACCAACTAACCTCCCAGAAAATTAACGTCCCAGTTCCAATTAGAGCGCCTTATCAAGCGCGGCTACTTGACTGGTGGATATACATTATAACAAAAGAAAATAATAATAGCATTAATATTGATTTGAATGAAATATAAAAGCTTCTATAGTAGTCAAAACTGTAGATCGTTCAATCGAAATGGTGGGCCTTGCAACTCACAGCCTTAGATAAAGAAGACATATGAGATAGCACACACACAGAATATGTAAGTCAATGGGGTTTAAAGGTAAAAAGTCATTAAGAGGTAAATGCCATTAAAGAGGTGAATGCAATTAAAAATCCTTTCTTGACACTTTTGATCTCGCATAATTTAAGACAGTCTTGTAGAAACACAACTTATAAAGATTGATGAGCAGTAGAAATGCTAATAAAGTCTAGATACTAACGTCGTATAATATGTTTAAAATTCACATTTTTATCACGCACATAAATGATTAGGGATGAAAGGTGAGTTTACATATCAACCACGAAACATTAAATGACATCCTGAATCATTTTGTACATATTTTTAATATGTAAAAAACACATATCATGTAAGTGTTGTTACGTTTAGTTGGTAAAATGATTATTTAAAAAACAATAGAACATCCTTGTTGGGGGTTGCCTACTCCTTTTCATTCAAGTATCCTACTATAACCAGTACTATCAAAATATACTCTTATGGATGTTTTGAAATGCCAACAATATAACCATACACACACACAACAGCAATTATCTACATCCACTTCTTCATTTTGACGACGATGTGAATAAAATAATATGCTTCGTGGTAGTAGGAGGAGGGTGGAAAGTGAGATGAGGAAAATATTTAAAGTTATGATGCTGATGATAATAATAATAAAGTGTTGGTGTTAATATTACAGATGAAATATTAAATACAGTTAAACCTTGATAAATCATCGTTTAATACTTTGGTGAATCTGTGCAGTTCCACGAATTTATGTAAATTACATATTTGTTATATTTGTATAGCATATAATAATTGTATTGTCTCTACAGACAATAGCCTGTCTTTAGACTGCCAGTCTAAAAAGACCATGTGGCGGTTACACGAGATTAAAAAAATTTCGTTACGCAGGAGGTTCGTCAACTCACCGAATTTTCTGAGAATATATAAATTACTCTCTAGCGTTCACAATTTTATTCTGATCAAAATTCAATGTCGTTTCTGATATGATTTTGGTATTTGTCAGGCCAATTTTATTAATAAACGTCAAGGGGAAAGGGGGGCACAGAGAAAGAAGAAAACAAAATATAAAATATCTCGCTTAATATTTGAACAATCCAAAAATGAATGAGGAGTTAAGTTGTAGAAAATTATGTTTGCTACAATTCACTTCACGATCATTTTTCTCAAACTCTAATATGAACAGATATATCTGTAAAGTAAAACTAATTACCTACAACTTTAAATTTTTATAATCTCTCTTAATATTAGAGCCATTGAAAAAAAAGGAATAAAGTTGTAGAAAATCATGTTTGCTACAATTCATTGCCCCATCATTTTTCTCTAACGCAAATGTGTACAAAAAATGTTTGTTATTTTAACTTTCAATATAAATTGTAAATATTTCTGTAATAATAATAATAATAACATATTTGACTTACTCATTGGCTACATGAAAAAATTACAATACTTAACAGTAATAACAAAATATACAATTTCTCAAAATGTGGAATATAATCAAAATACACACAAAAAAGTAAAAAATATATAAAAGAAAGTCAAATAAATTCGTTCATTACAGACACGCAAATGACAATTGGATAATATGCCAAATTTGAGTTCAGGTTATAGTCTATCTTTTCTTAGTTTTAAGATCATGCTTAAGAAGTCAGTAACCAGAGGCTTGTGCTCGGCATTATATGTCCCTAATATGGATGTTACACCAATGAGAGCCAGCTCATTAAGTGTCATTTTCTTTGGACCATCGGTATCTCGGTAGTCGTCCATAAGATGCTTCGGAATTTCAGACGCAAAACACAGCACACAGACTCTTACTTCATTCTTTTTCTCACATTCCCAAGCAAATCGAAACATTCTTAAGTTCGAAATTATTCGGTGTTGATCTTTAGTCGCTGTTTGAGTATACCGAGTACCTCCTATGTAATGGATCCGTTGGCAATATGTAATTAAGCTAGCTTTGGTACTCATCTGACTCAGGCAGTTTACCAGAGAACCCTCCTCGATTTTTTTCTTTATATCAGTCAATCTTAAATTACAAATTTGCTGATCGACCTTGGCATTAAGTTTAACAAAAAGGTCATTCAGGTGTTTCTTCCACCCTTCATTTGGACCCAGCTTTTTTAATTATTAACCACTTTCAATTATTTTATTAGTAAAGTTAAACCCCCTTTGCAAAACACTATACTCGAGATACACCACTCCCAATTCCAAACTCACAGCACATTCAGGCGTTGACTAAAATACTCCCAGAATCCTCGGAACCTTATAAAAGTTGTAAGCGAATGCAAAACACTCCTACATTCCTGTCTGTATAATTATTAATTCCCCAAATTTCGCCCCCATATAACAAGGCAGGGACTATAAGAGTTATAAACACACTCAATGCAACTGGTACAGGAAAATCTTTGTACTTAAAATGAGTTTCCTTACTCCCATCAACGCTCTGCTAGCCCTGAAGTTAATTTTTTCTACATGTGTGTTTTATTTCAATATTTCTGTAAAGATTAGTGTAACAGAAAAAATAGTGAAAATTTATACTTCAAAAACAGAGATAGAAGAAAAATTTTTGAACAAAAAATAACTTTTGTTTGAAACTTTTATATAAAATTTATAGATTTGCCATAATTTATGTTCAAATATTGTCAATTATCATTGGCGATATGTCTGTAGCCCCTCTAGTGACCATTTATAATCCGATCAGAAAGAAGTTTAGTATGTAAGGTGCTTTTGGTATTTGAAAGGCTAAGTTAGCTAATATGTAAAATCGGACACGGAAAGAGGGGGGTTTAGGCGGAGGGAAATCACAAAATTTGGTATATCTCTCTTAATATTCAGAGAGATATTCTATATTCTGTATTTTCTTCCTTTCTAAAACATTTTGACTACATGAATACTATATTTCATGCACCATATATACAGTAAGCATTAAAAAACTGTCCAAAAAATAATGATCACTGACAAAAAACATAAATGTGAGAGGGGCAAACTTCTGGCCCACAAAAAATATCGATATCCTATATTTTACTTAGCAAGTGATCAAATTTTATAATACTTAATGTGCAAAGAAATAATCTGATCACTTCACAAGTAAAATATGAAAACCCTGCGCCTGAGAAACTTACCCAATAAATATATACCAATCATTTTTAAACGGTTTGATTTAGTTAAATACTGATATGGAAAAATTAACTCGTCAACCAGAAATCGAACCTCGGGCCTCTGGATATCTAATCCAGCGTGCTTACCGCTACACCAAAGACAACTCTGACGTAACAGCCAACTCTTTAATATCTATCTTATTTTTTTATTTTGAGAGTATTACTTCTGTCGAAGTTATAATTCATATATATTTATTTGTGTATACTTAAGCGTCAACAATATAATGTTATAGTGTATACTATATAGACCTATGCCATTCGATTTTTAATTAAATGTAGGCTTTATTTAGCTTGTCCTTTTTGTTTTTTGGGTCAAATCTTGCAAGCTGAATTAGAACCTTCCTCTTATCCTACGGAGTTGAATTTTTACATGTTGGTTCAGTTTCGATGACAATGCATTTTTATTGTAAGCATGACCTGAATCGACAAGGAAAAATAGGGGTTTAGAGGTAGGGGGAAACACAAAATTTGATATATCTCTCTTATTATTGGAAAAATCGAAAAAAATATCAAAAGTAAAGTTGTAGAAAATTAGTTTTACTATAATTAATTTTCTTATCGTTTTTTCTGTTTCTCTAATATTTACAGAGATATTGACGGTTTAATATTGAAAATTTAAATCCTAAATATCTGTACACATTCAAGTTGTAGAAAAAATGATGAGGTAATGAATTATAGCAAACACGATTTTTTTCAATTTAACTTCTCACACATTTTTCAATTTTTATAATATTAATTCTGATATTTTATATTTTGTGTTTCTTCTTTCTCTAAGCACCAATTTCCGCTTCGCTAACTACCCCTTCACTTGTTTACTCCGAAATTATGAAATGAATTATGAAATGAACAGACTTTGAAACATATCCATCGAAAAATAAAAAATAAATTAATAGTAAAAAAACATTTTTAAAAACAAGCTTTTAATTAAATGCTCTAAAAAGAAGAAAATCAACTTTAAATTGAATAAAACCCATCAATTTTATACATTATACAATTTATATGATATTAAAGTCGCGAGATTAATATATATGTCAAGAAAATTTACTTGATCTAAGTATTTTTTTCTCTCCGTGTACATATAATACGCTCCAATAAAATATTACCCGTTACGCACATGTATTCACGTAAAACACACCACCGTGTCCACTCCCCTCTTTTTAAATTAATAAATATCTTATAATTTGTTTATCTAATAATTTGCACTAAATAGAATGATAAATATTACGTAACGAAATAAAAACTAAAAACTTGAAAAAAAAATATCTAGGTAAAAAAAGTTTTTAAGTTAAACGGTTTTATTGAAAAGAAAGATAATAATGATGTATTTAAAGCTAAAAAATAATTAGGTAGGTCCTTGGTACCAGTCATCATATACTCTCCTCATCAATCTAGGGCATTGATCAGACTCAAAAATAAAATCGTGGGGCGTAGCGTACCCTGAGTAAATAAGTGAATAGCATTTATAATGATATGAGCGGTTGACTGTTGATAGCAATTTCACGCTCCCCACGATTTTATTTATGAATCTGATCAATGCCCTAGATTGATAAGGAGCGTGGTGTGATGACTGGTAGCTAAGACTTACCTTATTATTTTTTAGCTTTTAGTACATCATCTACATCATTATTATCTTTCTTTTCAATAAAACCGTTTAACTTAAAAACATTTTTTTACCTATTTTATTTAAATTTTATTAAAAAACTTGGTCCTGACATAGATTTCACTACATTTGAAGGTGAAACTTTTTATTTTGCTGGCATATCAATATATTTTTTGTGCGATAACTTGTATGTGTTTGTCGGATATATGTAACAGATGATTAGAACTTTTACTGTATTTATTACAATATAGCTACACCATCATCATTCACTATTGTTCATTCGTAAAAATGCCATCATAATTGTTGAAGGTGCTTCCTTCTAGCTGTTTTGTTTTGCTCTATGACAATTATGACACAGTTTAGTATTTTGTTCCGTTTTTTTTGTGTGTGTTTACTTTGCTAACAATTGTATAGGGCGAGGGAGGATTTCATTCTTATATAGGTTGAGGAAAACAGTAAATTAATACTGATAACAAACCTTTGAAAATGTTTTAGATAATGACTGACCTTTTTATAAATAAATAAATAATAATCTCTATTCTTTTAACTATATATTTTGTATAAGAATGTGTCAATAAATTGGGAGTATGCGTCCATGGCCGAATAATACCAGAGCTATTCAGGTATTTACCTTAACGACATATTGGGAAACCGTAGAAAACCATGTCAGAATAGCTGATATAAAAATACCCGGTCAAAGGAAAATTTAAATAGATAATACATAATAAATACTAGTTACTGGTTAAATCGGAATGAAGTCAAAATTATTTAAATTTAAAAAAATGTATATTACATATTCTATAAATTAATATTAGTAAATTGTCTAAAACAAATTTTGATTTGTATGCAAGTCAATACATAAAAAAAAACATTAAAATACAAAACATTTGAAATAAATATAATAAATAAATAAAAATTCGTTCCGATTCACAAATCCAAATATGAAACGTAAGTCACAATAAATTTATGTAATTCGTATCTAAAAAATAAGAATATATATTGTGTGTACCTAAAACATACAAAAACAAAATTTGAGCACAGAATAAAACGGGTAAAACCTATATAAACTTAATTATCTATGAACAAAAAAATTAGTAAAGATCATTAGTATTTATTATCCACGTATCAAGTTCAACAAATTTCGTTCAAACTATATGGGGCGGCATCCAAAAGTAGATTTTTTACGGCCTTCAAGAGACTACAATTGTTAGATTCAACTGACTTAAGGTTGATCGGACACATGTATAGGTAAAATCGGCAATGTATGGTTAAAAATCTGAATTTTGGATATTTTATAAATTGCTAACTCATACGTATAAAATAATTTTTTTTTTAAATCTGACAAAGGGTTTTCTTGTATTTAATTATTAGAAATTGGATTTTTAACATGTTGTGAATAGCAAATGTTGAATGAACGCACACATTTAGTTCACCTAAGCAAAAATTTTTAAATATATTTGTACAATTATTGTTATTTTTGGAGGCGGTGTCCAAATTTTATGTGAAGTACAAATTTTATGTGAAACATTAAAATTTACATAAATACAATATTTTTTCGAAATAAAAACGACAATGTTTTTTCAATTTCTCTATGCTGACACCGCCTCCAAAAATAACAATAATTGTATATATTTAAAAATGTGGTGAACTAAAATTGACACAAGAATACGCAATTATTTTTTTACTTTTTAGTGCATTTTTGGTTTAAGAACATTTGATTTTTGAAGTCGGGTTTCCATTTTGTCAAAATATTTTTTATTAATGATAGTATAATAAATAATAAATCAAGACTGTGCCTCAGTTCAAGTAAATCAAACTTGCGTAAATTGTTCATCAACAAATAACTGATAAACATTAAATAGAAAGTGTTTTACAGACCAAGTTAATCAATATTAGTAACGTTTATATTCTATTGAGTGGATTTTATATTTCATTCAACTTAAAAAAAGAAAAGAAAAATTTTTTCAAATGACGGATCCAATCTTACTAGAAGCTCTAACTCTGTTAATGCTCTAACAACCGAAATAAAATCCATGAGATATGAAATTAAAACACTTAGTAATTCAATTATGGTTCTGACGGAAAATCAAAATAAATTGGAAGTAGAAAATGTCAAACTGAGAAAAGATAATAAAGCGATACATATTTCACTCAATAATAAAACAGAAGAAATTTGGCAAGAGAAATGAGAAGCAACCAATTAGTAATATCAGGATTTATTCCCAACAGTAATAACACTCAACCATTTGAAGATAAAATCTTGCAAATATTCAAAGAAGATCTGAACGTGGGATGTACCCTTGAGGAGATACAGGAAATAAGAAAAATGTCTGAGAATGAGAACTTCTCCAGTACTTTAATTTCGTTTCATTCCAAAAGTACAAGGAATCTAATTTTTGTTCAGAAAAAAAAACAAACTAAAGGGAATAAATTTGTACATTAACGAATACTGCACGAAAGAAGTATATGAAGATCGCAAATTTCTTCTTAAAGAAAGAAAAGGCTGGCAGAAAAAAATGTTAGTGCTACACTAAAATTAAGTTGATTATAAATGGAAAGAACTACAGTAAAAATGAACTCGAAACCCAACAACGTCTAGAAAACGATGTATCGTCTGAAACAGTTAATAATATAACTGTACAAGAAAGGCATAAAAAACGAAAACAACTTGAACACCGAAGCAAGAAGGAATGATGAAATTTTTAACGACTACAAAACGTCCTCCTAAGCTTAATTGCATCTCAAGTATTTCAGACGACAGTAGTCAGAAGTCGGCATGAAACCAAAACAATGCGACTATTAATAATGAAGGGAAAGTAATAGCGGACAAAATCTATATCTGGTTTTGGAATATTCATGGGTTCAATAATATCTATGATATTGACGTAGGTCTAAAGCAACAAATTTCGAACCTTGATACTTTTGGAATATGTGAAACGTGGCTCCGAGCGGACTTACAACACCCTCCGGTATTTCTCTCTAATTTTCATTGCTTCCCATCTAAAGCTACAAAAACCAATACCAAAGGCAGGGGAAGTGGTGGTCTTATCTTATTTATCAGAAAACTCGTTAATATAACTATTTCCTCAATGTGAATTGATAAACATTGAATTTTCGTGAAAATAAACTATGATGTCACAAATCTCATAATAGGCTTCGTATATCTAAGCGATGAACTAGATGATAATGATATATGTAATAGTTTGAACTACACAGTAAATGAAATTATCGCACAAAATCCCGACAGCTGTTTAGTAATCTGCGGGGATTTCAATGCCCGTGTTGAAAATCTCAACAGTGTAGAAGGAAATGAGTTTTTCACACTAATGTCACAGCTTCCAGAATATCTTTAGATAAAGTCATTAACAAAAGGGGAAGAAACTTGACAAACGTAATGGAAATAAACGGTATGATGCTCTTAAATGGAAGATCTGATGGCGATCAACCGGCTATGTTCACTTTCATATCGAACACTGGAAAATCAGTCGTTGATCTGGCCTGGCTTATTCGCTCCTACTTTGATCTTCTATCTGATTTTAAAATATTGGCTACAACAGAAGTATCCGACCATAATATCTGCTGCATGGAACTCTTTAATGTCTTTGATTCATCGGCTCTACGAAATGAAAATTCGGCTAATAAAGAAGTTGTACCGTATCTTTGGGACGATAACAAAGTGCATGAGTGCCAAGTCAATTTGGCAAATTCAGAAAATTAATATTTTTACAGCGAGTCACCTAATGATCTAAATAAAAATATTGTTAGCGCAATTTATCACACAGCAATAACAGTTGGAAACAAAAAACACTTCCGAAGTTCACAACCGTTTAAATCTAATGAAAACCCTTGGTTTAACAATGACTGTAAGGAACAAAGAAAACTCGTAAGACATAAGCTATTTCAATGCAGGAAAACAAAATTTTCTGACAGGACTATATTCCAACAATATATATCTAGCCGAAAACCTTATAAGGCGACTATTGCAGTAAAGAAAAAAGAGATATGGGATAAATTATTAAATTCTTTAGCCAATACTAGAAACTCGAAAGATTTTTGGACCGCAGCACAAAAATTTAATCCATTGCGCTGTCACATAACATCTCTCTCATTGGAAAGAGTGGAATATATTCTATTTTGAAAATTTCTATAATACCGATTGCCAACTAGTTAATGAATTAAAGTTTCCGGACGCAGTGCACCCTTATTTAGATTCGCCAATGACCTTACACGAATTACAAAACAACAATGGCTTTATGACAATTGTGCCGTGTGATACGAAGGGCATTGTGTGTTACACCTCGAGTCCAATAGTGGATATATGCGTCCATGAATCCAATATGGAGCAGCCATGTGGATGCTGGCTGCGCGCTCTTAAATCATACCGTCGGTGCTAAGTAAAATTCAGAGCCTAGTATGCATTGGCATAACAGGATCAATGAGAACCACACCCACGGCCGCTCTTGAATTTAATTTTGGCCTACGTTCTCTACCTATGAAATGGGAAGGAGTCTTTGGCTGTCCACATGAGCAGACGCAGGACTGTGGGGATGATAGAAGTTATATATGACCATATGCAAATCCAACAAAAGGTGGTAGCAAAGCAAGTGGCAACATTAGACTTTAGAGGCAATACAAGCTCTCTATCTCGAATAGAGAAAAGTGGACAGAAGAGACTATGAGCTTCCCATAAGGCTTTCTGGTATGCTATCGGTTCGGATAGTTCCAAGCTAAAAGAGAGTCAATCGGGGGCTGGAGTGTACGCAAAAAACAGAGGTGTCAGAGCCAGCTTTGCACTAGGACGATACGCTAGTGTTTTTCAAAAAGAGGTTTATGCCATAATCTCAGTGGCAAAAATGGTAGAGATGGTGGGATGCACCGACCGGCGGGTTTATATCTACTCAGATGGCCAGGCTATGCTCAAAGTCAACTGATGGGCTGGAACAACATCTCCTCTGGTTCTCGAATGAGCAAAATCACTGGACAGATTGGCACCGACAAAAGAGGTCGACTTTTTGTGGATACCAGGATTCTGCGGGGTTGAGAGCAACGAAACGGTCGACGACTAGCCCATGAAGGAGCCGCATTCCCATGTCTTGGAAACTAGGAGACACATAACCACTGCTCTAAACAAATGGATAGATGGGTCTTTGAAACGGAAATCGAAGGATAAAGCAGGCTGCAAACAGGTCAAACAAATCAAAGCTGGATATAATACCGCCAGGTCCAGATTGGGGTGCTTACCGGTCACTGCAGGTTCAAGAGGCATCTATCTCTCATAAGGTTATTTAGTGAAATCATCTTATAACAACCCGAAGCGTTACTTAACGGGATTCGTTTCTTAAAGCAAAGTGTGTTATAACCCGAACTTAACGCTTACACACCTAGCATACCATACAGTTTTGAAAAAAGGACACGACTATTTTGGTTCATAGTAACTAACCTACCATAGTTCATAGTATCTACCTAAATTTTTTGTATTTACTCATAGATTTTTTAATTTAGTCGTTTATTATTTTTATCATTTAGAGAGTCGCCCCTTTAATATATAAAGATTACAACCATTTTATATTACTGTTAAAAACACAAGAGCAGAATTCCCCGGCGTTGCTGGTGGATTTTCTTTTTTGACACTAAACCAACATTTAATGAATATTGGTCCATAATGAGTTATTTTGGTCCATATATATTTAATTAGTTACTAGCTTGACTACAATGCCATCTATTGGCTTATAGTATAGCTGTGATATCCATTAAGCTGGCAGAGGAAACTCACAAGAATGCAGTTATACCTATATCATAATTAGACGAGAATTAAATACACTATTTAAAAATTAAATGTTCTCTGTTTAAGGAGGAAACAGGAGAACACGGCCCAACGGTTTAAAAATCAACGAGTTATAGTTTATTTAATATAAAATGATTCAGTTAATTAAATGCACTAATTAAAAATTAAATGCTCTCTGTTTAAGGGGAAAATGCATTTCATTTTTAATTAGAGCATTTAATTAGTATTTAATTAATTCAATCATTTTACATTAAATAAACTATAATTTATTGATTTTTAAACCGTTTCTTTGCAAGGTTAATCTTAAGTTAGCAGAACATGGGTTTCTTTACGTAAAACATAGAGCATGGAACTTTTAATTAATGCATTTAATTAGCTTTGAATTAACTGAATCGTTTTACATTAAATTAACTATAATTAATTGAATTTTGAACCATTCTTTTGGTACGATTACCTTAAGCTAGCAGAACATATGTTTTTCCTCTAAAACACAGAGCGTTCAATTTTTAATTAATATATTTAAATATCTGAATGATTAACATTAAATAAACTATTCATTGAGTTTTGTATCTGCTGTTCTGCTAGGATAGTCTAAGCCGGCAGAACATGTGCTTTTTTCCCTAAAAGAGAGATCATTTAATTTTTATTAGGGCATTTAATTATGAGGTATGTATAATTTTGTTCTGCTGAGTTTGCTCTGCCAGCTTAATGGACATAGAGCTATGATTTCATGAAAGTTGTTCGTTATAAAAACACAATAACTATTTTTTCAGAACCAAATAAATTCTTTCGATCGTTAAAATTTGAAAAAAGGAAACCCACTTTTGGATTTGATAGTGTCAACTGAATTACGCTTTCTTAATTAGCCTCCACGAAATTAAAGAATTTGTTAAGAACTTGACTACAACGCTTCCTATCGGATCCAATAACCTTCTATGAACTATCGTCTGTCTCCACAAAACAAATATATGTTGTGAATATGATTTCAATCGGTCAAGTCGTTCAGACGTTACACGATCAGATCCTCCCACTAAAGAAAGAAACTTTACATTTGGAGAGGGTGCTGATATTATATTGTAGGCATCGTTTAAGAAAGTATATTTAAAAAATCGCCCGCCAATAATTAAAATTTTTTGACAAATATTTTATTTGCATAATTTTGTTAATGGGTATCTAGGGGCAATGTCTCACCTAATACATAACCCCACAGGTTAAACCCCATTTATAGAAATATATTTTAGATTGAGGGGCGGCGTTACGGCACCCCAATCGTAATCTTTGTTTGATTATCCAATTTGTAAAGTCATTCTACCTAGCTAGCCAAGACGAATAAATATTGTAATATACGTTTTTAGGATAAGATAAATGTTACACGGTAAAAAAATTACTAAAATTTTTTTCCTTTCACAAACAGTATGGTGAATGTAAGTGTATACAAATGGGTACTAGGTATAAAAATTTTCAATTGTGTATTAAATATAACAGTGTGTAAATGGGTAGTGGGACGAATGCGTCGTTGCGAGCGGTTGTATTTTCTGAAAAAAATGCGTATGCAACATTCGTTTTACCAATAGTAGTAGAAAAATATTAGGTTAAGATACTTGCCTGATATATTGGTTTGTATAAGGGCACTATTCATTATCCTGTGGTTCAGATGAATTTTAAGAGATAGAAGAAAAATTTTATTTTTTAAAAAGGGTCCGTTATTTAATTTGCGCGATGGAAATTACATTAGGTTAGTTCGATAAATTCGAATGTCGATTGTAGAAATTACAGTGTGGTTTGTGTTAGTTCGATAAATTCTAATTTTGATTAAAGAAGTTACTTTGTGGTTTATGTTAGTTCAATTCGAATTTCGATTGCATGAATTACCGCGTGATTTATGTTAGTTCGAAGGCTCGAGATAAGATAATAATTTGCTGGTTTTTTTGAGTTAACGTTAAATAAGTTTTACTGTGTATCGGCTGAATAACGTTGTAGATGTTGTCAGGCATCATTTAATTGAGCAAACTTTTCGCTCGAGTATTGTTCCTTTTCTATTTGTTTTCTAGTTATTTTTGTACATTAGTGCGCTCAAGGATTTACGAAAAAAATCATTTTTACGGTAACCGTGTGTATATTATTATTGTACTGTCAATTTAGGTTGAATGAACGATATAATTTTAGAAATGGCTATCCTGTTTTCGTATTTGTGCCGTGATGAATTAGATTTTGAATTATTCATACGTGACACCATTTGCAGGGACCTAACCGTTAAACAAATGTGTGCATTGTTGCAAACTGCCCCTGAAATTAGGCCAACTACGACCGTCAACCCGGAAAGTGTTTATTGGAAAATTGACTGAAATCGAGGAATTCATTCAGTTACAACTCCAAACAATATGTCCGTCTATCAAACAACCGCATAGCCCATTTCTTGCGTAGATTGTCACATCACATAAGCCAAACAGCACTTTCGGCAGAGTTAAAACAAAGATTTGAACAACTTCATATTCGTTTCGAAACAGCTGATGAACAATTGAACACCAGAACCCAAATGCTCCAGCTACCAAGTTTTATATCTTCGGGCCCCGCTCATAAACCTCTTCCCAAATGACGTGTCACATTTGATGGTACCTCTCATCAAATGATTTATCGACCGCGTCTCACAGAAATCCAAAACGGAGAAAATTGCAGACACTGCTCTGTTAACTTGCGCCTGTAACTTGTTTACAACAACACGCTTCTTTGGTTTTACACTATACGAAGTGAATGTGCCAGTTGGGATGATGTATTATTTTTTTAAAGAAGCATTACAATTTTTTATTAATTGAGGATTCAATTTGGATCTATGCTTCAATCCAGTTGTATACCGAGCGATGTGTTAATCATTTTATTTCGCTTGAGGAGAAGAAATGCATCTGCTATGGCACCCGTACCGTGTAAAACTATAGAATTAAGTGAGCAATACTTCCAATTCGACAAAATTAAAGGGATTATCAACCAGTTTCTACTCCGCCGTTCAACGTTTCAACTGCTCAAAGAAAGGACGCTTATTTAGAGAATGTCCATCTCTAAAAACGGTTCATTGCTATAAATGTGGATTGAGGAACGTTACCGTGAGAACTTGTACGAAGTACAATCTTTCTTGAAACTTGTCTCGTGGCGTTTAATGAATCGTAAACATCCATAGAGAATCAAAATCAAAACAATTCCAAAAAATTCTAACGAGTGGAACTAAGCTGTACCCCAAACTTCCAGGAACAGGAATTCAAACTCCGTCGAGTTTCCGTTTTCGGTCGAATCAGGCAATCCTCTACCATACTCAACTTCAGGAATTGTACGTATACATTGGCTTGTACTAAATTGACCGTATGCTCGGTTAACGAATACTCTTTTCTGTCCAAAACTCAACAATACGAACTTGATCATAAACTTTCAAAATTTTCCATAGTCTGGAAAACTAACGCGAACGCACCTCATGAAACACTGTACTAATAGATAGTGCCCTCGTCTCTGCCTTTGACAAGTATGGAAATGTCATCTGCGTAGCCTTGAGCAAATATCTCTGATTCCTTGAGACCGGTTCGATGGCTTACTACGACGAGGTACCACGACGAGGGTTAGATGCTCTACCCACAAAGCATCTAACTGATTGCCTCCCCTCTGAAGTTGTGGCAATGCACCTCACATCTTACCAAGATGTCCTCCACCCGACGTTCAATCAATGCAGTGTGTATCGCTCCAACCGTTGTATTATTGAAGGCTCCCTTGATGTCAAGGAAGACTTCTAAGGCCATTGCCTTTTCTGAAAGCGCACCTTTTATCGAAAAGAATAACTATAGTAATTGGATCGTGTAAATTTTTCACGATTTTCCCAGAGTATTCTGCGTTGTATTAGCATTTTATTTATTTTTTGGTGCATATATTTTTTTGGGTGCATTATATTTGATACTTTCGAATACTGCAGAAATTTTTCGAGTATTGCCGTTGTGCCGCGTTTCCAAAGTCGGTTGCTTACGGATAATAGGGAAATAGCGTAAGTGAAAAATTTTTGTGATGAGTCCGTTAAGAACCAACAGGTATGGTTGAGTTCGCGCATACTGAGTTTGCTGGGAAAACACGCGCCTGTTTGGTTTATTATTTTTATTTTTTTGTTGAGTTCGCGAGGCGTTTAGGAGTTCCAGTTGTTTGCAGTGATTTTTTGAAAGTTTGTTGAACTTCTTCTTTGTAATTTTTCCCGTGTCCACGACGGGTTAAAATATCTGAACAGGTCCTCGATCCCATTCGCCTGAATGATTAAAAGTGGGAAGTGAGAGTGGTATTTAGTTAGTTTTTTTGTGTATGGGAGTTTACTTGTTGTCGCTCCGGTATTCGCTAGGCGCAGCCGGACGATGCTGCGCTTTGAGCACCAATGTTGTAATCAACCGAAAGAAGAAATCCTCAATTTTTCTATTGGAAATCCCGGGCGTTCAATTTTGTTTTGATAATATGGGTATATATCAACTTGAGGGGAAACATTTATTTTGCTTCAAAAATTCAACATAGTTATTCTACACGTTCATTAAATAGGGTTTTAAATGTCTTGATGAGCCGTTAAATGCAACCAAGCAAAATTAGTGTTAAATGATCTCCGGATCATCCGGGAATCCGGGTGGGACCACGAATACTCGAATGGTTTGGCTGACTCTTGTTACCTGTACAGTAAAAGGTCGACACAAATTAACAAAAGCTGCCAAAATAGATCTTGCCAGCTTTACCTTTCTTTTAGAGGGAGATTTTTTTTTTCGTAGATCCGTTAGTTCGAGTAGTAGCTAGGGTTGTTGCAAACTGATTACTGTGAGGTTTTTTTATGTGTATTTTCTTTTGACACAATTAATGAATTGTTCTTGTGAGGATGGTCTAACGGATATATGAATTGCACATGCCGGATGAGATTTCGTCCCGTGCATAATATTGTTGTTATTTTTGGGTTGGGGGTTTTGTTGGTTTTGTTGGATTGTACGACGATTCCATTCTATTTGTATCCAACGTGTAGCGTTTATGGGGAAAAAGGAAAAATTGGCAATAAGTTCACTGAATGTTGGAGGTTTGGTAGGACTGGGTTGTTGAGTTAATTAACCAAATAGTATGCATGTTATGTCGGTAAAGAAAATATCAAGATAATCCTATTGGTTTTTGCGGTTCACTTATACGGTTTGTTACGTAGGATTTTAAGAATTTTTTTTCTCTATTTCATGTTGGACTGGCGCCCAAAAGATAAAATCGAAGTAATAAAATTTGTCCATACGGATTTGAGATTGAGAAAAATTTGAAAAGTTTCTATGGAAATGACAATCAAAATTGAAACAAATTTTTAATAGAATAATTTTATAGTTATTTTTTAGAAGTATAGTTTCTGTGAAGTATAGTTTATTATTATTTTTCTTAAAATAAATTAATGACCTATGAAAAAGGAAAATTTTTAATGTAAAATGAATCTGAAAAGATATGTAAAACATAAATTCAAATTGAATATTATAGCGTATAAAGTGTTAGCTTTGTAAAAAACATAACGCTTTTTTTTTACACTTGATCTCACTACCCATAAAATTTTCGTACCAGGGGCTTTAAGTTAAAATCGATTCTAAAGGAGTAAACTCTAATAACCTTATAATTTACGGGGGGAAAATTCATTTAAAAAAAATTATTCTTAATTTAAAAAAAGCATTTTCATTTAAGATTTTTAGAAGGAATTAAACTTATAACAGTCGATATTACCTCCTTGCTCTAATGACGGCCTCATGCCTTGTAGGCACACTTTTAATTAAGTTCGCTTTGACAGTTTGGGTGATTACCTTCCTTTCATACACTAAAGCTATTATGAGCACCAATGAGCTACCAGGAGAGTTAATTCATCCTATTATACATCGAACAAGCTTACTCGAAACATGTACTATGTGACTTCTTTTTTTTCTACGTGATGGCCATTTCAAAATCAAAGTTTCGATCTTTGAATGTACACTATTCGTAATCGTTTTTCTACTGTTTTTGAGGCTCCCAAAGGTTCCTAATCGATCCAAGTTTTGCTATTAGCTAAAAACTATTATGTAGTTATAGATGTATATTGTTGTATTGATGCGTACAAGTACTGTAAATAAATTGTCATATCATTTCTAAAACAATTTTTGAAGCAAAAAATTTACGAAAATAGAAAAGCAATTTCAGGTTTATAATAACTTGATACACAGCAGAGAGTATGTGCACATTTTTTGTTTATACTATTGTATATACTATAGTCTCTACTACTTTGTATATACTTTTCTATATAATGTTGTATTAAATATCAAGAGTAACATAGTGAGTAATATTTATCTGCTATTGAAGATAGATAAATTTGAATACATTTTAACACATTCCATTTTAAAATACGTATATAATATATACAGGAAAGGCAATCTACTGTAACAATGTAGTTTGAAGTCATCCATTACATAAAAAAAATTAAGGCGTAATTTCATTTTACTAGGTTCGAAGTTAAGATCATTTTCTAAAACATATACGTTCATAATAAGATCGCAGTAAGGGATCTTATTCATTTTACACCCCCCCCCCCCACAGTAAAAATGGTTGGAAATGGGTGAAAATATTTGGGAAACGTCAGAGGAAGTGATTCCAAGAAGAAAAAGTCCTTTTCGTGCATAACATCCTTAACCCAACCGCCCGACAATTGAATATTGCAAAAAAAAATTTGTTACTATATTTTTTACTCAAAATGAAATTTTTTGTTTGTTTAATTTTAAGGATTTTAAGGTCGAAAAGGGTTTGGTTGGATGGGTTGTGTACAGTTGGGTTGGGTTCGTTTGGGTTGGGTTGAGTTGAGTTGGGTTGGGTTGGGGTAGTTTAGCGGTGGATATTTTATTGGAGGGTATTGGTTAGAGGTAGGTTAGCGAAGGGTTCGGGGTATTCCCCTCTCCCAATTTAGTATTGTAAAAGAATTTTTTTCTCGTAAAAACTCTTAAAATTAAATAAAAACATTTTTGAATTTAAAGGAATTCAAGGACAAAAAGGACGATCGAATATAGTTCTGAACATTGGTGAAGTATTACATTTTGAAAATATAAATTGAAAGATAATTTTCCCAGAAGTGTAGGTTGTAGCCTAACCTCTCCCAGAACCGGTAAAGCAAATGAAATTGAACTCATAAGATGTAGTTCTGCAAATATATTTACTGCAATTTTACGATACAATTAGACTTTTCATAAATTTGCAGAAGTTAAAAGCGAGGCAAAATGACGAAAAAATTTAATTTTCGGAAAAAGTTGTTATGTATTAAAAAACAAAAAAGAAATGAAATGGAATGCGCGTGCAGCACCGTAGACATATTTTGTTATAGGAATTCTTAGAACAAACAATTAGTTCTCGCATTCAGAGGGTTCGATATTGTATAAAATTTATTAAAAATTATATTGGTTCGTTTGAGATACGAACCATCGATTGTGTTATGATACCCCTCTCTGAGGTGTCCATTTAGCACGCACGACCAAGGTCAGTATATTTACCAGTTCAAAATTTACGTAGATATGGTACACTATAATAGCTTTTGATCAAATACTTCAGCAAGCTTACTATTTTCGACTTGTTTGTATAAAAGTTATTAAATAAAACTTAACATGTTCGAATTATTTATTTTGTTTTAGAAAACAAACTATATTTGATTTTATTTTTAAAAAAAATTGCTTTTGAAAGAAAAAAATTCAAAATCAATATGTAATTTTTTTCCAATTCGAATTATACATATTTAAAAAAAAAAAACCAAAAAAAAACTCTTTTCTCCAAGGAGAAATATATTTTGTCTTAAATATTTTTCAACATTTGTACGTAGAATTATGTGTTGGGGTCATAAAAATTATTTCAACAATTTTCAACATAACAATACAAAAGCTCCATATGGGTCCATTTGTTGCAACTAATGGAAAAAACTATTACCCAGAAGGCTAGTCGTACCACCAGTGCTATCTGTAAATTTTCGAAGAGATCGTTGAAAGCTCATAACATGTACTGAAAATGATTGGAAGAACTGTCTCTTTGCAGGCGAGTGTCGGTATGTATTGCATCTGCAATATAAGCATGCAAGAGTCTACTGAAGGTTATGTAAACGTTACTTTGAATGTAGGATTATTGAAAGAGTGTAATTCGGTGGTGGCTCATTGAAGGAGGTGGTTCAGTGGGTTCTATATTCCGGAGATAGTTACGTTTAGCTAATTCATACTGATAATGACTACTGGGTAGTCGAAATACGTATTTATAAAATACAAATAATTGTTCTTGGAATCAGGACAAATCTAAAAATGTAATTTCAAAAAACCAAGAGTTCTCTTTATACAGTTATAATAGTTTCCAAGATAATTCAACCTAAAAATCAACATTTTGGAGCCTGACTGGCTACGTGATTCACTCACATCAATATTTGAGGCTACTTCCAGTTGTTCTAGAAAAGAGATTTTTGGTAGGCAGATAGGTCTTAGGCTTGAACCCCCCAGAAAAGTCTGAAAACCGAAAATTTCCTTGTCAAAACACAAACAACTTTTGTTTGAAATTTTTATATAAAATTTATATATTTAACATAATTTCTTATCAAACATTGTCAATTATTATAAGCGACGTGTCTGTAGCCACTCTAGTGACCAGTTGTAACCGATCAGAATGGTATTTTGTATATTAGGTGTTTTAAATACTTGAAAGTTCTTTCATAGGCAAAATCCAGCAAGAAAACTAGGGGGTTTTAAGGGAAGGATGAATTAAAATTTGGTATATTTCTCTGAATACTAAAAAAATAAAAAGATATATTAAGAGCAAAGTTCTAAAAAACTAATTTTACTACAATTTCGTTTCTTATTTTTTTTCGATTACTCTAATATTTATATATTATATCTTTGTATATATTAGAGTTTGGAAAAAAAAGAATAATTAATTAATAAATTGAAATAAAGTTGATTTTCTATAATACAACTTTACATTGCATACATTTTTTGACTTTTCTAATATTAAGAGAGACATTCTATATTATGTTTTTTCTTCTTCTCTAAAATATCTAGACTATATAAATATTACATTTCATGTATTATCCATGCAATGAGCATTAAACAAGTTTTCAATAATAATGATATCGCAGCAAAACCAAAAATGTTTTTCTAAAAACGTAGTAAAGGCCAAGTTTTCCAAGGATCTATGTAAAGGCCAAGTTTTTTAACAAGTGTAGTTTCTCATGTGCAGGGTTTTCATATTTTACATGTCAAATGGTCTGGTTTTTTTACACTTAATATACAAAGAGATCCTCTCTCGGCTCACTGTCTTCACGTGGCGAGTTGGCTCAGTAGTTGGAGAGCATTGAACCCTAGAACAAAGCCAGCGTTTTTACCCGTGCTGGTAAAGTCGAAGGCGAACGAACCAATGAAACGACAGGTGACCCAACTCACACTTACACGTACAAGTATACAAATACAAATACACATAACAACGTACACACATTATGTACGGACTGGGTCTGCTTCTTGGGCTTCGTTCTCCGCTATCAAGGTCTGGGTTCCAAAGGATAATAGCATTAAAGAGGTAACGATTCAAGAAACTAGATGTGACATACCCAGGCTGCTAAATTGTACAGGATCTCACGCTTATCTAGCCGGTGTAGGAGGCTACTCTTTCAACCAGTATATAATGCCGATGGATACAGTAGTGTCAGGTCCGCCTGGGCTAGGACCCTGCTGTTAACGTCGAAGGGCTTCGCCGGTGATCAGAAAACTATAGATATCGGAATCAGTCCGATCAAAGAGTCGAGAAGCAGCCCTGAAACACGCACTAACATTAATCCTATACTATATATAGCCCTTCGTTTAATGCACTCGCTCACTCACTCATTGACGTATACAAATTCTAACCCACTTCTAGACATACTGAATGGATGCGGTTTTTCACATTTCACGTGGAATCACTTTAAATCTATGGGGCAACTGGAAAATTTGTATTTTCCGACGCAACACCCTTATAAATGGGAAAAAAACAAAAATAATCATTTTTACTTCTTTCCATGCTAAAAAATGCGGTTTTTCGCAAAATATCAAGGACGTGGAGCCAAGGCTGCAGAGCAAGCCAAGGTAAGAGAGAGGGGGAAACACAAAATTTGGCATACCTCCCTTAATATTTGAAAAATCGAAAAATTTATGAAAGGTAATGTTGTATATAGTTTTACTATAATTTTGTTTCTTATCGTTTTTTCTAAGCGACAGTCGCTTAGAGTTTAAGGAAATGAATTGTTGCAAACTAGATTTTCTACAACTTTACTCCTCCCACAATTTTTCGATTGTTCTAATAAAGAGAGTTATTCTATATTTTATGTTTTCTTCTTTCTCTATGCACTCTACCCCCTTGACTTATGCCATTTATTAATAAAATTGGCCCTGAAAATACTAAAATCATATCAGGTACGACATTTCATTTCGAGCACAGGCTAAAATTGTGCCTTCTAGAGAGTTATTTATGTATTCTAAAGACATTCGTTTAGTTTACGCAGCTCCTGCGTAACGAATTTTTTTGAAATCCGTTTGAAATTCAACGGTCATTGAACGCATGCCATAGGTTTCAGATGCTTTTAGCAAACGTTGAGGTGCATTCAGTGGAAAACGACGTCAACTTCCTCTTTCACTGTCTAATTTCGTTACACCTTCAATTTGCCTTTGCGACACTATTATTAATTAACATAGGGGTATATTACAAATTATATTTTGTTATATGAATTTATATAAAACACTGTTTGGTATAAGAGGTTTATGTATCACATAAAATTATTATATTCAAAATTATATATAAAATGCAGGAACACCACATATTTGGTGGTAAGTACATATTAAAACCAAATAGTTTTTTATGTGTAATATATAAAACATTAAATACTAATTAATTAAAATGTATTATAATGTTTGTGAATTTATTTCTGTAATATTTTGCTGAAGGTAGTTGAATCGTCAATAAAAAATTTTATTATATTTTGGAACTTTCAGCAGTGTCACAGATGATCACTTAGCATGGACCAGACTAGTGCACCAGACCAGGATTAGGCGTAGACGTCTACCGTACTATGTTTTACAAGAAAGATAAGCGGTTTTTGGGCCTCTGTATCTCCGAAACCAATAAAGGTATTTTGGCTCCGCAAAAGGTTCCCACTTTGTTGTTGATCTATCAAGACTTCTATCAAGATATAGAAGTCAAGTAAAATATTAAATCCCCTGCACCTGAGAAAGAAAATTTATAACAATCAATTGCATACATTTGATAAATGACTTCTGGGACTGCCCAGAGACTCCAGTTAGATTGATGTGTTGCAATTAGTGCAAAAACCGTTGAAAAACAGGCTGAAATAAAATGGCGACCCAGAATGCTAGCCATAGCAACAGAGTCACTATAAATCATCGACAAGCCTGACTGTTGCACAAAACGTGGAATGAAAAAGAATGGAAAAAACTGTCTGTTTTCAGATGAACCTCCGTATGCACTGTATGTAAACGTTACCTTGAACAAAACATTACTGGCAGAGTGCAATTGAGAGGTAGGTCAGTGATGGAGGTTGTTCAGGGAGCCCTTCGATTATTTACATTGAGCTATGGTGCTACGGCTGATCTTCTGGGTAATAAGTTCGTTTCAGATATTCATCAAAACTCTTTCAAATCGTTTTGAAATAGTTTTCGCAGTAATAGCAACACTACAATCCATACGGAGCCTCTGCACAATCTCGTTGGGCAGTAGAAAATGATTCCAAAAGGTGTGCATTGAAATTAAACGATCGAAATTAAAAATTTTAGATTGTCAGCACGTAAGTCAAATTTGTGAAACTTGTCAAAATTATATTTCTGTTAACATACAAGAGCTTAGGATAGCTTAGAATAGTGTAGGAGTAGGAGAAACGCACGATATATGTCGTGGCCAACTCTATTAAGTATGCCTACACGTAAGTTTTGTAAAACTTCACGTATTTTTTCTAAAAAAATCTATTGTTCTATTTTAACCAACTTTTGTTCAATTTAACTTTTTAATTGAAAAAAAAAATTATATATTTTTTCGCAAATTCGCTTTTATAATAAATATGAAAAACCGTTATATACAATACCTGTTGAAAATAAAATTTTATGGAAAAAGGATTAATGTATCAATATTATAGAAAAAAATGCGATAAAATATTTGGGGATGGGAAACCACCCCAAATCTTTAATCGCTCATATCTCATTCTATAATAATTGCAAGAAAAACACGTCAAAATAATGTATAATTTTTTGTTTTCAGTTAAAATACAATGTACAAAAAGTTGGCCCACGATGGGATTTACATTAAACGCAGAATAAATTAAAATATTTTTTGGAAACAAAGTAAAATAAATCAAGTAGCGAACTCGTTGATGGTTTTTCGCGAAAAACTGAAAAATTTCATTGAATATTTTTCTGAAAAGCAAGTTTAAAAACCAAAAACTTTAACAAAAACGTCTTGATTAATCAGTTTTTAAGAAAAGTATGACCGTTTAAAAAAAAATTCCATTTAAATATTAATATAATATAATTGAGTTGTTTTGGGATAGATAGATAGATTGCAAAGGCTGCCCTGGACGGGCTACACTTCGACCATAAGGTCCATTGTGATGCCTAAGGATGTGATGATGTGAGTGAAGTGGAAGGAATTTGTGAGTAGACAAGAAATTGGCAGGATAAGCGGCTGCAGCCGACTCTGATAGGAACTATGCCGATATTCATCTATAGTTCGTGAAGGAAACTGCAGAAAACTTTCTCAAGCATAGCCGGTTACTTCGTTCTTGTCCATACGCCGACAGTTTAGTCAATTAAACGCCCCTTTTTTTTCTTAATAATTGACAAACTACCGATGTCGGGATTCGAACCCATAACCACCCAGTTTCCAAGTACGCATACTGCGCAGACATAACGCCTTAGACTGCTCGGCTACTTGGACTGGTTAACTTGGGACAACTTGGGAAAACAAAATTTGCAAAAAATACATTACAAATTTTTTGTGGGTAGTAAAACATCAAAAGGGGTTTTCGTCAAAAATCTGAGCCTAATTAAAAGGGATCGATATATATATATATATATAAATATATATATATATATATATATATATATATATGTATATATATATATATATATATATATATATATATATATATATATATATATATATATATATAAATATATATATATATATATATATATATATATATATATATATATAATTGTTACCTTATAACAGAATTTTCTACCCGTAGGGATCCAGACTGATTTTCTTCAGAACCAACATATCACTATCGATGTCTCTTACTTGAAAAACTGAACTTTCATACAAACTTTCTCCCCGTGTTTCACTCCCTTGCGGATCCATTTTCTAAAACTTCCGAAGCACGTATTTTATAGTGTACAATTTAAATAACAATTTTCTTGTCTCAAAAACACTGGCTCTCTATTTCACCCCCTTACGAGTTGAGTCTCTAAAAATGTTTTAGAACTAATGGCATTGTTTGTTATTCTAATTAACAGACCTGACGAATTTCATGTTTCAAACTAGAAAAAAACGGGACCTCAATATAAACTTTCATCCCAATTTAACTCTCTTAGAAGTTTATTTATAATGTTTGTATATCATTTAAATTCTAGTCTCTGAAAAATTATTTTTTTGTTCTCACTGAGACTTTTTAAGAAAAGACCCTCAAATAAACCAAATATTATAATTGTTTTACTGGTTTTATCGCCGCTTCTTTGTTAGCGTTCATTTATCAATTGATGTTTAATTTTCGCAATCATTATGCATAGTCTGTATAGAAATAAAATATAAATAAAACTGAATTATCAGATTATTTAATAAATTTATAAACAGCTTAATAATACAGTTACCTTAAAATACACACCTATTTAAATTAGTTACCTAAGCGTGAATGAATACTGCGTCAATGTTCGTTAATAAAATGAGAAATCCTATCAAAATATAAAAGATTTAACCTTATTTACATAATTACAAAAACATAATTTCTCTATACGAATGTAATATTTATATACGTAGTGTCAATTACTTTTAAACCACTGCTTCAAGGCAGTAAACTCAACAGACGGTTCATGAATATTTCAACGAAATTTTTTTACGGGAAGCTAAATTGCCTGTTTAGCTGGAATAAGTTTCTGTCAGAGTACATTAATTAACAATACAGATATTTTTGTAATAATATTAATCTATTGCTAGTATGAAACAAATAACGTCCTTTTTTCATAACCAAATCATATTCATGTACATCGTCATTTTAGCAAATTTCCTGAAAAGAAATGCAGCTATTGTTTTTGTACCGATAATGGAATTTCGTGAAAATTTTTTCAAATGCCCATCGATCCTACTTACTAGATGTTAAAAATGACCGTCGTAAAAATTTTTATATATCAACATGTTTCTGTGGACTCTCTAGCGGTCACAGTTTTATTCTGATTGAGTATTTGAGGCGTTTTTGATATTTGAAAGATCAGGTTCGTCAATTTGTAAAATGAGAAGGGGGGTTTAGACGAAGGGGAGAAACACAAAATTTGGCATATCTCCCTTAAGATTCGAAAAATCGAAAAATTTATAAGAAGTAAAGTTGTAGAATAATGAGTTTTGCTGTCATTTTGTTCCTGATTTTTTTTTCTCTACTATAAAATTTTCAGAAATATTTACAATTTAAGTTTGAAAGTTAAAATTATAAATATCTCTATACACATTAGAGTTTGAGCAAAATGATAAGGTAACGAATTGTAGCAAACTTGATTTTCTACTATTTTTTTATTTCTTTATACATTTTTTAATTGATCTAATATTTGAGATGTTTTATGTTTTTTGTTTTCATCTTTCTATATGCCCCCTTTCCGTTTGACCAATGCTATTTAATAAAATTGGCCTTGAAACAACTGGAATCATAACAGACACGATATTTCATTTTGATCACACCAAAATTGTGACCGCTAGAGAGTGATTTTTGTATTCTCAGAAAATTCGCTAAGTTGACATAGATCCTGCGTAAAGAATTTTTTTCATTGTGACATAAATTTATATTAACCAAAAACAGTTAAGATGTAGATGCATCGAAAATGGATCTTGGAAATCTAACATATGGAACCAACACTGTCAAATCGCAGCATTAGTGTATAAAATCTGTCTTTTTGTCCAACCACCGACGATTAAAAATTACCTTAGATTAGAAAGGAAGCGTTAAGAAGAATTTTTTATGGAGTGTAAAAATTCGAATACATAATGTTAAGCATAAAACAGTCAAAACAAATGCACATAAACACATATCATAATAATCTATTTACATATATTTACATATATGTATGTATATATATACATATATATATATATATATATATATATATATATTAATCGATGTGTGCATGTATGTTCCCTATAGACTCCGATTTCTCCGGATGGACCGATTTTGTTGAAATTTTCAGGCATTCGTTAGATTCCAGCGGGTGACCCTGTTAAGTTTTTTTGACAACTTTGTGTAATATCTTCAATTTTATGTCATCTGGCTATAGATAATTAGTGCTACCCGTGCGAAGCCGGCTAGTTAAGAATAAAACATTTGGAAAAGTTGGATGATTTGACGTATGGATAATTCCGCACTGTAACTTTCAGCTTTTCTGGTCTTAGTTTTGTTCCTTCAATAAAAGGTGTTCACACCTATTAATGAGGGAACTTATTGTCCAAAAACCCCAATTGATTCGGCTGTAAACATTAAAATTATGATATTAATGGGTAGACGGGAAAATTTTCTTCTTCAAAATTTTGGTCCTTACACAAATATCTAAATATCTGTGAACATTTGTCCAAAAACCCAATTGATTTGGCTGTACAGACTGAAATTTTTATCACAATGGATAAACGGAGATATTGAATATTCGGAGAAATGTTTAATTTTCAAAATTTTGTCAGCTGAATTGTGAATTTAGCAATTTTAATGTTGTTGGATCACAATTAATTTAAAAATTCTCTCAAAAATTTGAAAAATACATCCAATATTTACGGTTTTCTTTTACGGTTCTTATATATTATAACTTACTAAAAATGAATACTTTGGGTTCGATTACTATATACGTCATTATGCCATATAAATCTGTGAAATTTTGTAAATCCAAGCCTGATTTCATTTCAACCATTTACAATAGTTTATACGTTTGTTCAGTAACTGATTTAAAAAAACGAGAAAAAAAACTATTTCATAAATATATTCCAATTGCAATTGAATATAAATACAGTTGTGTGGATAAATCAATGAAAATAAGCTTTAGTGGCAAACAGCAAAAAAAAAAGCACGATATGAGTTTTATGTCAGCAGTATACTACAAACCAATAGAAATAGTATATATATATATATACATAAGTTGTTTATTATTTTACGCAAGGGATTGAAAAAAAAGTTCACATAAAAAGGTTTTATATGAATAAAACGAATTTTTTCTCCTGTATTTGTTGTAGTCAATACTTGAAACACACATTGAATTTGAAAAACAGTTGATGAATTTTTGAACTTTAAAACACTAACTTTTTTATTTTATATTTTTGAAATTTGTAATAAAAAAATTAATTAATTACTGTATTGAATGAGTCAAATGAATTAACAGGGTGTTGATTAAATAGGTCCTGCAACTTCAAACGAGCGTGGTACTATGGTGATAAAGAGTGTTGTCACTTGTTAAAATTTTTTATAGCAAAATGTATTGGGTTTTTGATCTAATATTTGAAAGTTTATGTAAGGAATGAAATTAATAAATAAATCACCAGTCCAAGTGGCCTAGCAATCTGGAATCTGGGAGGTTATGGGTTCGAATCCCGACATCGGCAGTTTGTCAATTATTAGGAAAAAAATGGAGGGCGGTTAATTGACTAAACTGTCGACGTATGGACAAGAACGAAGTAACCGGCTATGCTTGACATGATTTTCTGCAGTTTCCTTCACGAACTCCAGATGAATATCGACATTGTTCCTTCACAGTCCACTGCAGTCGCATATCCTACCAACTACTAGTCTAAACACAAAATTTCCTTCCACTCCACTCACATCCTCACATCCTTAGGCATCACAATGACCTTATGGTCGAAGTGTAGTCCGTCCAAGGCAGCCTCTACAATCTATCTATCTATTTAAGGAATGAAATTAAGAACAGAAAAGGAGAAAGTAGTAGTTTTGAACTATGCATACGTCAAATCATACAACTGTTTCAAATGTAGTTTCATTGTATACTTGGCCACTAAAATTCTTAAAGAATTTCCAACGAACAACTTTTATCCGAAGCATTTTTTAAAAACCAAATCAATAAGGCACAAACTAATTATAAAATTTTAAAAATTGACATGAACTTGTGTGGTCCATGGCAGGGATGCTGCGGATATTCGCATTCGCATCCGCAACCGCGGAACATAAATTATAGAATCCGCATAAATTTTAGAATCCGCACCCGCATTCGCATCCACAATAATCAATGCGTTTTGCGGATCTGTTGCGGATGCGGACATTTTTTGTTTTTCTTAGCGTTTTTGTTTAGCAACATTGCTTTTTATGAAATATAGTGCACGAAATTTTAAATTTTTATACTAAAATTTGATTATTACATAAAGATTTTTAAAAATTATTACCATGCTTTTTCTTTATTCATGTATCTAATCTCACTATCTCCTTAAAAAAAACGTGACATGTAAAACCGCATCCGCGGATGTGAACCAAAATATCCGCATCCAGGTGTTAAAACCTACGCATTCTGTATTAGAAATTTAAAACCAAAAATTATTCTCAACACTTATCTTTATAGTCTATGATTTAATTTCTTAATGTAATTTTTAAGCTCTGTCTTCTGCCTACTCTGCCTTAGGTAGTTTACAAAAATTCGTTACGCAGGAGCTGCATCAACTTAGCGAAGTTCCTTAGAATACATAATTCACTCTCTAGCGGTCATAATTTTAGTGTGATCAAAATGAAATATTATATCTGGTATGACTTTAGTATTTGCAAAAATTAAATTTATTAATAGCTACAATAGAACGATATATAACGAATATAGTTTATAGTTACTATGGAAACGACAATCAAAATTGACATTTCAAAATTAAAACAAAATTTTAATAAAATAATTTTATAGTTTATTTTAACCAACTCCAAAAAAGCAAGAGGAGATATGTTCGACTGTTAAGTAATGTAGCAACTAACTGACTTACATGTTTGAATACCCAGTATATACTGAGTTGTATATCAATGATTAAGTTGTTAACAATTCTGCGTATTCGAAATGTTGACAATTCTTTCCGAGGAACATACAATCACAAATTATGAGAAAACTATTGAGTTTATGAAAATCTTTTTCAAACAAAACTTGTTTATTTTAAAAAGAAGATTTTTTGTAAACAAATTATTTTTTATCTCTTACGGTTTCAAAGATGTATATATACCCCCCCTCCCTCGAGTGAAGGGAAACACGTTCCAATGGTTTCATAGATAAGCAGTTTTGCCCAAATATAGTCCGATTTGGCCCATTAACGAACTTGACCTTACTTTTTTGTTCTAGAACACATTTCAGCTGGTAATCTCTTTTCGTTCTTGGGTTATCGTGTCCACAGACAGACAGACGGACAAGCCGAAATGCCAAATTTTATGACCACATATACCAAAAATTAATGCCTACGATCAATATTTTTAGGCGTTACAGTCGTGATCAAACTTAATATACCTTGTATATTTACATATACTAAATTATACATAATATGTTTGGGCAAGAATTGTCATTTGGATCAAATCAGTAAGTTACTATTTTAAGCTGTTTAATAGAGTGACTTTTTGTGTTTTTTGAAGTCGGTTGAATTTTTTTTTAAGTTTTTTATAATCCCAAAATATAAAATAACACAAACACAATATATAAAATATCTCTCTTAATATTAGAATAATCGAAAAATGTATAAGGAGTAAAGTTTTAGAAAATCAAGTTTGCTACAATTAATTACCTGATCATTTTTCTCAATCTCTAATGTGAACAGAGACATTGAGAATTTTAACTTTCAATTTTTAATTGTAAATATTTCTGTAAATGTTGGTGTAACAGAAAAATGTTTAGAAACAAAATTACAGTAAAACTTAATACCTACAACTTAACCTCTGATAAATTTTTCAAATATTAAGGGAGCCAGTCAAACTTTGTGTTTCCCCCTCCCTCCAAACCGCCTTTCCCCACGTCCGATTTTACCCATTAACGAACTTGACCTTTAGAATACCAAAAGCGAATCAAATACAAAATTTCATTCCAATCGGAATAAAACTGTGACCGCTAGAGAGTCCACAGACATTTAAAAAAGAGTATACAAGTATATATATATATATATATATATATATATATATATATATATATATATATATATATATATATATATATATTATATATATATAAACTTATATATATATAAGTATATATATATATATATATATATATATATATATATATATATATATATATATATATATATATTATATATATATATATATAAACTTATATATATATATATATATATACAAATTTTAGCGATAGTGATTTTTAACATCTAATAGGTAGGATCGATGGACATTTGAAGAAATTTTTACGAAATTCCAACATTGGTGCAAAAACAATAGCTGCATTTCCTTGGGAGGAAATTCGCTAAAAAGTGAGATTGTATACACGATAGCTTAGAATAGACAGTGTTGGTTGCTGATGTTAGAGTTCGTAGCTCCATTTCCGATTCGCCTATAAACTTTTTTGGTTATTGTAAGTTGTGAAAAATGAAAAACGGGCGATGTACATTCATGTATGTACCATGAGGTTTTATTAAGTTTATTTATACTATGTTTCAACTTGATGCGTCATTTACACAGTATATTAAGAATGCCTCAAATTTGGCTCAACAGTTCTGTTTGTTTTAGGAAGATAAGAAGTTTTTGTATGTTGTCTTGGTAAGCTTGTTCATATTTCATACTAGAAATTGATTAGTATTATTATGGCAATATCTGCAATAGTTATCAATGTGGCATATTTGTCATATTTCAATTAAATTATGTATCCCAGTATAGTGTCTAAAATGATAACTAAAAATCACTTAAACAACATATACGAAGTCACAGATAACCATTTTTCAATATTCCATTATCATCAAAATATACACTTCAAACAGATAAAGGAATGACGACATCATTCAATTAGTATGAATTATGTTTCTCAGAATGGTCTCTACAATGATAACTAAAAATCACTTAAACAACATAAACGAGGTCACATATAACCATTTATCAACATTCCATTATTATTAGAATATATAAAGGAATGATTGTATCATTCAATTAGTATATAAGCGCCTTACAACTCAACGACAGACATCTTCCATTTTGAGATACATTCGTGGCAACTTCCTATTGGTTAACAGTCATAGCTAAATAATTAAAATATTTAATCGTTGTAACTTTAACTTTGAAATATTATTATACTTATAAATATACTGTAACTTAGTTTTCTCTCAAATGAAAATAATTTTTTTAGAGTAATCTTTAACCAAAATTTAAACTTAAATAAGTTATGCGAAATAGGAGCCAAGTAGCCGCACAAGTAGCCGAAAAGGCGTTGTGTGTACTTGGAACTGGGAAGTTATGGGTTCGAATTCCGACATCGCAGTTTGCCAATTATTAAAAAAAGGGGGCGGTTAATTGACAAAAATGTCGGCGTATGAATAAGAACGAATTTATCGGTTTTGCTTGTGAAGGTTTTCTGCAGTTTCCTTCACCAGATGAGTGTCGGCATAGTCCTATCAAAGTCGGCTGCAGTCCCACATCCTACCCATTCTTAATATACAAACAAAATTCCTTGTTCTCCACTACATCCTCACATTCTTAGGCATCACAATGGACCGTATGGCCAACGTGTGTCCCGTCCAGGATAGTCTCTATAATCTATCTATCTATCTATGGATGTGGACCTGTACAAAATAGTATAATAATTTTATTTCAATTTAATTATTTTTATGTATTAGTTCATTGATCATCTATCAGAAATTAATTGCCCATATAACGACAAACCCAACACCTGTTTTCATGATTTGATTTATAAATTTTGTAAAGTTAAATCTATGCTCAATTGTTAGTCGAGTTTGATTTTGTTGAAAATTAAAAATTTTTTTAAATCTTGGAGATCAGAAACCTAAGTGGCAGAGTCGTTAGGATTGTTTGAAAACCGTGAACAATCTGTTAAAGCAATCCGTCGTTGAATGTTACCGTATCCTGTGAAAACATTGTCCATCAACGAGACCGAAAACACAATTAGCGAACATCATTCCGGATTCCGTTAAGGATCATTCACAATTCGATGGAAATCTACGTTTACTTTACGATTTTATAAACAACATAGAAGAACCTATATCATAACTTAACTTAAACGTAATGAACAGCCCTCAGGGTAAAATTTTACTTCGCGCTATTAGAAGTAAATTATAGGTGAAGCTAGTGAAGTTTTAAATATGTACGGAACTCCAATTGTTTAGGACCAAATAAAAGAAAATCTTTCAATGTATTATAGCAACAAGACTAACAAATCATCTCTAATTAGAGACCTTCAAGTGATTAGACAAAATAACGATACAGTCGAATTATTTTATAGTAATGTAATCAAATTATTTTCAAATATTACAAATCATGTCCAAGTTCACGAAACAGAACCTTCAGTTATTGAATCGAAGAAAATAATGTAACGATATGTGCTGAATGGTTTCCTTTCTGGTCTACGAGAACCTTTGGGTTAAACCATATGAGCTATGCAACCTAAACCTTTAATGGAAGCGTTTTCCTAATGCTTAACAAATATTGCCCAATCAGTTCGCAATGACATAGTTAAAAAATTCGTAACGCAGGAGTTGCGTCAACTTCCTTGAAATATTCTCTAGCGGTCACAAATTTAGACTAATGAAAATAAAATCGTCGTTTCTGATATGATTTTGATATTTGCAAGGCCAATTGTATTAATAAATGGCATACGTCAAAGGGAAAGGGGGGCACAGAGGAAGTTAAAAATATAAAATATAAAATATCTCTCCTAATATTAGAATAATCGAAAAATGTATAAGGAGTGAAGTTAAAATATTAAAAGGAGTAAATGTGTACAAAGATATTTCGAATTTGTACTTTTAATCTTAAATTTCAAATATTTCTGTAAATATTAGAGTAACATCAAAAAACTTTAAGAAACAACATTATAGTAAAACTACTTAACTACAACTTTACGTTTTATAATTTAATCGATTTTATAAAGATTAAGGGAAATATGCCAAATTTCGTGTTCCCCTCTCTCTAAATCTCCCTTTCCCCTTGTCAGATTTTATCCAGTAACAAACTTGACCTTCCAAATATCAAAAATGCCTCAAATACCAAATTTTATTCCAATAGGAATAAAACTGTGACTGGTACCGAGCCCATCTAGCGGTAGGATGGGTAAGGTACATTTTTTACATCTATAAGGTAGGATCTATGGACCCTTTAAGATATTTTACGAAATTTCATTATTGGTACAAAAACAATTGCTGCCTTTTCTTTCAGGGAGTTCGCTAAATACCATTAGTACAGAATTATAGACCGATACAAACATATATTCTACAAATTAATCAACAAATGACTACAAACCACATAATCTTCAACAGTACCAAACGTTTAGACCAAATTTTCTAATCCCCCAACAAAATGAAAAATTAATAACAAAGTTAGCAAACCAATAAATTACCAAAATAACCCAGTTAAACGGACTATCCAACCCCAATATACTGCACTTCGATACGCACAACTATTTCATGTACAACAACCACTCAGATTTGCACAACCATTCCAAACACAACATTAAAATAGACCAACATACCCAGAACCAATGGACCTAGGATCAAGAAATTCACGCAGACCACCTAATATATCATATATGAATTATTTCAAACCTACAGGACCTTCAAAATTTACAAACCAGGAATTACATACAACAACCCAACCCGAAACATACGAGGACCCATATTTTCAAAAAGAACACTACGCTTCACATACTCAGGATGATAAAAATTATGAACTACGACTAGATCAATACTATCCCATAGGCATAAACCAACACGAAAACATTCTTCTAAACATTCATATTTCATCCCTTTTTGGTAAATGGTTAAAAATTTTCATAGATACAGGAGCTTCATCATCCTTCAGTAACGAAGAATTTATCGATCCGTTAGATAGGAACAAACGCGAAACGGCATTAATTAAAACAGTTTTAAATTACCACGTAATAAACGAAAAAATAACCCTTCCCATTTTTCATGAATTTAATATACCAGATGATTCAACAATTATTTTGTTTAAATTTCACAACTATTTCGATGGCCTTGTAGGCTTAGTAGACATCATGAACAAATAAGCTAAAGTGAACTTAAAAGATATAATTTAAAAAAACTATGTCTAGGCACTAATTTCTCTGTTATTTAAACCAAACTTTATGTCAGATTGTTTCGAAATTCCAAGTCTCTCTCTCAAAAAATTTATTGAATTACCCGTAGACATTCAGTCAGGTAACATTTACGAAAAATCTACCAAAATAAATGACAAATGTTTTATTAGTAAAGGAATCTAACAAATAACAAATTTTAGTAAGAATATTTATAAATTCTGTAGCGACCAACCGCTTAAAGTCGAAACTGTAAATAAATATGCAGAAATCAATAACTTCAAATCGATGAAACAAAAAATGATTTCACTTCACACATTTGAAGAGACCCTCTTTGCTGTGAAGAAAAATCAGCTTTCCGAAATTATGTAGAGATTTTGACGATATTTTCTTTAATAAAGGTAAATGTTTGCATTTATAAACCAAATAAAAATTAAAATTTCCACAACAGACGGCATACCACACCAAATAAAAGATAAAATTACCACAACAGAGGACTTATCAATCTACACTAAGTCTGTAGACACCCCTATATTCACAAAGAATAAGTCTAATCCCAACTTCAAAATTTACTAGAACAAGGCATTATTCGTGCAAGCCATATTCCATGGTCGTTTCTAATTTGGACCTTACCAAAGACGAGAGATACCAGTGGAAAACAAAAATGGCGTTTAGTGGTCGATTATTGGAAAGTTAACGAAATGACGACCCCTACCCTATCCAAAATATAACAGACATACTTGATAAACTAGGCAAAAGTACCAACTTCAGTACGGTAGATCCCACTCCGGGATTTCACTAAATTGAGGTGGACTATCAAGATATCGAGAAAACCTTTAGCGTAGATAACGGGCATTACGAGTTCGTCAGAATGTCTTTTAGTTTTAAAAACGTCCCATCAATCTTCCAAAGGGTGATTGATACCGTGCTTAAAGAACTTCAAGAAAAAGTATGCCTAGGTTATATGAACGATATTATTGTTTTCTCCGCAAGACTCGCCAAACATATGCAAAAACTGAAACCAGTATTTCAAACGCTTCGCGATAAAACCTTTAAAATCCAATTGGATAAATCAGAGTTTTTACATAAAAAAGTTAGCTTTTTAAGACACATTTAGGTATCATGCGAGGGCATTGAACCCTACCCCGAGGAAATACATGCAATAAAAAAGTTCCCCATACCGAAAACCCCCAAAGTAATTAAATCCTTCTTAGGGCTCCTAGATTATTATAGGAAATTTATAAATGCTTTTACTATACTTACTTAACCTCTAATCGAATGCCTGAGAAAAGATTAAAAAAATCAACTTAACGACAGATACGTTAATTGTTTCGAACTTTCAAACTGCTAAGAAATACCATCTAATGATCCAATTTTGCAATATCAAGACTTTTCAAAATCTTTCAATTTGGTTACAGATGCTAGTAATTACGCCATCAGTGCAATCGTCAACCAATGATCTATTGGATCTAACAAACCCATCTGTTATGCCAGTAGAACTTTTACACAGACAGAACAAAATTACTCGACCATCAAGAAAGGATTATATGCGATCGTTTAGTAAACAAAATATTTGAGGCCATACCTTTTCGGACATGGATTTAATAGAATCATAAACCGATCATAACCGATAAATCGATAAATCGATCATAAACCTTTAACGTTGGTGGCTTAAACTTTGACTAAACTTTGACTATCAAATTCTATATAAAAAAAGTCACAACGAAAACTAACGTTGTTGTTCTGAGTCGAATCAAACAAGAAAAGTGTATCTAAATTCAGTATTGGATCTGATTCTTTAATCCCTATAGACAGGATACATAATTTTTAGAAAATTCTGATATAAGATCATCAATAACACTTAACACAATTTTAAAATTAGAAAACCACATTAGAAAACCACACTTCGAAGAATCAGACATAAGCAATATCCTTAAATAATATGTACCTCCAAATAGAATAACCGCTACCTTTACAAATAACGAAATGAGGCTATATTTTTCAATAATTCAATCAATCAACACACGGCTATTTTCATCTTCTAAAACTTTTAAATTAAAACGATGTACAACAATTCTAAAGGATGTTACACTAAGGGCTATGATTCTAAGAGCAACCATAGACGAAAGCATTAACAAAACCTTAACCCATTTAAAAAGCCTATAATTTTATTTAACATGAAAAGCAAAATCACTAAGATTTTAAATACTGTGAAATGTGAACTGTGAAATAAATCAATAAATATTGGTATTTTTTATATACAAAATTAAAACTTTTTTAGACAAACTTTTTTTACTTTTCAAAATTTGCACCCGGTTGCATTCTATAGTTATGAACAAGCCTTTGCATAATTAAAGCTTGAAAAAACTTTGTATCACACTACGGCATATCGAAAAAAATCATTTGTGACCAGTATTTTCAAAAACAATCAATATGATATCGAACTACACCATGTTACTACAAGAAGTTAAACTGTGGACACACTCTTGTTGAAAACAACAAGATGATATCCTCCAAGAAGATTAAATCATAAACTAATCTAATAACATCATAAACGTACAATAACGCAATACATTCACTAACTCCAATCACCCCATATGAATTATTTTTCGGCAGAACTTACAAATTCAATAAAAGTTTAACCTATCATAATATTCATGATTAATTTTAAACTAAGAAACAAACTAAGTGCATTTTAAAATTCACTTATCGCCTAAATACTGGAAGGAAACTCTCCAAAGAAAAGATAATCACAAAATTTAATAAATATAAATAACTACACAAAACGAACGAACCAAACGAAATAGTTTATGAAGCCAATAACCAAGCTTGGCTTAGCAAATTACAACCAAGATTTAAGAGAACTTAAAAAAGGAGTGATAAAACCGTTGTAATTATCGCATATAAAAATAGCAAAGTCCATAAACAAAAATAAAAAAATACTCGTAAATTTCAAGATAGTAATCGGGCAGAAAATAAAAATGCTGGATTCCTTGAACATTTTCTGAAGATGGAAAAAAACAAAATTCTACAATAAACAAAAATTTAAACTAAAGAAGAACCATCAGCCCACTTCATGAATACAACTGGACCAGCAATCAAGTTTCACTGGCCCGTCACCTAAGTTGTGTTCGAGAGTCAAATACTTCGGCAATTGTTCAAACTAACAGTGGAGGAGTTATGGATACTAACCTGCACAAAATAATAAAACATTTTTATTTCAATTAGATTCTTTTTATGTATCAGTTCATTGATCATCAATTTGTTCTTTTATTAACTTCCTTTGTAAAAAACACGTGTCAGGAATTAATTGTCAATATAATGACAAACGCATCACCTGTTTTCATAATTTGATTTCTAAATTTTGTAAAGCTAATGCTATGCTCAATTGTTTATCGAGTTGTAATTTAGATTTTATTGAAAATACATAATTTTTTTTAATTAGTCTTCGAGATCCTTAGATTCGTATAAATGAGAAATATGAACAATGTTAAGGGTGGATCATCTGTCGGTCGCCTCAAATCTTTTCACAGTTCATCGGAACATGGAAGGGTGTGCATCTTTGCCAAAGAAATTAATTCTACAGAGTCAAGTTTTTCATAGAAGAACAAAACACTGCAAAAAATTTCCAAATTCGAAAAAATCGATAAATTTAGAAATGCATTCATGTGTTTCAAAACAAGCATTGTTGTGGAATATCCTGGACGAAAACCATACTGTGCATTATTTATAATAGATAAATTATTTAAAAGGCGAATTTATTTAAAAGGCAAATGTGGGAAGTAGAGATACTGATCTATAATTATGTATTTTATTGTTGATTTTAATATATTTTCTACTTCTACTGAGTCAGTATGATACATATAGAGATAATTTTCATTAGAAGCGGATAGCAGAGAATTTGATTTTTTATTGTATCGAATATTGAAAATAACCAGCTAACTTCTTTGTTATTATATTTGGGTCTTTAATAATTTCATCAATTCCTCCTATTACGATGTCTATATTTTTATTTCCACCTAACGATTTGTTTATACTTACCAAAAGTTGCTTAGTCTTGTTCTTAGAATTGTTAACATTTTTATTAATTTAAGCAAGTTTTGCCTTTTTTGTAATATGCTCGTGTTTTGATTTTGGTTTTAATGTATAATATTTGAAGTGGCGAGTAACACCGATTATTATTACCGTTTGTTACATGGCGACGTTTTGTAGCCACGCACTCTTGAAATATATGCTCATCGATGGCAGTACATATACAGGTATAAAAAATCAGTTTTAAAAAGAATCACATAGATGGAAGTACATATACAAGTTCAAAAACTCACTATACAAAATATTTGTCAAATATTTGTTTATAATAATTTTGTAGTAATATATTTTGTATTTTAATTTTTGTTAAAACCAATCGAATAAAAATAATTTTGTGTTACTCAAACTTTTAGTCCTCCTGTTCAATAAAGTTTTTCGTTGAATTTTAAAACTACAGATTTGAGTAATAGATGTAGGTTACTTAAATGTTATTCATTTTTATTGCCTTTGTGTAATATTTTGTTATATTTATTGTGATGTCTTGTATATATTGTTTTGTATAGTAATTTGTCTAGTAAATATTTTTGTGTATTGTAATATTTTTGTATTGTAATAAATAGTTTCGATGCTATACATCTGCCAGGCGTCGCCGCGACAGCTCAGTTTGTTTTGATACAATTTCACTAACGCAGGGTTTTAAAGTATTTGTTTGATAAGTTGTTTTAGATATTGACCCATATTTATAATTTCTAGAGTGATCCAGTTTTTATTATTATTGTTCTTAACCTTACTTATTTAGAAATATGATATAAGATTGTAGTTTTGTAGAGTAGTTGTTTTTAGAAAATTTCATTCTGCTAATGTTCGGTTTAACAAATTATAACATATCTAGTTCTCCCATTATGATGTGAAACTCCTCAGACTTATTGCTGATACGTGGTATGTTCTGATTCATAATGTTTATTGACTCACTTTTATTAATAATCTCCCGATGTTGTAGTCGGTTCTGTTGATCATTTGTTCCTTATTTCGAGAAATTTCCAGATTTACTCTTCGAATTGTCGTTCCAATCGGCTAAAAGTTTGGATAATATACTTGATGCTTAAATTTACCATTGATACCCACTTAAATCAATCTCCCACCTCTACCTGCTTTTACAAATGGGAAAATAATTTTGTCCTCCAGTCTGCTATGATTTTAAGGCTAAACCGCACAACCAATTTTGATGAAATTGAGTATGGAGATAGTATATATAAAATATTATGAGAAAAAAAAATTATTTTGGACATTCAAAACAAAATACAATTTTTTTCAATTAAAAAAATTTGTTACGCCGGAGTTACGTCAATTTAACGAATTTCCTTAGAATACATAAATTACTCTCTAGCGGCCCCATTATTTTTACTTTCAATCTGTAAATATTTCTGTAAATATTAGTGTAACAGAAAAAATGTTAAAACACAAAATTATAGTTAAACTAAATACCTATAAATTTACTCTTAATAAATTTTTCGATTTTTAAAATATTAAGGGAGATATGCCAAATTTTGTGTTTCCCCCTCTCTCTAAACCCTCCTTTCCACTTGCCATATTTTACCCATTAACGGACTTGACCTTTTGAATACCAAAAGGGCCCACAATACCAAATTTCATTCCAATCGGAATGAAACTGCCACCGCTAGAGAGTCGTCAGGCACATAAACGTATATATATATACATAAATATATATATATATATATATATATATATATATATATATATATGAATATACATATATATAAATGAATATATATATATATATATAAATATATATATATAAATATTATATATATATATATATATATATATATATATATAAGTATAAATATATATATAAGTTTATGTGCCTGACGACTCTCTAGCGGTCGCAGTTTTATTCCGATTGGAATGAAAATTTTCCGATTCTTTAAATATTAAGGAAGATATGCCAAATTTAGTGTTTCCCCGTCTCTCTAAACCCCCCTTTCCACTTGCCATATTTTACCCATTAACGAACTTGACGTTTGGTGTTCAAAGTTTGAGTAAAATATGGCAAGTGGAAAGGGGAATTTAGAGAGAGGAGGAACCACAAATTTTGGCATATCTCCCTTAATATTTTAAAAATCGAAAAATTTATTAGGAGTAAACTTATAGGTATTTAGTTTAACTATAATTTTGTGTTTTAACATTTTTTCTGTTACACTAATAATTACAGAAATATTTACAATTAAAGATTGAAAGTAAAAATTCTAAATATCTCTGTACATAATAGAGTTTGCAAAAAATCTATATATATATATATATATATATATATATATATATATATGTATATTTTACCGATGGTCATTTTTAACATCTAGTAGGTAGGATCAATGAACATTTGAAGAAATTTCTACTAAATTCCATCATCTGTTCCATCAACAAATGATCAAATTATGTATCCAATTAGTGTTTTAAAATAGTTAAAAATCAATTATCTTTAAACAATAGTGCCAATAAGTTCAACTACACAATTTTCATATTTAACTCGAAATAATATAATATATAGGCGGATCAAATAACTCTGGCAAACTTAGTCCGTATCTGGCTTTCAACACAAATTGCATACGAAGCTTTTGGGCGATACACTGTCATTGCTATAACTCAAGATCATGTAAATATCACAACACATCGACCTACATATATACCTTGTGCTTATTTGTAAAGTAACCATTTGAATATTTTTTATAATATGCATTTTAGAAAAAAATGTTTCAAACAAAAGTTGCACAGTTTAAAGGAAGAAACATAACGCAAAATTGTTTTTTTGTTCCGTGCATCCGTACGCGTGTGCTATAACTTATCGTAAGATAGGGAAAATCTTTAAACAAAAAAATATTTATCTCACAACAACAAACAACTTTTGTTTGAAACTTTTTTCACGCATCCAATATTTCTGGCGTAAATACAAAATTTACGCCACATTTACCCCGTTTTTAAAACAAATCAATGGGATGTATAAGAAAAAATTTTAATAAAAAGTGTCTTATGAGATTGTAGTAGACTCGCTACTAAATCTCAATAAAATTATATATTTAGATACCTTTGCGGAATCACTTCGTTTGCCCTTCTTTACGTTTTTCTCAACTCTAAACATGATTTAATACATAGATTTCTATTGATTATATTAGTATATTTTTGTCACGCCAAAAAGCGTAGCCAACTTTTATTCAACTCTCTCTCTCTCTCTCTTATTTGCATATTTTATTTTTATAATTTTTTCAAAGCCAAAATGTAAAGTCAGGATTTAAATCAATAAATTTCATAAAATATTTTAGGAAAAATAATCATTTATTAAAAATTAAATATAAAATAGAGACTAATAAATTATATATAAAATAATAACTTCGTTCCAAAACTAAGAACGAGAAATTTTTTAGTAACGAACAATATCTTGCAATAAAAAATAAAACAAACGGAGCTATTTATGCTAATTTATAAATTACGAATCAGCATTCAAAAAACTTAAAAATATTGAATAGTTTTTAATTTCAATTTATCTCTTAGTACGTTCTTATCTTTTAGTACGTTCAGCTTTTTTTTTTTTAAAGTTAATAAAAATTAATATATTATTTTTTCTATTGTTATTATGGTTGTTCGGACAATACCAAGCAAGTCAAAAAAATGACATTGTTTTTTACTCTCATGCGAAAGATATATATATATTATACCTGGCAAGGTTCTATGTTTCATTTTGCTGTACTTTTTCTTTTTGATTCTGCCGGAATTGTTGCATTCGTTGAGCGTTTGGTTTTGGTATTTGGTATCGCAATCTGAAGTTGATTCTATTTTTTTTCTCTTTCGATATTATTTTTGACGCTGAGCATATGATTTCACTATTATTTCTCTGTAATGCATGTAAATAGTATATAGTAAACACTCGGATCACATGTATATTAAATGTATGTAAACAGTAAATACTGGTAATTGTATTAATTTATATGATTTATTAACTTACTTTTCTAAGTTTGCATTATTTACACTTGCCGCAGTTTCGGTTTCTCGACTTTCCATCATAAAATTGCAATAATGACACTATATAAATCCCGCGTGAATTAAAACAATAACAAAAAATAAGTTTAAAGAATATTTACACGTGTTTACAAAAATATAGCAAACGGAGCAATTTCATGTTAATTTAAAAAAATAAACTTCATAATATTGAATTGTTTTTGAAAAATTATTAACATTTTCAATAACCTCTCACCTTTGACATGTTGCCATTTAATCAGTATATATACTTAAATACACAATATTATTTAAATTGAGGTTATGCGGCTGACCGCGCACAATGCTTGCTGCTCGATAATCGCACGCACACACACACATTCAACCGTATATAATAGAAAGATACAGAGAGAAAGAGAGGGAATGGTCGCCTGAACATAACGCTATTTCGTTTCCTGGCGATTTCTGCTAGTTCACTCTACTGTAAGCCGCGTAAAAGAACTTCGTTCCAAAAATAAATTTTGGTTTCAATTCCAAAAATCTGTCAAGTTAATTTTTGTACAAATAGATTTAAGATAACTGGAGCTATCTCTCTTCTAAAGTAACATTTGCGTCCAACATAAATCCGTAATTTGAAAAGGGTGGTGAATTCCCTTACGTAATTTTTTCACACATCAGTGAAGTCCATCCTAAGTTTCTATTTTTTACCGAATTTCCTCCAAAGGAAATGCAGCTATTTTTTTTTGCACCAATGGTGGAATTTCGTAAAAATTTCTTCAAATGTCCATCGATCCTACCTATTAGATGTTAAAAATCACTATCGCTAAAATTTGTATATATGTATACACATATATACATATATATATATATATATATATATATATATATATATATATATATATATATATATATATATATATATATATATATATATATATATACTTTTTATATGTGTATGTGGACTCTCTAGCGGTCACAGTTTTATTCTGATTAGAATTAAATTTGATATTTGAGGCGCTTTTGGTATTCTAAAGGTCAAGTGGTAGTCAAAGGTCAAGGGGGAAAGGGGTTTAGAGGGGGAGGGGACACAAAAACTGTATATCTCCCCTTATATTGAAAAGTCGAAAAATTTATCAGGAGTTAAGTTGTGGGTACTAAGTATTACTGTAATTTTGTGTCTGATCATTTTTCTGTTACACTAATATTTACAGAAATATTTACAATTAAACACTGAAATATAAAACTCTAAATATCTCTGTTCAGTTCGAGTTTGAGAAAAATGATAATTATTTGTAGCAAACTTGATTTTCTAAAACTTTACTCCTGATACATTTTTCGATTATTCTAATAACTTGGCCTGTCGCACTACCGTGTTCTAGCCTAAGAGAGATATTTTATATTTTGTGTTTGTTTGACACGAATACATGAAATATATTTTATTGTAAAAAACTTATAAAAAAAATTCAACCGACTTCAAAAAACAGAAAAAGTCACTATATTGAAAAGTTAAAAATAACAATTTACAGATTTAATCCAAAAGACAATTCTTGCCCAAGCTTATTACGTGTAATTTATATATATATCTTTGAAACCGTAAGAGATTGTTAACAAGAAATCTTCTTTTTTAAATAAACAAGTTTTGTTTGAAAAAGATTTTCATAAACTCAATAGTTTTCTCATAATTTGTGATTATATGTTCCTCAGAAAGAATTGTTAACATTTCGAACACGCAGAATTGTTACCAACTTAATCATTGATATACAAATCAGTATATACTGGGTATTCAAACATTTATGTCATTTAGTTGTTACATTACTTAACAGCCGAACATAGAATCTCTTCCTTCTTATTTTGGTTAAAATTTGTGTTGATTTTGTCATTTCCACAGAAACTCTAATTCTATAAGATAACTATTAAATTATTATATTAAAATTTTGTTTTAATTTTGAAATGTCAATTTTGATTGTCGTTTCCATAATAACTATAAATTATAATCGTTATATATCGTTCTATTTTGGCTATTAATAAATTTAATTTTTGCAAATACTAAAGTCATATCAGATATTATATTTCATTTTGATCACACTAAAATTATGACCGCTAGAGAGTGATTTATGTATTCTTAGGAAATTCGCAAAGTTGACGCAGCTCCTGCGTAACGATTTTTTTGTTATTATTAAATTTGTAAAAAATTTAAATAAATTATCTTTAAATTTATTTTATTTTCATAGGCACCCTATAATTAGATATAAGGTTGGTCCCCAATTAAAAAGTTTTTTTTCTTTGAACAAAGACGTTTTGCGATTAAATTTTTCTTTAGGCTTTTCTTTGTTATGGAGGGGGTGGGGGTAGGTAGGCAGTGAACTGGCTACTAAATCTCAATATACTTTCATATTTAGATACCTTTGCGGAATAACTACATATGCCCTTTGTTATTTCGGTAACTACATGTTCTTACTTCAGTAACTATCAACGAACTGTTTTGACATTATTTATCAGGAAAAAAGAAGTTTGGTTTGAATTCCAAAATTATATCTATTTACTTTTTGTTAATATAGATGTTAGATAATTGGAGCCATCTCTCTTCTATACTAATAAGATAAACATTTTTTTAACCGTGCAACGTTTAAAATTTAAATCATGCGGTATGGATGCATGGAACAAGAATATAATTACTGAATTATGTCCCGTCCCTCCCATTGAAATTTTCTTTGAAACCTTTTTTTCTTAAATGCATATTTTAAAAATATTTACGTGGAACATTTTCAAATGAACGCACGGTATATTCTTATACGATCTCAATGCAATAAAATGGAAAATAGCTGTATTGGGAGTAAAAAATAGCGACTCGCCGTCAATGATAAAATCATCCCCCGGATTACATTGACATGATCATTTCAATTCTAGCAAGTTTGTTTGACTATGAAGTTGATAATATTTTTACTATGGGTCACAAAAGTAGCGATCATTTTTCAAAATTTCTATAGTTGATTTCTGCTTTATTTATTCGACTTTTAGGGAAATTATCTCGATTAAAAGTTGTTCGTATATTTATAATGAACATTAAACAGAAGGTTTTTTCGAAAATCGAATGACTGAGGTACAAATAAATTGTAAAATTTTGAAAATGAGCGTTACTTTTGTGGCCCTGTGTATCACATGTACCACACCTACCCAAAAGGCTTATTTCAAAAACACATTTGATTTTATTAAAAGAGTTGAAACATTCCTTATGATGTAGTACATACTATATTGGCAAAACTGATTTCAAATATTGCTAAATTAAATATATCGTAATTCGATTGAGCAATAAGAATGACCAATCCAATCACTAATGGTATGTTATCCTTGTTTAAAAAAATTATTTTAAACAAAAGAGTAACCAACATCGAAAATAACCTGCTAAAAATAATTTTTTTATTAAAAGCTGCTACCATTAATTACTTTATATACATGTACTTCATGATGACGGCACTAATCTTTGTTAAGGACGGTTTGCATGAGACTTGATAGAAGATAAACATTTTTTAGTGAATTGAATAATTTATGTAGTTATTCTCATTGAAAAATTTAAAACCTGTTGACGCTAATTTCAAAGAGTAATTATCGATTAAAAATCAAACTTTTAACACAGCGTCTTATGGAGAACATAATTTTTTTGTACTTAAAATTATACTTATAATAACTATATTATTAAAGTAGCCATCATAATAAATAATGTTTATAAATGTTCTTTGAAATGTGTAGTTTATATAATTCCATTAAAAAAATGGTGTTGACGAACGTTTGCATTAATTATTTAATAAAATTAAAACTGTTTTTTTAGGTTTGTTTTTGTCACCATATTTTGAAAACTGGCGACAGCGCACAATAAAAATATATACACATATACACTCTGAACGTCATAGCAAAACAAAGTTTATTGTCAGATTTGTCAAATCAAGGCTAATTTATAATTTATATTTACTGATATTAATCGATATATCTCAAAAATGAAAATTTATTTTTCAATTCTGCAAAAACGTACTTTTTCTGTTTCTTGAGATCTACTTTAGTGGTAAAATGGGCACAGAGGACCCCTTGGCCTAGGTGCTAGGAACCCGAATGCGGTACCCCTCTTTCTGATTATTGCATCGCCGCCTTAAGCTACTTTTGTACACCAAAAAACTAAGTTTTTAGAAATTAGAGACATTTATGTCTGCATTGATCAAAATATTTTATCATGGAATGTGAAAAAGATGTGAAAAAAGTTTAATTTCAACAACATGTTGTACTTTGTGTCTACATTGAATATTTCCTGTGAGAATATTACTTAATACATATGATTTCATTATGGATACAATGAATTCAATTTCATAGTCTAGTGGAAGGGTGTGTCAATACTTACAGGGAGGAAATTGTGACAATGTTAACAGAGTGTCATCTGTAATTTGCAGCTTGACGTTTAGTCCATTTTGTGAAACAAATCTAACAATTTTATGTAGTCGCTTTTTGTTGAAAATAACAAACTTACAAACATGCTAAGGGTATTTAAACAATCGTGAACAACCAAACTTCAACCATAGGTAAGTGGTTTTGTTGTATTCTTAGTAATAAAAATATTCCATGTTCAAATAAGTTACAGTTTCCGGTGTAGATTGTTACATTTGACGATTGCCCTCTAGATAGATACATCTTGGGAAAGTATTGCACTTCAACGTTATAGTACATTGTGCTCCCCCTTCTTCATCCCGACGAGATTTGCTTCTCCCATATGTTGGCCAAAGCCCCCGAATATCCTGTATCTGTTGTAACCGAGAGGTTCGCAGTCAAATATAATGTGGCTGGATGTTTCTTTCTTCTCGCCACACAATTTACGCACAGTAGTGTCGTTATGGTGTCCCATTGTGTGCAGATGCCTCTGCAGGGGATAATGACCCGTAATCCGGTAACCCTCTGCAGTTTCATCCTGTTCAGCTTCAGTGCATCGAGAGATAGCTTCTTGGTTGCACTTTTAAGCAGTATTTTCCCTGAGGTGACTTTAGTTCTAGGCAAGGCTTTTAGAGCAGCTTGACTGTCCGAGAGAATGCAAACGTTTTGGTTTATGTAGCCTCTACGTAAGTTGTCACGGACACAAGTCACTATGGCGTAGACTTCTAATTGAAAGACCGTAGCATATTTCCCCAAGTTGAGGCATATGTTTGCTTTAGGTCTCTCACAGTTGATTACCGCGAGATTTGCTTTAAGTCCCTTCTTCAGTTTCTTGAGATAGGTTGGTTCTTCTTCCGTCCACATAACCCTACCACAGACTACAGTGAAAGGTTTTGAGAAGGATATTGCCAGTATATAATAATGATTTTTAAATGATCTCGTACATCTGCCAAAGGTAATATATCGATACACCGATACTACAGAGAAACAACCTTGAAAAAGTCCATTCTGCCAAATTGTAGGATAGCGAAAATAAAAAAGCTGAAGAAAAGAAAAGCGTTCACCTAGATTATTCTGATGATTTGCCTGAAGGAGAAACTGATATTTTCTTAAAATTAGGTGTTGCAAACACTTTTGTAAGTGCACAGAGAATTGGTTGCAGTCCAATGACTTTCGCAAATGGGCGCACAGTAATTGGGAGACTAAGACCCATATTATATTTAACTAAACTATTTATCTGAATGGAAAAATTTTTATAATTATTAGTTTGTTGATTTTCACTCAAATATTATTTAATAGAAATATTAATTTTTTGGGTAAAACAATAATTAATATTAAATATTAAAGTTTCGTATTTATTACAATCACAGATATTCTGTATAAATAATAATAACTAATCATTAAGTCATCAATAATCCACGTTTTTATTCTGTTCTTCGTATAATTAATGTTATAGCATACCACGAACCTGTGGCAACGCCACACTATAGAATAAGATACAGCATAAAACTATTCTTAATTATTCGTTATTTTACCTTATTATACCTTTTCATTTTTAAGATAGCTTCCAACATTGTCTTGTATTATCAGATCAAATACAAATACATATATATATACACATACACATATTTATATACAAATTAATGTAATTTTGAAAGAAAAAAAATTTTTTATCATCGTATTTCGAAAACAAAACGGTAAAACGGGAATTTAAAAAAAAATTATTTAAGAAATATTTATCTTTACTGCCTAGTTTTTTTTAATTTATTTTTTTTATCTATCGAGATTTTTTTTTCAATACAACAGATAATACTTGGGCGGGCATGAAGTTTTACATACTTCTAATGAGAGACAATGAGAGAGAATGGTTACTTTGTTTTTAATTATCTCGCGTTCTATGCGGTCAGCAATTCTAAATCTTCGGGACTTATTAGAAAACGTAATTTGTAGCCTGTGAAAAAAATGAGCAAAATCTGTCGAAAAATGATTTTATGCTGGAACTATCTTAATGCGATTTATTACATCTCTGCCTTTTATCAATATAATATGCAGCTTCAAAAATCAAAACATTACATCTTATTACAATTGATTTTCATTGGAAATTTTTAAAAAGTTTTAAATACGAGCCAATATAACTTGTTCTAAAATACTACACGTTTATTGTTTTGTGGTATATTTGTTCTAAATTTTATTTTCACAAGTTATATGTTTACTGATTGCTACTCGATTGTTTCGTTTTTTTCTGTGTTTGGTTCTTATCTTTGATTATTTTTTGTGTGTGATTGAAATCTATTTCGATAATCTTTGTTTTTTTAAATAATATTTCTGTTATCCAAATATGTAAACCCTCCACACAAAATGTACGACGTCATTGATAGTTTTTTCTTATATATATCAAATCATTTTTTATGTATTTGATAAAATGTTTGTATCCCAAAGGATTTTAAAACTGTCAGTGGTTTTGAAATAGAAACTGAATCAAAGTAGCCTTACACATGCTGACCTAAATATTGGCAATGTAATTTGCGAAATTTCAGAACTTTTTTACTTCAAAAAATAGAAAATAGTAGAGTCTACAAGGGCATCCTTATTGATGTATTTGGAAATCTATTTATTTTTCTTAAATAGATTCTGCCACAAAAATGTGTGTGTGACTGATCTTGTAAACATGACTGATCTTTACCAACCTCCGTCTACGAAATATATAATTCCCAAAATTTTCTCTATATTACATAAATGAGAAATAGATATTCGCGATGAGGCAGCTTTAAAATAAATATAAAGAGCTCAAATTTTAAGTGGCTACTTTTTTTACCTTCCAGCAAATGTACAACCTAAATAGAAAGTAAGTAGAAAAAAAAATTCCCCAATAGAAACACCCATTAATATAATATATATATATATATATATATATATATATATATATATATATATATATATATATATATATATATTCATTCAATATATTCAAAAGATATAGATATACATAGGTTGCTTGTTCAAATCCGGATGCAGGGAGAAATTTTGTGAAACAGAACTGAATTTTGTGATGTACACCGAACTGAAGAATGGAAGTTTTTAATATTGTTAAAGTACAATACGAATACAAATACATATTTGTTGGAAGATTTAAGTGGAAATCCAATATTGGGATCATTTTACCATTTTGAAATATTAAAAATGTCTGCGTGGCACCGCTCGTAAACCTGCTCCTTTTTTAATAGTCTTGAACGTTCCTTCGTAGTGAAAAGTAGTGAAAACACTTGTTTATTCTTAATATTTTCTAAACAAATTTGTGCCGTTTTTCGTTTTAAAAAAAATGTTCTCAATTTTGCTTTCTTTATAATAAACCTTTGCCTGAAAGTGAAATTGTTACTGATGATCGTGGCATGAAGACGTTGATTGATGCAAGTGTTGAAAGAGTTGATGGATTTTCGGATAACCTGAAAGAACAGAAATTTGTGACAATTCACGTGCAATGTCGTAAAAAGTACACTCGAAAGAGTACTTTTGCTGCAGTTGAAAGACAGCACGAAGAAAAACAAGCCGGTACATCTAAAGTAAGTCCTCCTCGTACTAGAGCACGCGTAAGTAAATCAGCTTTTTGTTTTAAGCAATGTTGTTTATTTTGCGGCAATGAATTAAATGAAGAAGAGAGAGATTAAAATGTGTCATGTGTCCACACTTTCATTCAAAGAAAATATTCTGCAAATCGCTAACTCATTCTGATGATGTAACAAAAGCTGGTACTGCTCGAATAGAGTTTGGATATGATTTTGTTGGTGCTGAGGCTAAGGATCATAACAATTGTAATAATTATTTCTTGAGACCGACCACTGGGAGTGAAGCCGGTCGTCTTCAAGATGAAGTTACGAATCTTGCAATGGAAGAAATATTTACATACATTGAAAATAGCGATGATTGACAGTTAACAGTGGACGAATTGAAAAATCTTTTCAAAAATTCAGTTTTAGATAACAGAACCATTAAGATACGATTAAAGTTGAGGTATGGTGATAAAATAATTATAACTGAGAAATCAAGAACATCCACATTAATATGTTATTTTGATAATCACCACGATATTATCAATCAAACTTAGTATGAAAAAAAAATCTAACGAAAAAGAATAACTATTTAGGATCCTGGAAGCTGCTGCAATCATTTGAAAAGATATTCAACTAGTAGTATTTGATAATTCTGAATACCTCCCACCAGGTCGTATTTTTGCAGATGTTAACAGTGAAATTTTAGAGTCACTGACTTATTTTTGGGGAGCAAGTTATTCCAAAAAATAAACGGTTAAATTTAGAACATTTAACAGATTATGATTCTGACGAATAGTTTCCCCTAATTACGTTTCACATAGCTTCTATGGTCTCCAATAATTTCATTTTTTATTAAAAATAACATAATTTTATTAAACAAGACCACAATAGATCGTGGAATAGGCCTACAGGGGTAACCACGTTAAAAAAAAGCGTACCGTGTACACTACCTGACAGGTGGCGTGAAAACGTGTGCCTATTACGGAGATTGCAACTTTTGAATCGCTTTATCTCAAAAACGGTGATTCTTAGGAAAAAAAGTGTAAGGGCAATTTTTGTAGATAATACAAAGTGCTGTACAATTTTTGTCTGATGTATTTTTATAATAAAACTTACCATTTGGCTGAAAAATGCAAAAAACCCATTTTTGCGAACATTGACCTTGAATAACTTTCTTTGCATATGCGGGAACGATGGGGACTTTTAACATTTCTTTTATATTGATGATATAAATAATCAAACCAAGATTCAGCTTTATGCAAATTAATGTAAACTTGGATGTCTTGAATTTTGACTGGATTATTAACAAACATTCTCTTTTATATATACAGATAGTTTCAAAAATATTTTTTATCTAATCATATGATAATTATACTAGATACATGATAGTAGTCATTCGTTGGTTTAATAGTTATAATGTATTTAACATTTTTTTATCTTTAACTAGCTGACCCCGCGAACTTCGTACCGCCCCGTTTTTAAAATCTTATAATTAAAACAGTTGGGCGCCTTGTCAATACGAAGCTACTTACAAAGTACCAGCTTGATGCTCATCATCCGGAAAAATCCCTTTGGTCTCCCGGACTAATACCTTCTGTATTGAGAAAAAATACATAAATCTGCAAAGTGAAGTTCAGTAATGTAACTTAAGAATTATGATCTCTAGAAAATCAATGTGGGTCATTTACGGAAGACACCGTTTTGGAGTCGAATGACATATTCGATTTTCTAAAACTCTTAGCTATGTAATATTAAAATTACCATGCAGAAAAAATTGTAATAAGTCCATGAACAAAATATATAGCAGTGTATTGCTATATGCGTTTATAATGTTAAATTTATCCAAAAAAAATATGTAATAAATTTAGATTCCAGGGTAGAAATTTCGGGTTTTCATAATTTTCCTATATGCCTTGGGTACAAGATCTAACTGTATGGCAAATATCAATTTTAAAGGATACGGGAAGTACGCTAGAATTTTGATAGGTATTTAACCATAAATTGCAGGCATGGTCGACGTTTTTCGATTTTTTAATTAAAATAACTTTTTAACTGCTTTTCTTTAACAATGAGCAAAAATTTTATTTTATGCTTCAGTAATCTTGCTTTATTCAAAAACTAACCACTGTAGCTCTTTTCGTTCAAAAGTTACAAGGGATCGATTTAGGCAATAATATTTGCTGACAGTACGCAAGGCCGCACGCTTTTAAAATATGCTAACGCACTGTTGTGCTATAGATTCTAACGGTAAACTATACAAAATAATAGTAAATAAAAATAAATAAAAACTAGAAGATATTATTGCTATTTCTGATAGATATATGTTTGTATTGAATGGATCGTTACTTGACGAAAGTCCATTATAATTAAATATTAATGATTAATTATTTAATAATGATAGATATAGAGGGATAAATAGATAAATTCAGTGAATAGCTTCGTTAATTGAAGATAAAACAAAATTGCCAATCCTATCAGCGTAAGGAATTTCAAAACTGAATAGAGGTTTTGGATCAAAGACTCTTATCGCAAAATTCTAACATGCTTGATTGCTTACCTTCCGTCTGGCAATTAAATAATATTTGCGTTCCATTCTTGTATCTGTGTATTTCAAGTGTCTCCCAGTAATCCAATTTTTTTTATTTTTTTTCCAAATTTAGCGGTGTCAATTTCGTTGATTAAGTGATTTTCAAAAGTAGTATATGATTTTTTTAGCCTCAAGGGTCTAGATGTTCGCTTTTTCTAGTTTCAAAATTTGTCCCTGTTTGTCCTATTTGAACATGGTGTAAACTACCAAGATTAATTTATAAACCCAAGTTAATTTAATTGTATCGATTCCTTATAGGTTACACCTCGATTCATCAACTACCAATTGGATGCAATACTTTTCCGAAATATGTTATGGTTTTGTATTTAACAGTTTTGAAATTCACTTCAGGCAGCTTCAAAGATAGCCGACAAAGATGGTGGAGGATTCAACGACTATATTCCAAAAGAATGTAGAAAAGACCACTAGGCAAACTACAGCCCCTTTCAGCGACTTTAAAGCAGTTATATATATAGTTCAGTTTAATAGATTGTCCCAGAAATTCAATTCTGTATGAACTCATTTAAATACACAAGAACTATTCTGACTATTAAACAGGTTGTGTTACATATTGGATTCCCGGTGTACAATACCTTCATGGCATCATCTCCACTAACCTATGTCTACCCAAAAAGTTCCTAATTGGGGGATTATTTAATATTTGAGTTGCTCATGATGAGCTATTCTTTGCAAATTTATTTATGGACAAAAAATATATAATAGTGGTTTTTGTTGGTTCCGTTTTTTAATTTATTAATTTCTAGTAACATATATTCCTTACAAATTTTCACTTAAATGATGTACGTACTGTCACTTAAATGATGTACGTAATTGTATTTGCATTCCGAATTCAATTGTAGCACAGTATAGTTTAATAAATGATTTTAATGTCTACCAAACAAATTTTTCACGCGCTCGCCTTGAATTCAAGCTAAATTTGGTTTTTGTCTTAAAGTATCACTCTCGCCAAAAAAATAGGTGTTTTCTGTAAGACATTCATACATAGATCTACACAAACACATACTTCAAAAATAATGACTCAAATCAACATCGTTTTTCGATACGGTAAATATAATTTCCGTATCACAGTCTACGTTGCAATCAATACATAGAGATAAAAAATTATGCATGTCAGCTCCGACGCGCGGCTAAAGTTTACTCTTATTAGTCATTTAATTTTGAAATATTTTGCCTAGGTGACGCCCACATCAATTCATATATAATAAATTTACACTTATTTTTTAGAAGCTAAAATTTTATATACAATTCAAAATATTATTTATAAATTAATTAATTTTAATTTTTTTTTTTTTAAATAAATTAATGACTCACGAAAAAGGAAGCCATGGAAGTCATACTGGGGCTGCCTCCGCTAAGCATTGTAGTAACAGCTAAAGCGAGATCCAGCGCCTATAGATTGTCTTGCAGTAACAACTGGATTAATAAAAATCAGGTTGGACATGCAAGTATCGTGAGAACATCAATTATCTCAGACCCCGTCTTTCAAATGGGCACAGATATACTTCCCAAGACATACTCCTTCTCAAAACCTTTCACTGTAGTATGTGATAGGGCCATGTGGTCGGAAGGAGAACCACCCTACCTCAGGAAGGGAATCGTCTGGTATACAGACGGATCCAAAACTGAAGAAGGGGCCGGGGCGGGATTCTACGGTGAGAGACCAAAAGCAAACATAAGCCTCAACATGGGGAAATATGCTACGGTCTTCCAAGCAGAAGTCTACGCCATACTGGCTTGCGTCCGTGAGAACCTACGTAGAGGCTACATAAACCAGAACGTATGTATTCTGTCGGACAGTCAAGCTGCTTTAAAAGCCTTGCCTGGAACTGAGGTCATCTCAAGGGTAGTCAAGGATTATCTGGAGGAACTTCTGAAACTGGCAAAACGGAACAATGTTAAATTGATCTGGGTGCCGGGTCACAGTGGTTTCGAAGGAAACGAAAAAGCGGATACCTTAGCAAAGAAGGGAGTCAGAATGCCATTCATAGGCCCAGAGCCTACTTTAGGAATTCCAAAGACTGCATGTAAACAGGTGATCAACGAGTGGTCAAATGCTAAACACCGTGATCACTGGGAAAAAGTACCGCGGCAAGAACTCGGGAAGGTACTCTCGATGCACTGAGGCTGAACAGGAGCAACTGCAGAGGGTTATCGAAGTGCAATAATTTTTACCCCGATATCAATCAATCAATCAATCAATCACGAAAAAGGAAAACTTTATATAAAATCAATCTGAAAAGAAGAAGTGTTAGCTCTTTTTTATTAACACTTGATTTCACTACACATTAAATTATCGTACCGGGAGCTTTAAATTGAAATCGATTCTTAAGGAGTAATTTGATTGTAAAAAAGCGTGTGGTTGATACTTTAAAAATACAATCAAGCACACCACGCTTTTTTACAATCAAATTAATTATATCCATATTTAAAAATTATTTTCTACTTTTTAGTTCGGGTAGCTATAGAAGCGTGTTTTATAGTTTTTTTTAAAGTATTATTTATTTTTGCTTTTTAGTCTTGATAAAGACAAAAAAGTTCTACCGTAGTACACTAAAGAGACAGTACCGTGTTTTCGGACCGTGTGAAGGCACAATCTCGGAGCGTATGCAAAACCCTCTAAGATTCACATAGGAATGGTGTATCAACCAGGGATTGAAAATAAACCCTGGTAAGACGGCACTAATTCCATTCAAACGGAAAAGCAAGGTGGATAACATAAAACTACAGATCACAAGGGAAGCCAAGTTCATAGAAGTAATGTTGGACTCTAAACTGGAACCCTCATCTGGAATACTTTAAAAATAAGAGAAAATCTTCTCTCATGCTTTGTAGTAGTGTATGTGGAAAAGTTTGGGATCTAAAACCCAAAATGATACACTGGCTCTACACAACAGTAGTTAGGCCATTATAACCTGTGCTGCTCTAGTGTGGTGGCCAAAAGTTAACTAGATAACAGCATGCAAAAAGCTATCCAGGATCCAAAGACAGGTCTTTTTGTGCATCACTGGATCCACAAGCAGTACATGCTGCCATAGAAGTCATACTGGCGCTGCTTTCTCTAAGCTTTGCAGTAATAGCTAAAGCGAGATCCTGCGACTATAGCGCCTATAGCAATAATAACTGGATTTAAAAAAATCAGGTTGGACACGCAAGGATCGTGAGAACATCAATTATCTAAGATCCCGTTTTTGAAACGGGCAATGATATGCTTCCCAAAATATACTCCTTTCAAAACCTTTCACTGTAGTCTGTGATAGGATCATGTGGACGGAAGGAGAACCACCCTATCCCAAGAACTGGCTTGCGTCCGTGAGAACCTACGTAGTGGCTACATTTACCAAAACGTATTTATTCTCTCGGACTGTCAAGCTGCTTTAAAGGCTTGTCTGAAACTGAGGTCACTTCAAGGGTAGTCAAGGATTGTCTGGAGGAACGGCTGCAGCTGGCGAAACGAAACATTGTTAAAATGATCTGGGTGTCAGGTCACAGTGGTTTCGAAGGAAACTAAATGCAGATACCTTAGCAAAGCAGGGAGTCGGAATACCCTTCATTTGCTCAGATATTTTAGGAATTACAAGGACTGCATGTAAACAAGTGAACATCGAGTAGTCAAAAGCTTAACACCGTGATCACACCGGCAAGAAGTAACGCTGCAGGACCATGGGAAGGTACTGCTTCAGAGTGCAACCAAGAGGCTGTCTCTCGATCACGAAGGCTGAACAGGATGAAACTGCGGAGAGTTACCGGATTCGTTACCGGGAATTATCCTGTGTGGAAGCGTCTGCATACAATAGGACTCCATAACGGGATCATTATGGGCAGATTGAGTGGCGAGGAGGAAGAAACATCCAGCCACAATATCTTTGACCGCGAACCTGTAGGTTACAGCAGATTCAGGATATTCGGTGCATCTCACCCCGGATATATGAACCTTCAGGAGAACCTGATAAGCAAGCTCCTGACTATTGCCAACATATGGGAGAAGCGAATCTTGTCGGACTGAAGTAGAAGTGGGAGCACAATGAACCATAAGGTCGAAGTGCTATACCTTTTAGACCACAAGATATGCCTATCCATCTACCGTGTCTTAGGATAATACTAACAGTTATTATTACTATAGTTTGTCTACCGTTACATACATATATACATACAGGCGAAGCTAATAAAAGAGTGTTAAAAATTGAGAAATGTGTAAGGAGATAAGTTGCAGAAAATCATGATGTATACTAAAATTCATTACCTAACCATTTTTCTACAATTCGAATGTGTACAGAGATATTTAGGATTTAAATTTTCAATTTTAAACCGTAAATATCTCTGTAAATGTTAGAGAAACAGAAAAAATTATAGGGAACTTAATTATAGTATATATTAATTATAGTTAATATTAAGGGAGATATACCAAATTTTGTAATTGCCTCTGACTTTTAACCCCCTCTTTCCCCTTGTCGATTCCGGTTATGCACACCATAAAAATGCATTGTCATCCGAACTACATAGACATACAAAGTTTCAATTTAATCCGATGCCTTGAAGTGAACGAAAATCACGTTCAAAGATTCCGTTACATACATAGAAACATATATACCAAGTTAATAAAAGCATGTTAAAAATGAGTCATCTGATCATCACACTAAATTTGTATCCGCAAAAATTGAATATACTTTAATTAGAAAAATTCCTATAAAACGTATATTTTAAGATTGGAAGGGCTGAAATTTAATATTTATAACAATAATAATAATAGTTAAGATTTTCAGGTCTTAATAATTTAACGCTGAAGTATTTGGTTTTCTGATTTAATTAATAAATAGTTAATAATAATTTTTGTAAAAAACTTTTAAGTAAGCTTTTAAAATGTTTGTCAATCATAAACAGACCTTGTTGTGATGAAAATTATTAAGAATAATTTTTCGGACCTCAACACACAATTCAAAGTACAAAAATTGTGAAGGAAAAATATTTAAGAGAAAATGTTATTCTCCTTAAAGGAGTTTTTATTTTTTAAGAACAAAATTGGTAAAGGGGCAATATTTAAGACAAAATACTTTTCTTCTTAGAGAAGTAGTTTTTTTTTTTTTATAAAGAAAAGTATAATTCGATTAAGAAAACAAAAATCTTAATTTAATTTTTTTTTTCAAAGAAAGTTCTTTTTTAAATAAAATCAAATATAATTTATTTCGAACATGTTTTTGAAAACATAAATAAAAAATTAAATAACAGAAACAAGCTGAAACAGTAAGCTTACTTGGACCATAGGGTCGAAGTGCAATAATTTTTACCCCGATATTAATCAATCAATCAGTCAAGCTTACTTAAGTACAAAAACAACTATTATATTACTGTTTATTGTAAATTGAGTATTGATGAATATGACTGACATAGCCGAGCGGGCTAAGTGGTTATTCAGAGGGGTATTATACTTAGTTCTTATCCCAGTCGAACCGATATAATTTTTAATATAATTTTATCCATCATCAACCCCTCTGAATGCGACCATAAATCACAATAAACGAATTGTTCTAAAGTTTCTACAGAAAAATATGTTTTTGAAAAGCAATATTTTTTTGATTCGTTTGGACACGTCATTCTTCTCGCAGTAAAGTAGTAATTCACAAATTCTAAAACCAGTTAAAGATTGACATTTGATCAATTAACATCATTTGAAATTTGATTATAGAAGTATTGTATGTAAAATTGTGGAGTAAAATTGAATTAAATTATTGTTATTTTATTAAATGGACTAAATCTGGGTTTGAGTAGAATCATAAAATTTTTCTTTTAATTTGTTTTTCTTTCTTCAATCAAGTGTATGTTTTTCCGATTGGGATAAATTTAGTAAACTTTTACTAATATTTTGTGTTTTTTTTGTTTGTCGAGAATCGGGGTCTGTTTTAAGTTCTACAGCGCTCCTTTGGAAGTTAAAGAGAGCCAAGATACCACGACAATCTATTATTTATGGCTTACAGATTTTTTCGATTAGCACTGTCTCCAAACAATCAGAATCGTTGAACAAAGTTTAAAACAAAAACTTTGTGTCCATTTTTGGATTCGGAAAAAAGGCATTGAGGTAAATTGCTACTTTTGATTGAGCAATCTTGATGAAAAGTTTATTTTTCTTCGTTTGTTAGTCTGTATGTTCATAATAAAAATTTGAATATTTTAGATAGATACGTATTGACATACACGTAATCATATAAACAATAACCAAAATTGGAATTCTTGAAAGAAAATCTAGAATCGGTGTTAACTTAGTTCGGTACAACACTAGATGCAAAAATATTACAGACATGGTTTGGAATAAATTGACTTTATGCAGAGATAATTTTATAGATATGTTGAGATGACAACCAATCGAAAATTTGTCATGAACAATTGACAAACTTTTGGCTATTTCTAAATGAAAGAATAGAAAATGAACTATGCAACCAGATTCATGATGAAGTTTTATTGGCAATGTAATGTATTTTCATAGGTATGCATATAAGAAGGGTAGAATGATGGAAGAGACACACACCCGATTCACTTATTTCCAGTGAATGACTTTGTGTGGCCATCTGTTGGTGTCATCTTCAAAGTTGCATGAGTTTAAATTCACTGTACGAGTACTATTACTATTACGACTACTGTCCAACCATACCTCTTATATAGCAGTCATCACATCATCCCCATGGATTTTATATATATATATATATATATATATATATATATATATATATATATATATATATATATATATGTATGTATATATATATAAATATATGTATATATATATATATATATATATATATATATATATATATATATATATATATATATGTCGACTTTCTAAAAAGGACGAGCAGATATTTTCATCATCCCATTCCGATATCACTATTCTGATGTTACAGAATGTGCTAAATGTTTTATGACAATACATAATTATTTTTAACTTTAAGTATAAATTTGCTTATAAACACATTTTTTCTGATAGATTTTTAGCGAATTTCCAATGAGGAAATGCAGTTAATGTTTTTGTACCATTAATGGAATTTCGTAAAAATTTCTTCAAATGCCCATCGATCCTACCTACTACATATTAAAAATTAATATCATTAGGATTTTTATTTATGTATACACATATATTTTATTATGTGTCTGTGGACTCTCTAGCAGTCACAGTTTGATTTTGATTGTAATTAAATTTGGTATTTTAGTCGCTTTTGTTATTTAAAAGGTCAAGTTCGCTAATCGATAAAAAAGGGCAAGGGGTAAGAGAGGTTTAAACGGTAAGGAAAACCCAAAATTTTACATATCTCCCTTAATATTCGTAGAACAGAGGTGGCCGTAGACGGCTCTCCGGAGCCACGGGGCTCCCCATAAGAAAGTGAGAGTAAGTAAGCAAGATATGTTTTGAAGTATGATGGAACGATGTTTCAATACAGGTTGTCCTACCAATGCATCATTATTAATATAAACTTTTTTGGCGGGCGATGATTCAAAATAATTATTTTTAAAAACAGCAATTACGCGATTTCAGCAATTCTGCTGTCTCTATTTCGAATTTATCAAAGTCGGCAGAATGTTTCGCGGTAATAATAATAATAATAATAAAGCTCTTTGTTTAAATATTATTCAAATAAGCTTTATTTCGTGGTATTATGACGTTGGAAATTACTTCTTTTAAAACAAATAAACGTTTTACCACAAAATAGGCAAATTACCTCTTTATCAGTTTTCTTAAATATACCAAAACGATGCTCCCACTCGTTGATGTCAAAAAATAACCTCCTTTTCTTCGCAGACGGCGCCGCACCTCCAGTGCTGAACTTATCCAAGACTGCTTGCGATGTATTGTCCATTATTAAAATCACTACTTTTATTTTTTTTGAAAAAAGGAATTATGCGAAAAATAATTTTCAATAGCACGAATAGTACTTTTCACTTTTTTAATTCAAAGTAGACTAAATCAGTCAGGTTGAGTAAGCAATCATAAAATTCTCACTTTATGTAAAATTTAACCATTTAGAAATTAGTATCTATCAAATTAACCCCCACCCATCCAACTTTATCATTGGCATTTTTATTGTATCCAGTGTCATCAAATTCCCATGACACTATACCCTCTATTAAGAAAAAATAATTAAATCAGGTAAATAATTGTTTATTAGTTCTCCGATATGATTACTTTTGGCAAATTATTCGGAATTTCCAAAAATCTAATTCTAAAATCTAAACTAAAGCTAAACCATCAATAAGTTTACAAGCGGTTTACAATTGTCAAGCGGTAAACGTAAAAAATCAAAAGATTTATATTTTATTCATACACAAATATATTGAAAAGGTACATTTTATGCCCAAAATTCCAGAGTATGTATTGTATAGTCAATAGCGTATACTTTGTATAATTATAATAGATAGTGACCATAAAAAAGGGTTGGTATGATTATATTTTTTTCAGAAAATGTTTTAATTAAAAAAAGAAAATAATTATAATTGGTAGGTACCCTGTATTTACTCTATTTCTCTTCCTACCTCTCACTCAGAGCTTTTAAAGTCAAACCCTGCCCACGTATGTCGTAGAAGCGTAAAACTTATAAGTAGTAAAGTTGAACATACTTAGTTTTTCTATAATTTTGTTTGTAATCATTTTCTGATACACTAATATTTACAGAAATATTTACAGTTTAAGATTGAAAGAAAATATCTCTGTTCACATTAAAGTTTGAGAAAATTTTTGGGAATTGAATTGTAGCAAACATAATTTTCTCCAACTTTACTCCTTATACATTTTTCGATTGTTCAAATATTAGGAGAGATATTTTATATTTTGAGTATTCTTCTCTATGCCCACTTATCCCTTGACCTATGCCATTTATTAATAATCAGATACGACATTTCATTTTGATTAGACTATAGTTGTGGCTGCTAGAGAGTAATTGATGTATTCTAAGGAAATTCGCTAAGTTAACGCTGCTCCTGCATATCGTTAAGAGGATATATTTGTAAGGAAGTAAAAGTCTTACAACTGGGCTGGCTTGAAGGCAAACGGTGCAGAATTTTTTGCACCAAACCTAAATATTAACCTCACACGCGGGAAAAAATCGTTTAAAAATGTATCTGTCAAGATATTTCTGTATAAAATAATAATAACGAGAACACTGGACTGGTGTTTGGTGACCCATAACATTATAAGATGCAACATATTACTGAAAATATGGCTACCGTAAGAAAAAAACGTAAAATGTGATGCGGAAATGTTGCACTGAACCAAGATGTCGATTTACGTGTGGATTAGCGTGGATTGTACGATTATATTGCTGTAGAGTTTAGTAATAGAAAAATTTGGAATTAAAAACTTGTTTGGTTTTTCAGATTAACGATACACTTCTTAGTTGTCTTATGAAGTCTAAACAAACAAGGTGATATAATTTGTATTACCTTCTCGACTCCTAGTGAGTCAATTTAATCCCTGCCTAGTTAAGCGCGACTAGGCCAATTTTTCCCATGTGCATCTTCAATATTCACAATTGCAGTAGCTAATAGAATTGAGCTCGAGCTATCATTGAAAATTTTATAAATAAAATTATGTATTTTGCTGTTATGAAATTTTCTTTTAAGTAATTATTTCAGGCACATAACTTATTCAAATAAGTAATCATTTCAGATAATTATATAATTTATTTAATCAGTTAAAACTACAAGGGATTAGTAACCTGAATAAACAAACTGGTTTTATTTTAGTAATAGTGTCAAATATTTACGCAATTTATTTAATAATATTTTCATAATACTGAAATAATTTTAAATAAAACTTTATACAAAAAAATAACATCAAAAACTAAACGATAATTATCAATGAAATTCTACTTCCACTATTATTAATTTCTGAACTATGTACCCTTTTAAGTTGACACCAATCTGTTGGGAAGCGAAGAAACTTGATACTTTAGATATTCCAGCATAGTTTCAATAAAGATTGAGAACGTAAGTGTGTTGTTATAAATAACTCATTGATAAAACTGTTTAATTCGAAATTATCCTAAACCTTAGCTGACTTTTTCCTTTTTGAAATCAATTTTGTTTTTGTAAAAAAGTGTATGTGTCTTTTATATCGTCACCATTAATTTGTTCAAATTTGTTATTGACATAATTATTTATAATAGGTTGAAGTTGCCTGCGACTTAGTACTCGGGCATTTTTAATAATGACTGACATTCCTATGATCCCAGGAAAAAAAAATTAACTTAATTTATTAATTTCTTTCCCAAATATAAATCATCTTATTTTTGTTTGGGTCTGAAATATTAAATATTGCTTTTAGTTTACCTTTCTCATGAAAAAAAATTAGTTACGCAGGAGCTACTTCAACTTATCGAATTTCCTTAGAATATATAAATCACTCTCTAGCGGTCATAATTTTAGTTTGATCAAAATGAAATATCATATCTGATATGATTTTAGTAATTGCAAGGCCAATCTTATTACTAAATGGCATAGGTCAAGGGGAAAAGGGATATGTATAGAGAAAGAAGAAAACTTTCTATTTTCTAACACAAAATATCTCTCTTAATATTAGAACAGTCGAAAAATTTATGAAAGGTAAAGTTGTAGAAAATCAAGTTTGCTATAATTCATTATCTAATCATTTTTCTCAAACTCTACTGTGTATAAATAGTAAATATTTCTGTTAATATTATTGGAACAGAAAAAATGATAGGAAACAAAACTGTAGTAAAATTAATTACCGAGTACTTTTTTCTTGTAAATTTTTGGAATATTAAGGGAGATATGCCCAATTTTATTTCCCCCTCCATCTAAACCCCTCTTTCCACTTGGTCGATTTTACCCATTAACGAACTTGACTTTTCAAATACCAAGAGCGCCTTAAATACCTAATTTTTCATTCCAATCGGAAAAAAACTGTGACCGCTACAGTGTCCACAGACACATAAACGTTTATATATATATATATATAATAACAACAGGCTGCTGAATCTAATCTGCCGCATAATAGGACACGCCTCCACTTCCTTCCACGATCCTCCCATTCTTTAACAACATCGAATAGTATTGTTTACATATTGTTCTATTGTGGTGTGTGTTTAAACATCATAGTATTGTATACCCCTTGCCTTACATTTTTGGTCTGTTTCAAATCGTACACTCTTAAATTATATTATATAAATATACATATAAACTTATGTAAAATGAAAAGTCAGACGTAAAATATTCTACCCATATGCCGTTCAGATTTTTTTCTCAAAATCCATGTGTCCGATTTGGATGGGCATTCGCAAGTCGCTTTAGTAAAATTGATAACCAGTACAGTAACAGTTACAGTTTTATCATCTAGTAGGTAGGATTTCGAAGGATTTTCGTAGGAGTTTGTAGTGTTTTTTTTTATACGCTTTTTATTAGTTTCACGTTATATTTGATTCATGTTAGTATGCATATATGTATGTAACCTACCCTTTTGGGCTCGATTTTCTCCTACTTTGAACGATCTGATTTAATTCAAATTTTGCACACCGGTCAAAGACCGATGACAGTGCAATAATTCGATTAAAATATCCGATTATCCTGATTAGATTAGCCAGGATTCATCAATTTCCCAGATAAATTACTGACTTAAAAAAAAAAATGTGTGTGTGTGCAAGTCACACACGGTAGAAGTGAAACTTCTGAAAAGTCCCTGATTAAAAATGCTTATTGAAAAGTATTGAAAAAATAAATAATAGTTTAAAAAACTAAAAAACACGTTTTTATAAAAAATTCAACTAAAAAATGAAAAATAAATAGTTTTAAAAAACTAAAAAAACACGCTTTTATAGAAAATCCAACTAAAAATTAGAAAATAAAATTTAATAAATTTGAATTAAGAAAAGTGTAAATAAGAAACAAATGTATATTAATGGAATAACTATTGACACTATGCATCCCACGCTTTTTTCCATTAATATTTGTTTCTTATTTACACTTTTCTTTATACCCAATTTTAAGAGGTCACTTTACATATTTATTTCTAAAACACGTTCCAAGGTGAGTATCGAAAAACTTCAGTTTTCCAAACGCAGCTCCCCAAAACTGCGAAAAACCTGCATAAAATAAAATTTCTAATTCGCCCCCTTTACCTAGATCAGTTTTTTGTATTGTGAAACTGTCACCAAATTAGCAATAAGTAACATATCCTGCGACAATGTAAGAGTAATTTTAATAAGAGTAAAATTAACAGGAATAAATGTGAATGAAGGAAATTTTAACAAGAGCAATTTCAGTATAATTTAAAATTTATTATATTTTAAATCTAGTATATTTTAATCTAGTTAATTTTCTATTTATTTTTATTTTTGTATATTGATCTCGACTTTATATCTATTTCTAATTGTCAAAGAGTAAAGTACGACTAGCTAATTTATACTGATGATGACTACATTGTAGTCGAAATACTATTTATAATACAAAAAACTGATCTAGGTAAAGGGGGCGAATTAGAAATTTTATTTCAAAAATCTAGAGTTCTCACTAATTATCATTCGATAATACGGCGAATATACAAAAACTTCAATTTTCCGATAACAGGGTTAACAGGATTGGGCGAGGTGCTCTAAGATAAGACCACTCTTCGTTAGGCGCCAGATAGGGTAGTAGACTAAATCTGGCAAAGAAATCTGGTAGCACTTCACCAAACTCCTCCTATTATCATTCATTTATTCAACATAAATTTGATACTGATGAAAAGTACTACTTACATACAATAATTTTGTATGATATGTTGCTGAAATGGCAATCTTGCAATTATATTATAATAATGCTCGTGTTATTGAGGTGCAATTTACATTGTTATATATATATATATATTACTAGGTTGATAATATTTTGATAATTTTTACATGGAATCAAATAAGACGAATAAAAAAAACTACGCAATCGAAAATAGAAATATTATTAAAGAGATTGATCCAATACAATGCCGATATGATGGAGTTAAAAAAAGATATTTAAGAAAACAACTGATATTTCTGGTAAATTGTATTTCTGTCGGCAGTAGGTTAATTACCTGAAATTTCAGGTTTTTTTCTTAAATATGTTTTTTGCCAGGCCCGGTATGAGGGCTTAAATTAAATTTTAATTTTAATTTACGACAAAAAAAATACATTATTGTGGACTTTTATGAATGTACTATATAATATTTTGAAGGACTTTATGAATGGGCTATACCATCAGCGCTCGTACATCCTTAAGATCAGCTAAAATAGTGAAGAAAACAAATTGAAAATACCCGACTACATACCCGATATATCCTGAATTTTTGCAAAAAAGTGGAAACAAAAGTTGTTTATTTTTAAAAAAGGAACCTTTTTTGTTTTGCATTTATGTTCTATCTCTTACGGTTTCAAAGATGGGCAGTTTTGCTCATTTTGGCCAAAAATGTTCTGTTTTTACCCATTTTACACAAAATTTCAACTCGTTATTTCTTTCGTATTTGAGTTATCATGTCTACAGACGGACAGACGGACGGACATGTAGAAATGGCCGAAGTAGGCCAATTTATGAACACCAATGCCCAGTATTTCTGTCTACGATCAATATTTTCAAGCGTTACAAAGTCGGGACTAAACTTAATACACCCTGGTATATTTACATATATTGGGTATAAAAATTGAAAATATAAGTATATACCTACTTCTAATTAACAAATATTTTTGATTATACGTTGTTCAAAATTACATTCTGTAAGATATGCGCACACAATTCAATAATATTTTTGTGGGTAAATAAATATTTGTAATCGGACAATCAAATTTTGTAAGTGGAATACATGTTCGTGTGTACTGTGTAATGAGTTTTATATTTACTCAATTTCTTATACTTGTGTTTAGTTTTTAACCCGACTTCAAAAAGGAGGATGGCTCTCAATTCGTCTGTATTTTTTTTTTATGTGTGTTACCTCAGAACTCCATCATTTATGAACCGATTTTAAATTTTTGTTTGTTGTTTTAAAGGGTTTGGTTTCCCATTGTCCCATTGGCACCAAATCGCATTCTGATGAGAGGCCCCCTGGGAAATCGAGGAAAATCCTCATTTTATATGTGATAACCGATTTCTGCGAAATTTTTTTTTTTTTAAAGGGTATACTCATTCATAATGAGAAAATAAGAAAATTTTTTTAAAAACCGACTTTAAAAAAATTTTTACAAAAAAAAACCGACCCCAAAAAAAAATTTTTACAAAAAAAAAAACAAATCGTATGTAAAAAAAATTGAAAATCTGTTATATTTATATATATTTAAAATTTTTAAATATATATGTGCAATTATTGTTATTTTTGGAGGCGGTGTCCAAAAGTTATGTGAATTTCTCTATGCTGACATCGCCTCCAAAAATAACAATAATTGCACATATATATTTAAAAATTTTTGCTTAGGTGAACTAAAATTGGCACAAGATATGCAATTATTTTTTTACTTTTTAGTGCAATTTTTGTTATAGAATATTTGATTTTTGAAGTCGGGTTTCCATTTTATCAAAATATGGTTTATTAAATGTTTCAATATATAGTTCAATACTATATTTTCATGAATGGAAAACATTTGTTGAAATATGTCTATAGAGTTCGTGTAAGTATTAAATAAACAAATATTTGAAATTTTTCGTAAATCACTTTATTTGATTAGTTTCGGACCACAATTCTTTCTTCAGAAATAAAAAATGAAATGTCATTTAATTTCATTTTTTATTTCTGAAGAAGGAACTGTGTTCCGAAACTAGTCAAATAAAGTGATTTTACGAAAATTTCAAATATTTGTTTTATTTAATAATTATAATGATGATGACAACCTTGTAGTCGAAATACGTATTTATAAAATACAAATAATTGTTCTAGAAATTGGGGAAAAATTTGAAATTTAACGTCGTAGTCACTATGTACATTCACATTTAGATCGGACAAAATTACAATAAAGTTTAGATATTCTTAGCGTATCAGCAAAACTAATATTGAAAAGTGATTCTAAACTCGAACTAGCTTGAGAATCTTGAGTACAATTCACACATATATTCAGATTTTATGAATGACATAATGGAAATAATTGATTCATCCTGTAAAATTATATACATTGGCATAATATTTGCATATATATTTTATTTAAAAATTTTCTATTCGAGAAATAGATTAAATTAATATTAATTTCCTATGCATTTTCTCACTATATCCATATGTGTGGTTTGTCACTTTAAAGTGTATTAGTAAATTTATTTAAATATTAGTATTTTCTTAATTCTGGTTAAAAATCACCTAAAATACACAAGCCATACATTTCATTGCCCGTATAACTTCCGGACAAGACACAAAATTTGTTTAAATTATTTAACAACTTTAAATATTGCATTATACTGCATTATACACCATGTACTCATACTGTTATCGCTTCTAAGTGTATGTATTGTATACAATTTTAAGGTGAATCTCATAAATGCCGTATACCAACAATTTTTCAAAAACAAGGTAGTTACGCTTCACGAATGCAATGTGTAAAGTTGTATTCTAAATAAAATATTTAAATAAAACAGTTTAACTTTAAAAAAAATCGAAAATTTGTGAAAAATGCCCACCTAAATGAAACGAAACTTTAAACTACAATTTAAATTTAATTTTCTTGCTCATGTTCCAATTACCAAAGCTGCCTGTAAAACAAAAATCAAAGAATACGAGCGAATATTCATCAACCTAATTATCACAAATTTATTTTCAAGCTCCTCCTCGAAATAAATTTTAATGAATTAGATAATGTATGTATAATTCTGAATAAATAAACTTACCGCTCAAATTTGCATTGTTTAAACTTATCATTTAAAAAACAAATCTGCGTTGTGGAACGTATCTCAAATCTGACACTTAATAAATAAAATTAAGTTTGAACTTGTTTGAGATATACATTAATTATCAATTCATTTTAGTGAAACAAAATTTTGTGTTAAATTTGTTTTTAAATTGAAGTGTAGATCTTGAAATAAATAATTGTATACTGATACTTATCTGCGACTAATTCCACGTGCTTTAAAAATAAATTCCAAGGTTTAAATCCAGAATTACCCGATCACAAAATTTGGTATATCTCCCATAATATTCGAAAAATCGAAAAATGCATAGGATGTAAAGTTGTAGCAAAATAGTTTTACGATAGCTTTGTTTTCTATAATTTTTTCTGTTACACTAATACTTACAGAAGTATTTACAATTTAAGATTGAAAGTTCAGATTCTAAATATCTCAAGTACACAGCTTGAGAAAAATGAATTGAATTGTAGCAAACATTATTTTCTAAAACTTTATTCTTCATACATTTTTCGATTGCTCAAATATTAAGTGAGATATTTTATATTTTGTGTTTTCTTCTTTTTTCTATGCCCACTCTTTCCCCTTTACCAGTGCCATTTAGCAATAAATTTAGCGTTGCAAATGCTAAAATCATATCAGATACGACATTTCATCTTGATCAGACTTAAATTGTGATCGCTAGAGAGTGATTTATGTATTAAAAGGAAATTCACTAAGTTTCCTGCGTAACGAATTTTTTTGTATAGATTTTTTTCTTAAATTTATTAAATTTGGTTTTCGTTATTATTTTTTCATTTTTTATTAATTTATTACTCTTTATTGTTTATATATAAAACCTATTTTGACAAAATGGAAACCCGACTTCTAAAATCAAATATTCTATAACAAAAGATGCACTAAAAAGTAAAAAAATAATTGCATATTCTTGTGCCAATTTTAGTTCACCAAAGCAAAAAATTTTAAATATATATGTATAATTATTGTTATTTTTGGAGGCGGTGTCAGCATAGAGAAATTCACATAACTTTTGGACACCGCCTCCAAAAATTACAATAATTGTACATATGTATTTAAAAATTTTTGCTTTGGTGAACTAAAATTGGCACAAGAATATGCAATTATTTTTTTACTTTTTAGTACATCTTTTGTTATAGAATATTTAATTTTAGAAGTGGTTTCCATTTTGTCAAAATAGGTTTTATTTCTCGCTTTTTAGTGACTATGAAGTTCTATAACTGATTTTATTTGTCTAAATATAGGTAGACCAACTAAACGACCAACTAATTTTTAGTGAATTTTTTTATACACTTTTTTTTTTACCCGTTTTTTTTTTTTTATTATTTTTAGTGCATTTTTTTATAACAGATTTTCAGTTTTTCTTACAAGCATTTTGTTTTTTTTTTTGTAAAAATTTTTTTTTTGGGGTCGGTTTTTTTTTTGTAAAAAATTTTTTTGAAGTCGGTTTTAAAAAAATTTTCTTATTTTCCCATTATGAATGAGTATACCCTTTCAAAAAAAAAAAAATTTCGCAGAAATCGGTTATCACATATAAAATGAGGATTTACCTCGATTTCCTGGAGATCCCCTCATCAAAATGCGATTTGGTGACAATGGGACCAATCGGAAATCAAACTCTTTAAAACGAAAAAAAAAATTCAAAATCGGTTCATAAATGACGGAGTTCTGAGGTAACAAACATAAAAAAATAAAATAAAAATACACACGAATTGAGAATCATCCTCCTTTTTTGAAGTCGGGTTAATAAGAGTAATATTTTTGAGATAAATAAATTTGTAATTTTTATTTGCGCAATCCCCATTTTGTTCTTCATAAACAGTCGATGGACCAAATTTAAATAGTTTCTTAAAAACATGTTTTTATTTAACATGCAAATAAGAGACTGACAAAAAAAGAACTTTTTTAATGTTATTTATGAATCATTACCATGTTTTTTTTTTACAAATTCTACTGAGGAATGAAAAGTAATAAAGTACCAGTTCATACTTGAAAAACCATTCAAAGGTGCTAAATCAGTAACCCCTCGCCTCCAAAAGATGGGAGAGTGGAGGAAACTTTGACATCTTAAATGGGAACCTTTATTTCTTATTCGTGAAAAATTATTATGGAATAACTTTTTTCGCTTTTATTGCTTTATTATCATATCAATATCGTTGTCACAACTGCCAAATTTGTTTTTGTAAAGTTTACATGCGTGACTTCATTTTACACAGTATCCATAAAATTTATTTGTTGCTATTACTGCGCCATCTATAGTAAATAGAAATGAAATATTTCGAATAAAAATTATTTTGCATGGAAAATCGGAATCGGCAATGAAACATTGAGGTTTCCATTCAAGATTTCACAATTTCCCTCACCCCAAAACAGAATAAGGGGTGGGAGCCCCACTTTGGTATCATTGCATGGCTTCTTTAAAAATATTGAACATATATTTTTTCGTTTTTCAGCCCAAAATGTTTTTCTCAAAAAGTTATTCGACCGTTTCATGACTTTTTGGCATCCGAGATATAATCAATTCTTATAAAATTAAAAAAATATTACGTAACACGTATCCCCGTTAAAAATTAAAAACAAAAATATTTTACAATTTTGTTCTTTTTTTTTGCATCTCTAATATTTTACTTGAATAAATTGGCTGTATCCAAACAAAAGCAGCCAAACAAACTTCAATCAATTTATTTATACTGAATAAATCCGAGAACAAATATTTAACTCACTACCATTATCCGTTGCGGTTTCGTTCGCGAAAATTTTAATTGTAAAGACCTTATAACTGAAAAACCTGATAGTTTTTCTCATCAAGGACTGATTTTCTTCATACGCAAAATATCAATATTCTGTCTCTAACTTGAAAAAAACTTCATACCATTTAAATTCTCATTCCGTTTTTCACTGCCTTGAGGTTCTATTTTCCAAAAACTTGCAAATTGTCACTGCATCTCCAGTTTCACCCTCTTAGAGGTCGTATAATTTTGAAATTTGAATACAAACAAACAATATGAAAAGAGTTTAGTCAGTTCGAAAACAACAGTACTTTCAAATTATTTAAACAATTTAACTTAAAAAAAAATTAATAGAGGATACATTTATATTGATTTCAATATAATAAACCGAGTAGACTATGGTGCAATTTTTTTAGATTGGTTCAATTTTTTTAACGGAACTGAGCATAGATGAATAGCATAAAACAATATTTTTTTATTTCATATTCTGTCTGAAACGATGAAAATGGACACTGTTTACTGGTAGTAGAAATATTGCATATACAGTATCTTGTATGTACAGTTGCAAATAAATTTTGCGTTTGATTTCATTAATATTTCATAGTTTTTCGTAACAGAATGCTGAAAACTCATGTAACATATATAAAATTCAGCTTCTATACTATAACGAAAATATAAATACAATTTATTAAATAGTGTCCAGCGTTGGGTTGTCACTTTACTCATAGTCTGACAATGAATGACGTGATTTCTAATATTATCACAAAGAAAAAAAAAAAAAAATCACGCTTTATACTTGCAACGCAATTTTATACACCTTCGCTACTTGTTACCTACCAAAGCCACGATGATCTCAACTTCATAGTCGCCGATCGTTCCTACCTCTGTTGGGGACATGCGCAGAAAAACTTTCTGTTTTAATAAAATGAAGTCAATCAGATCACAAGGTCTGGTGATCACGGGCTGTTGCTCTAACAGATTTTTTTGTAACGAAAGTGATCAGCATAAAAATTAATGAACAATTTAAAGAAACATAAATGTTTTATTCAGTTCTATTATTGTGTTTTAATTATTTTTAATGTCTATTGAATTTTTGAATAGTTATTTCTTCTTTCGTAAAGTCTTAAGAAACAAATAATAATGTTGGAATAAAAACAATATTTTTCGAATGTATATACTTAGTACTGCATAATAAAAAATAAATGGTAGTAAAACTTACCCACAGCAACTTGTATCAACAATAGAAATATTAACCCACTCATAATTTTCGAGAATAATGTCGACTCCAATGATGAACTGTCGTTTCACTCAATTCTTCTCCACCCAAAACTTATTGTAAAAACACGTGTGTCTCAAACCCATTGTCTCTGTAAAAGAACATCAAGTAAATTAATGAATTTATGAAATTTATATTAAAAGTCATTTATTCAAAAACATTAAAAGGAAAGCTCGAATAATAAAAAAAGCTACTAGAGCAAGTAGTCACTTTTGATGCTGGAATCTGCATACGGTGCAACTGAATCATCTGCCAATTTGTCATTGATCTTCACGGAATCATAAAGATCTTGTGTTGAATGGGTCGTTACTTGACGAAAATCCATTATAATTATTAAATAAAGCAAAAAAAAAAATAAAAAAATATCGTTACGCCGGAGCTGCGTCAACTTAGCGAATTTCCTTAGAATACATAAATCACTCTCTAGCGGTCATAATTTTAGTGTGATCAAAATGAAATATAATATATCATATGACTTTAGTATTTGCAACAATAGCTGCATTTCCTTTGGAGGAAATTCGCTAAAAATTTAATTTATTAATAGCCAAAATAAATCGATGTATAACGATAATAGGTTATAGTTACTATGGAAACGACTATCAAAATTTTTTACAATAAAATATATTTCATGTATTTGTGTCAAACAAACACAAAATATTTAATATCTCTCTTAATATTAGAATAATCGAAAAATGTATAAGTAGTAAAGTTATAGAAAATCAATTTTGCTACAATTCATTACTTGATCATTTTTCTCAAACTTTAATGTGAACAGAGATATTTAGAATTTTAACTTTCAATCTTTAATTGTAAATATTTCTGTAAATATTAGTGCAACAGAAAAATTATAAGAAACAAAATTACATATGCTGTATATATAAATGTATATATATATATATATATATATATATATATATATATATATATATATATATATATATATATATATATATATGTGTATATATATATATATATACAAATTTTAGCGATAGTGATTTTTAATGATTTTGATCTAATTGGTAGGATCGATGGACAATTGAAGAAATTTTTACAAAATTCCAACAAAAACAATAACTGCATTTCCTTTGGAAGAAATTCGCTTAAAAATAAAGCTAAAGTTGAAGTTCCGTATAATCACTTTTTATGACTAGTATCGGAACACAGTTCCTTCTTTCGAAATGAAAATGGAAAGGAACTTTTTCATTTTAATTTCTGAAGAAAGAACGGTCTTCCGAAACTAGTCAAATAAAGTGATAATAATTTTGAGATAATAAATACCTAAATAATTTTGAGTCGACGCCAAACAAACAAAATATTATAAAATGTAATATTTTGTAATATCTAGATCACGGTAGTGCGCAAGGCTCAGTTTAAGGGACACATTTGGACTTTTCACTACAGTGCTATTACTACAGCTTAATTTAGGCTCATTTTTTAGGTGCTGTATCTTTTGAACGAAAAGAGCTACAGTGTTGATATTTCGAATATCGATACTTTACGGAATTATAAGAAACAGTTTTTTCAATCATCGTTAACGAATTAACGAAACGCAAAATTCTCGGTAGAACCCATAATTCTTGGCAACTAATAGATGATAATTCTACGCTACTTCCAGATATCCTGTAAAGTTGATATTTGGCATACAGGTAGATATAGTACCCAAACCAACGGAAAAATTGCGAAAACTGGAAATTTGTATCGGAAAAAAGGAAATTTTAACAATTTTCGTTTTAATTATTTAACATTAGAAAACATATATAATAAATATACCATCTGATTCGTTGATATATATATCCGCCTCCTTTCTGATTGTTTTATTCCATTTAATTGTTTTATTAATTAAAAAAATAAAAATTCAAAGGACGACAAAAACAAAGTAAGGACGTGGTAAACTTCAATTTTTTCAGTGAAACCCCCAGGAAAATCGGAAAAACACCCTCCAGAATTACTTTTTTCTGTTCTATACATGCTAGAAAGATGGGATTTTCACTAATTGACCCGAAAACCTCAAATTAACAGAATATTTAAAAAAATTTCATTACCTACATCGCTACCTCACCAAAAATCGGAAAAACATCCCTAAAATTGCCTTTTCACTTCTATTCATGATAGAAAGATCGGGTTTTTTCCATTCGACGTGGAACTGGTTCAAGATAACAGAATTATTTGAAGAAAAAAATTTTCCATCACAACCCTTCGCAATTGGGAAAAACACCAGTAAAACAACCCCTTTTCTTCTATACATGCTAGAAAGATACGGTTTTTTGTATTTGACATTAAATAGCTACAAATTTGGAAGTTCATTCGAAAAATTTAAAATTTTTCATTGCAATCCCCCGAAAAATCGAAAAAACACCCCTTAAAATTACGTTTTTCAGTTCTATACAATGTGAAATGATAGGATTTTCACCAATCGACCCGAAATAAAGTCAAGTTAACAGAATACTTTGAAAAATTTCATTACCTACATCACAAATCTCTGAAATTGGGAAAAAGACCCCTTAAACTACCTTTTCACTTCTATTCATGTTAGAAATATCAATTTGTTTTCATTCGACGTGGAATGGTTTTAAAACAACAGGATTATTTTAAAAACGTAAATTTTTCCAACGTTACCCTTCGCAAATGGGATAAACACCCCTAAAACTACCCCTTTTCTCTTATACATGCTAGAAAAATGCAGTTTTTTGCATTCGACGCTAAATAGCTACAAATTAAGAAAGTAATTAAAAAAACTTAAAAACTTTCATCGCTTCTTCCCAAAAAGATGAGAAAAGCACCCCCTAAGCGACCTTTTTAACGTCTATTCATGCTAGAAAAATGAGATTTTTACCAATCGACCCGAAATAATGTCAAATTAACAGAAAACCTTAAAAATTTTATAACCTACATCGAAATCTCCAAAAAGAGGAAAAACACCCCTAAAACTGCGTTTTTCATTTCTTTTCATGTTAGAAAGACCGGGTTTTTTTCTTCAAAGTGGAACAGGATTAAATTAACAGAATTATTCTAAAATAGTAAATTTTCCCATCGCAAATATTCACAAATGGAAAAAACACCCCTTAAACCATCTTTTTTCTTCTATACATGCTTGAAAGATACGGTTTTTTCCATTCGACGCTTAATAGCTAGAAATTAAGAAGGTAATTAGAAAAACTTAAAATTTTTCCTAACCACTCCCTAAAAAAATGGGAAAACAACCCCCTAAACTACACTTTTAACTTCTATTCATGGTAGAATGATGGGGTTTCTTGCATTTGGTGGAGAATTTCTTCAAACTAATGAGGTTATTCGATAAACTTTAATTTTTTCATCGACATCTCCTTGAAAATGGAAAAAACGCCCCTAAAAATCACCCATTTACTACTTTACATGCTAGAAAGATGCGGTTTTTTGCATACAACGCAGATTAACAGGTTTTTTGCATTTTGAATTTCTTCAAACTAATGGGTTTATTCGATAAAATTAAATTTTTTTTCACTACCCCTTGAAAAAGGTAATGTGAGACCTGTCTATGCGCATTTCGCCCAAACCCACCATCCTTAAACCACCTCCCCAAAAAAATCCCCCGCCCCCTAGAAAAACCCTAAATATTCCCCCCATAAAAATTCCGCTTCCAAAAAAATTCCACCCCACCCATTAATTCTCTAATGATATGTACTTATTGGTAAGTATTTTTTTCCCCTTTTTTGCAATTCATCTAATGTTATTTCCTGTGACGCGGAGCCAACGGGTCAAATATTCTAAAACCAAAAATGCAGTAAACAGTAAAAAAACAATTGCATATTCTTGCGTCAAATTTAGTTCACCTAAGCAAAAATTTTTAAATATATATGTACAATTATTGTTATTTTTGGAGGCAATGTCCAAATTTTAAGTGATGGATAAGCTTTAAGTGGAACAATAAAATTTATATAAATACAATATTTTTTTGAAATAAAAACGACAAAATTTCTTCAATTTCTCTATGCTGACACTGCCTCCAAAAAACATAAATGTAGCGTTTTGTGCGAAGCCTTCGGCTTCGTATATTTGAATCATTCAAAAAGTAGTGATATACGACCAAAAACATAAATGTAAGAAAGGGCCGAGGTTTCGCTAAAGAAAACTTACGAAATAAATTTCAACCAATTTTTTTTTTCATTTTACTTTGCCCTTATATTCTTACATTTTAGTTTAAACAATTTACTTTATTAATAGCTTGTCTCCTTAATTGGGATATCATCACTTATTAAGGAGCAACTATTATATAAAGTATCTCACCGAAAACTCGGCCCCTTTTTTACATTTATGTTTTTGATCGGATTTACTTTTAACCGAAAATCAGATTCACGATTCGCCCATTTCGATGTAGATGTTTTGGCGCCGACTCAAAATTATTTAGGTATTTACATTAGTGTAAGACTTAGTTAGACTAAAAAGGTTTTTTTTATTTTTTGCGTTTCAGTTTCTTTCTGTTGTCGTACATGTTATAGTGTCATTAGAACTACATAAGGTGCCAAGTTTCAACAGAATCGGTTCACAGATGACAATTCAGTGGGTGAACAATCCATTTTTCCCTATTTTTATACCCTTTGGGGCTAAATTTTTTTTCAAATTTAATGGTACTAACTTCGAAGTATACCCTATCCAATAAAAAAAGAATTATTGAAATCGGACTACTCTCTAAAAATTTATGCGTGGTCATACATAAAATATATATGTAGTATATACATACGGGTTTACTTGAGAACCTCCTCCGTGTTTTTCTTCGGTTAAAAAAACATTCAAATTGCGCAACGATATTGAGTGCTTTCAGGTGTTTACACACAGACAATATACAGCGACTATGATATTGGTTCTTTAGTGGAAGCGCTGGGAAGTCTTTTTTTCTTTTATGGCTAAAATTTGAAATTTTTTTTTTCAAATTTATATGGGGCCAACTTTGAACAATACCCTTCTTTTCGTCAGTAAAAAATCCCAAACGTGCTAAATGCAAGTTTATTTTATCACATATCACATAGCGTCAGATCAACTTTAAGTATAGTCGCCTACCGTACTATGTTTCACACGAAGGTTTAGAGGCGGTTCCTAGGCCTTTGTATCTCAGAAACAGAAAAGCTAGGAAGCGTATGAAAACGTAGCGTGATATCCACTATCTGACGGTACGTGCCAAATTTCAACATTAAACCTTTAATAGTTTCCAGGAGAATCTTTAAAAATAGACATTTTGGTAACTCACTCATCATTAATATTCTAAAGTACTTCCAGCTGTCCTAGAAAGTAGTAGGAAGATAGGTCTTAGTATAAAACTACCCTGAAAAGTATGAAAACAGGAAATTTTTTACTCCGCTCACAATTTGTACCTCGTAAACGGTAAGAGATAGACGAACTTACTTAGTAGACAAAAAACTCTTATTTTCTTGAAAGAAGCAACTTTTGTATAAACCTTATCAGAAAATTTACAGATTTGCCATTCTTTTTGTGAAATTATCATGTATTATTAGCGAAGCCTGTGTAGCCAGTCTAGTGATCAGTTTTAGCCCGATCATAATGAAATTTGGTATGTGAGGGGCTTTTGGTATTTGAAAGGCTAAGTTCGTTAACGGGCAAAATCGGACAAAAAAGGAGAGTTCAGAGGGAGGAGGGAGGTGGAAACGCAAAATTTGGCATATCACTTTAAGTATTGAAAAAGTCGACAAATATATGAAATAAACTAAAGAAAATTAATTACACTACAATTTAGTTTCTTATTATTTTATCTGTTACTCCAATATTTACAAAAATATTTACGATTTAAGATAGGACATTAAAATCCTAAATACCTTTGTATATCTAGAGCACGGTAGTGCGACAGGCCGAGTTTAAGAGGTTTTTTGCCTTCTCGCTTACAGTACTATTACTTATCGTTAAATCAGAGCCGATTTGACCCCGAAATATTTTCTAAACGAAAAGAGTGCTGATTTTTCAAATATAAGCTATTTAGGGAATTATAAGAGTACAAGTTTTTGCTTTTCGTTAAGAAAACAACGGTTAAAAAGTAATTTCGATTCAAAAACCGTAACTAGCAGGAACGCCCATAACTCTTGGGAACATAATCGCAATTCCAGGGCCTAGACCATAAGTCCTTAAAAGTTAATATTTGTAATATTTGTCACACAGTTAGATATAGTGCCCAAAACGAAAGGAAAATTATCAAACCACGAAATTTATATCGGGAAATGGAAAAGTTTTGCATTTTTGTTTTACTAAAATTAACATAAAAAATATTGCTGCTCTATGATTGGTCCATATTTTTTATATATATACTTAAATATATACTTAAATATACTTAAAAAAAGTTTTATATATATACTTAAAATTTTGCAACCCACCACTTTTGAGAGTTGTGCACGATTTTTCAAAACTTTGTTGCTCTACTTTCAGTAATGCTAGAAGGATGCGTTTTTTTTGCATTCGACGCGGAATTTTTGACACCTTAAAAAAAATATTTGGGAAAATTAAATTGTCCTAACAGAACATATGGAAAACCAAAAATTAAATTTAAGTGTTTAAGTTTAAGCCTCTTCCAGACATATGAGAAAGATGCGGTTTTTTGCATTCGACGCGGAATATCTCACTCTTAGATCGGAAAAATTCAATTTTCCCAACGCAACATCCGAAAAAATGCGAAAAAACAAAAAATTGTGGTTATAATGTTTTCAAAATAGTAGTTTGATCAGATATAGGCGATCGATTTTGAATATGTTATTTATGTTAATTGAACAATTCAAATAAAGATTTCCATCCATTATTTAGTTTGTCTCAAAAAGAGTACATTTATTCAAATATTATAAGCTTTTATTTAGTTTCACCTATCCCGGTGTCTGTAATGGAATCTTGCAAGTTAAATTTGACCCACTTCCTCTTATTCTACAGAGTTGAATTTTTACAAATTGGTTCAACTTAGCTGCGTCAACTTAGCGAATTTCCTAAGAATACATAAATCACTCTCTAGCGGTCATAATTTTAGTGTGATCAAAATGAAATAAAATATCTGATAAGACTTTAGTATTTGCAAAAATTAAATTTATTAATCTTTTACAATATAAAATATATTTCATGTATTTGTGTCAAACAAACACAAAATATTTAATATCGCTCTTAATATTAGAATAATCGAAAAATGTATAAGGAGTAAAGTTATAGAAAATCAATTTTGCTACAATTCATTAGTTTATCATTTTTCTCAAACTCTAATGTGAACAGAGATATTTAGAATTTTAACTTTCAATCTTTAATTGTAAATATTTCTGTAAATATAAGTGTAACAGAAAAATTAATAGAAACAAAATTACAGTAAAACTTAGTACCTACAACTTAACTCCTGATAAGTTTTTCGATTTTTCAAATATTAAGGGAGATAGTCAAATTTTGTGTTTCCCCCTCCCTCTAAACCCCCTTTCTCCTCGTCCGATTTTACCCATTAACAAACTTGACCTTTAGAAAACCAAAAGTGACTCAAATACCAAATTTCATTTCAATGGGAATACAACTGTGACCGCTAGAGAGTCGACAGACATTATAATAAAGTACATATATATATATATATATATATATATATATATATATATATATATATATATATATATATATAAATTATAAGTCTCAGAATATTCGAGTCTTAAAAAAAACAATTTTTATTCACTTTAAACAAATATTACAATTCAATTACAAAATACAAAATTAATTATTTAAATATTGAAAATAGATTACACGCTAGTGTCGTGGAAACATTTAGCTAACGTATGTAAAAACTAATGAATAATGAATGTTAATTTATATCGGTTTATATACTAATTATTAAACAAGTGCATTGGTTCTAAAAATCTGACGGTGCAATTTCTTGGTTTGACGTCAACGGATGTCGATATTGGAAATAACTAATAATGTAAGCAAATATTATTTGTATGTGTTGTCCTATGCTGGGTACCATAACTCTTCCATCCTTAAGAAGGAAGCTTAACCATAAGTGAGTGGTTAGCGACTGATGTTGGCTGAAGTTCCATTTCTGGTGTTGTTGGTCGTATGTAAACTGCTTTTGTTTTGAGTTTCCTGTAGGTGATATAAACTACTATGGCAAAGAGAATTATGATTATAATTACTGCGTTCGTCCCATAATGTAATTGTTGGTGGTATTTTAATAAGTCCAGTTGCTTTGTATTTTCTAAATTTTCCATTTGAAGTACATCAAAGTCTGTTTGATTAGAAATTTGAGTTATTTGTAAATTATTATAAATAATTTGTTCGATTTGGATTGATGATGTGTATGTCATTAATGATCCATAAATGATATTGTTTATGTTAACTTGACATCTGGTGAACGTAATGTAAAGTTGTCCGATGAAATTAGTAATATTTTTACCACATGAATTTGTTATATTGACTGGTTGGTGGGTATAGATTGCTATGTGATTTGGTTCTACTTCTTCTATGAAACTGTCTTCCATAGTTCTTTGAAGTATACATTTTGCTGGTTGGTTATTGAGGATGTTGACTTCGCATTCGTTTGATGATGAATTTTGTAATGTTAATGGATTGCATAGAAATATTTGTTCTATTCTAGTGCAAGGTTTTTCTATAAATGAGTACTGAATAGTGTTATAAAGGATGTAGTTGGTTTTCGGTTTAATGATTTTATTATGTTCAGGTAAAGGTCGTAGTCTTAGGGTTTCATAGGTATTGTTGGATATTTGAGGGATTTGTATTACGAAAATTAAATTGGTATTGTTAAAGTAGGCTTTAAGTTGCAGTAATTCATAAATATGCTCATCGTTTAGTAGGTTGAATTGACTATGGAGAGTTTGTCTGGCTAAAGTTAATTCAGTTTTGGTTAGTATGTGTTTCGATAATATTCCTACTTTTGCTAATGAAATAGAGTTAATTATTGCGTCTAATTGGTCTTTTAACAAAGATATTTGAGATTGCATTGAAAAGTATACTTGATTTCCAAATAGCTGTTGTCCTATGTTTGTGCATGATTTTATTGATTTAATAACTACTGCCAGGTGGGCCTGTTCTGTATTTATAAATTTTGTTATATTCTCGAATCGTTCGATCATGTGTGTATTTAGTTTATGTTGGTCGTTAAGGTTATTTTTGATTAAAAGTGAATTATCCTGGAGTTGCCTGATTTGGTCGTTGATTTGTAAAGCGTCGTCGTTATTCATGTTTCCTGTAATTTTTTTGATTATGTCTCCTAGTCCGTTTATTAATCCTCTTTTATATCGGGGTTTGATTTTTAAACTATCTATTTTGTTTCCTAGGTCGATTAGTTGGTTTTGAAGGTGCTTGGGATTATAGAAGAGGGTATGGTTTAGTTCTAAGTTTTCTAGGGTGTTCTTAATATTATCGTAAGCTATTTCTATGTTCGTAATGTTAACTATATGGATTAAGTTATTAAAGTGTGTAATTATTCTAGTGGGTCCGAGATTCAAAGCGAGTAGCCCTTTGGTATGCGTGAGGTCATGATATTCTATATGTTGGCTTGTAGTGAACACGAATCTGTAATTAAGAAATTGATTTCCTTAATTTTAGTTTGCCAACGTGATATTTTCGTTTCTTATCGGTATTAAAAGTCATTCTATTTTGTTTAGTGGCTTTGACACGATCGTAGGCGGCTTTTAGTTTAGTGTTTCTTTGATTGGTTTTAACATAGACTGTACCGTTGATATCTGGAGGTTCGTTTCTTGTTGTGTTAAGTTTGTCCTGTTTGGTTTCTAATTTCTGTTTCTGTTTGTCGATTATATCGTTAATGAGTTTTGTTTCTATTTGTCTTTCTAAGTTGTAGTCGGTAATCGCATTTTTTGATGGTTTTAGAATTGTAGTTTCTCGTAGTCCGTGAATAATTTCGAAAGGGGTATGTTTTGTGGATGTGTGGATGGAATTATTGTAGGTTAAGGTTGCTAGTTCTAGGAGTTCTTTCAGGGCTGCTTTAGGTTTTTGTAGTTTAAGTATACGCATGGTTTCCAATATTGTCGAGTGCAATCGTTCAACTGGTGAGTTGCCTGTTGAGGATCTGGCGGCGGTAGTATGATTTTCTATGTTGTACATTTTTATGAATTCTTTAAACTGAAGGTTTTCGAATTCTAGCCCAGGGTCATGTATAATTTTACGTGGAATTCCGTGTCTAGTTAGGAATTGGCGGAATCCTGATAAAGTTTCTAGACCGTTTTTGAAGGGTAGTGTTATTAGTTCGCAGTATTTTGAAAATTTGTCAAGGATAGAAAGAATTGGTTGCTTTTCAATGAATAGGTAGTCTAAGTGTAGTATTTCAAAAGGTCGTGTAGCTTGTTCAGTTGCAATATGTTTTAATTGAAGAGGGTGACGTTCATATTTTGCTTTTGCGCAAACATCGCATGAGTTGATATACGTGTTTATTTTTGACTTGATATTATCGAAATAATATCGTCTTTTTAAGTGTTGCAGGGTTTCGTTCACTCCTCTGTGGATAGATAAGTCATGATATTGTTTTATTAAGTTTGATTGTTCGTCAATGTCCTCGATATCTGTTAAAATTTTCATGCAACGAATAAGTTTATACTTAGAGAAGTATTGTTGGTAAATTTTGTTTAATTTATTAAAAGTTTGATCATCTGTAAGTATTGCGTTTAGCGAATTAGGATGGAAGTATTCTTTAAATATTTTTATTAAATTTTGTTCATTAGAAAGTAACATCTCTATTGTCGTTCGTTTGCGTGTTTTGAAAAAGGTTTCGAGTGTAATGTTATTTTTGAGAGTTATGTCGATTACGTATTGATTTGAAAATTCGTTTAATACGCGTTCTGATATGGGGATTTCTGAGTTAATGTTTTCGTCGGCTGAATGTTGAGTAGAGACTTCAACATCTAGGGATTGGTTCTCTGTGTCTAGATTATTTATTTCCGGGACCTGAATTCGTGAAAGCGCGTCAACATTTGCGTTTTGTTTACCAGGCTTGTAGTCAATGTCGAAATTAAAGTCTGAGAGTTTTATTCTCCATCGTAATAGTTTTGAATTGGGTTCTTTTAGAGAGAATACCCATTTTAAAGGTTTATGGTCAGTTAGGATATTGAATTTTTGTCCATAAAGATACGGTCTGAATTGCTTGCATGCCCAGACAATTGCTAGGAGTTCCTTTTCGATCGTGCTATAGTTGCATTCACTTTTGTTCAGTGTGCGGGAAGCGTAGCATATGGGTTTGTCTTGTCCAACTGGTCCTTGAGATAAGACAGCTCCTATTGCATAGTTACTCGCGTCTGTCGTTAGTATGAATGTTTTATCGAAATCAGGGTATTGTAGTATTGGGTCTCCTAATAGCAAGGTTTTGCAATATTCAAAGCATTCTGTATACTTGGGGTCTTTGATGTTGATTGTAGTTCCTTTCTTCAGACATTCCGTCATGGGTTTCGTTATTTTCGCAAAATTGGGTATGAACTTACGGTAGTATCCTATTAAGCCCAGAAATGACTTTATTTCCGTTACCGTTCTTGGAATAGGGAAATTTTTGATTGTCTGTATTTTTTTTGGGTTTGGTTTTATTCCGTCCGTAGTTACAATGTGTCCTAGGAATTCAATCTCTTTATGGAGGAATTCACATTTGTCGAGTTGTGTCTTGAAGTTAAAATGTCGTAGTTTATCAAACACTTGTTTTAGTTTTTCTATGTGTTCTTGTAAGGATGACGAGAAGATAATTATGTCGTCCATGTAAACTAATACATTCTTTCCTATGTGTTCTCTAAGTATGTTATCCATGACTCGTTGAAATGTCGCAGGTGCGTTTTTTAGTCCGAATGTCATGCGCGTAAACTCATAATGTCCATTGTCAACTGAGAAGGCAGTTTTTGCTATGTCGTTTTTATCCATCTCGATTTGGTGGAAGCCTGAAGCTAAATCAAGGGTTGTGAAATACTGACATCTCCCTAGTTTGTCTAGTATGTCCGTTATGTTGGGAAGGGGATATCGGTCGTCAATTGTTTTTTCGTTCAACTTTCTATAATCAATGACTAGGCGCCATTTCTTTTTTCCTGAGGCATCGGCTTTTTTACTGACTATCCAAATTGGTGAAGACCAAGGAGAATTGGATGGTCGTATTATGTTTTTTTCTAGCATTTCATTTATTTGTCGCGTTACTTCCTCTTTGTGAATATGGGGGTACCTATATGATTTTGTATAAATGGGAATGTCGTTAGTCGTCTCGATTTTATGTTTTATTTCAGATGTAAAAGTCATCTGCTGGTCGGTTGTGTAGAATATGTCTCGATATTCAGCGCATAATTCTAGTAATTTTGACCTTTCTTCATCGTTAAGGTGATTAGTCCGTAAGTTTTCCAAAGCGAAGTGATAGTCGTAGTTATGAGGATGTTCATTTGAAATCATGTTGATTTCCTGATAATTGTTTAACTGTTCGCAACGTATTGGTTGGGTTAAAATAAAAGATTGGGTTAGGTCCGTTTCGTTTGCTACTAAGATTTGGGCCTTAAAATTTGTGGAGGTGTAAATGCCTGAAACGATTTGAGTGTCGTTCAGTTTAATAGGGGATATGAATACATCTCCGTTTTTAACGTTAGTGGGTAGGGTAATTAGTCGTTGTTCATGTGGGTCCAAATTAAAGATTTGGGGTTGGAGTATAGGTTTATATAGCAATTTATTTGTAATGTTTCCAAAGGTGATGGTATTAGCTTGATAGTTAAGTCGAGCGTTGAGTTTGCGTAAAGTTTCGTTCCCAATGAGCCCGTCGAAGAAATGATGAAATTTGAACACTAAGAATTCCAAGGGTTGTTGATTATTTAGTTGTGATAAATAATCTACTTGGATTTTCTGATTGATTAAATGTTCCCGCAGGGCAGTTTTTACAGTTATGTCTGTGGGTATGAGTTGGAAATTTGAGGTATGTTTAGGGTCGATGAAATTGTTATCGGCTCCAGTGTCTATCAAGAATTTTAGGTGATCAATTTTGATGTAGGGGAGAGTTCCGTTAGTTTTGTGGTAGTTTAGTTCAAATAGTCCGGCGGTCTCGATGTTGAGGCATTTGTCGGAAAATTTTCATCTATGTTATCGCTAAAATTTCTGTTGTAGTTCTCGTTATGGTTATGTTCTAACGTTGGTTCGTAGTTATCTTGGGAGTCATAGATATTTTGATATTCGTCAACTTCGTATTGTTGTGAATATCGAATATCGTATTGTTGGTTATAATCGTAGTCATAAGGCACTTGTTGTTCATGGTCTACGTTAAAAAGTTCTTTAGACGTAAAGTTTGGGGGTCCCGATGGTCTAAATGAATTATTAGGTGTGTTATGGAATATTTGTTTGGTATGCCCTGAACTGGTGTCCATGGGTGTAGGTCTATATGGAGGTCTTTGTTGTTGTTGGTTTTGATTTTGTTGTGCGAACATGGGTCTGTTCGGCTGTATAGGTCTATAATGATTATTTTGCGTGAAAGGATTTGGTTTGTGCGTTTGTTGGGGGTATGATTGTTGTGGGTTTCTATACATTGGAGAATTGTGTATAGGTCTTGGATTGTTTTGGTAGTTAGGGGTATAATTAAATTTGGGTTGTCGTAAAGGTATTGATTGTGAGTTTTGTCTAAACTGATGATGGTTTGTTTGAGGTTTACTGTAACTAGTTCTGTTTCTGTCCATGCTTGATTGTTGCATGCTTAATTCGTTCAAGCATACATCATAAGCTTCTTTGATATCTTTAGGTCTATTGGCTCTGACTATATATCCTAGTTTTGGATCTAGTCCAGCAATAAATGATTTCAGAACGATAGACAAGTAAACTTCGTTTTGCCCTAATCGGTATTCTATAGATTTTGAGGTATCTACAGAACTAAGTAGAGCTGTTTGTAAGTCGGCAATTTCAGCGTAATACATTTCTAGCGTTTTATTACATTGTGAAATTGTATTGAGTTTGTGTAAAATGGTTTCGACTGTTCGTCTGTCTGAAAACTGTGTGGTCAGATGATTTTTAATTGTTGTCCAATTATTTGGGTCGCCTACTGAAATTAAAATTTCGTTTGCTTTCCCAATGATCTTTGTTCTGACTAAATCGATTAATAGATCCTCGTTTTGGTTAGCTGTTGAAATAGCTCTATCCGCGTTTCGAATGAATCTTTCCAGAGTACCAGGGGTACCATCGAAAGGTGTCATCATTTTGATTAAGTCTATTGTTGTAATGTGCGACATTTTAGAAATATTATCGATACTGTTATTAATTGAATTATTTTTTATTGGGGTATAGATTTGATTTATTTGGATTTGATTTAGTTTACTTGTTATTTCTTCGATTGTATCTGTTACGTATGGTGTAATTGAATATATAGAGTCAGTGTCTGAGTCTATAGTTTGAGAATCTAATTGTTGTGTCGACGTACTAGTGACACTTAGATTAGCTGGCAACAATAAGCCTTTGTTAACAATGTTTTTATTTGTTATTCGTGATTTGGGGAATTTAGGCATTAGAGGATTTCATTCAGTAATCAAAAGAAAAAAAATGTACTTACAGTTGAATTATGAACGATTTCCACACCATGTTTTAACAAATAGGTTTCCAATGAATTTTCTCGATATTCGTAATGAATTACCACTTGTTTCGATATGCTGTCGAAGTGAAAATTACCAGACCACAGTGTTGCTTTTAGTTCCAAATTGTTTCCAGAAGTTGCTGAGTTATAATAAATTTTTTTGATTGTAGGTTCGTCCCGAAGAATTGAAATTCACCCGTTATAAGTCGATTTTTGTACTTTAAACGTTGGACGTGGTAGTGTCGAAGTTTCTACACTATCCTATCGGCTGCGCCAATTATAAGTCTCAGAATATTCGAGTCTTAAAAAAAACAATTTTTATTCACTTTAAACAAATATTACAATTCAATTACAAAATACAAAATTAATTATTTAAATATTGAAAATAGATTACACGCTAGTGTCGTGGAAACATTTAGCTAACGTATGTAAAAACTAATGAATAATGAATGTTAATTTATATCGGTTTATATACTAATTATTAAACAAGTGCATTGGTTCTAAAAATCTGACGGTGCAATTTCTTGGTTTGACGTCAACGGATGTCGATATTGGAAATAACTAATAATGTAAGCAAATATTATTTGTATGTGTTGTCCTATGCTGGGTACCATAACTTATATATATATATATTTATATATATATATAAATATATATATACACATATATATATATATATATATATATATATATATATATATATATATATATATATATATATATATATATATATATTTGAATACTCGTACGAGTATATATACATATATACAAATTTTAGCGATAGTGATTTTTAACATCTAATAGATAGGATCGACGGACATTTAAAAAAATTTTTACGAAATTCCAACATTGGTGCAAAAACAAAAGCTGCATTTCCTTTGAAGGAAATTCAGTTTCTTATCATTTTTTTATTTCTCTAATATTTACAGAGATATTGACGGTCGGACCGCCGCAAAATGGCCATTTATAATTTTCACATTAACCCCATATGATATGGGTATCAAATGAAAGGTCTTGATGGCCAAAACACAGTTAGTAAAGTTATGTCATTCTAAATCCAATATGGCGGCCGCCGGAAAATGACGATTTATGATTTCCACATTAACGCCTATGATATGGATATCAAATGAAACGGCTTGATTAGTGAAACACAGTAAGTAAGTATACATTTATCCAAATATCGCGTTTTGCGCAAAGCCTTTGGCTTTGTTTATCTAAGCCTTGCAAAAAATAGTGATTTCCGATCAAAAACATAAATGTAAAAAAGGGCCGAGTTTTCGGGGAGATACTTCATATAATAGTTGCTCCTTAAAAAGTGATGGTATTCCCTTAAATAGCCGAGCTATTTATAAAATAAAAAGCGAAAATTAAAATGTTAGAATGTAAGTGCAAAGTAAAATATAAGAAAACATTTATTTTGTATGTTTTATCTAAGTATGTTTTTAAAATTTTAAATCGCGACAAGTAATTAATTTAAAATATTAGAATCGAAAGAAAACAAATTAGGAAATAAATTTTTGCAACATAATTTTTTTTTACATTTTACTTTGCACTAACATTCTTACATTTTACTGTTCGCTATTTACTTTATAAATAGCTAGACTCTTTAATGGAATATCATCAACTTTTAAGGAGCAACCATTATATTAAGTATCTCTCTATGAAAACTCGGGCCATTTTTACATTTATGTTTTTGATCGGATTACTTTTTTTCCAATTAAATTAAAGGTTTTCGAATTATTTGCGAAAAATTATTGCTAACTACACTTTTTTCAACGAAACTAAAATCTTTGCAGAAAAACTGTATGGAATATTTTTGCTTAAAATAACTACTCTATCATTTTGTTGGGTCATTTAGAATGTAAATATTTTCACATGGGAAATTTGGTGACATCCACCCTCAGAGTAAGTCCGTGCGCTAAAATATTTCAAATAATATATAAAAACACACATAAAAAATCATTAAAATTTTGTTTCTGAGGATTACAGTGTAAAAACTCTTATCGATTCCTCTATAATACTTTCACCGTGTATCGATGCCTTGAACACCTTTCTTTTGCCAGTTATCAAAACGAGGGGCAAATCCCACCATCGTATGGGCGAGTAGAACTATTATGTACAAATTTAGATTTTGGTATATTTGTACGTGTGTTCAAATATGCAAGCAGTTCACGCATTGTTATTGATCTCAGTATGTACCATGTATCAAAGCAATTAACTCAGCTCTCATTTTAACTTATTTTTCAAAATTATTTTGTTAGTTTAAAAAACCCCAACTATAGTATTACGCCAATTTGTTCTGCAGTATATATGGTTTTAATGTTGGGCTGTATATATAATTAGTTGTATATAATTTTCATAATGCATGAATTATTACCAAATGAAAACATTTTAATACAAAAACTTACCCAACCTAACAAAATTTGATGGAAATTCAAAATTACTATCATAAAATTTTGCTTAGTTATATTAAGTTTTATCTCACACGACTGTTTACAATATTCCTAAGTTTTCATCGCAAATAATATTCTGACTCCCATAATAAATAATATAACGTTTTGGAGAGAATTTTGCAATTGGTTCACTATGCCGATCAAAGAGATTCAACTGGTGATAACCTCTGGCATCAGTATAATAGCATATATAATATCCTATCCAAAATCTGATTAGATCAACTGATTTATCTTATTAAAAGCACAGCCAATACCAATAATAGAAAATTCATTTTTTGAAATCAGTATATTTATGAAGTCTTAGTTGTTTCATATCGAAAGGAATATACGTTTATCTTGGTAAATAACGATCAGAAGTCTCAAATTTATGTAGGTTTGTTAATTATCAGACAACCGTAACGTAGGAATTTCAACCACTTTGTCTACTCGGACATTTCGCGAATTTTTTATACTAGCTGACCCGGCGAACTTCGTACCGCCTTAGAATTAATAAATGTTGTGTTTAGTTATTAGCCGAGTTATATTAACTTTTTTGTTACATTAATGTAAAAAAATACAACAATAATGAGAGACAAATGCCCAGATAACATATCAAGAGGGCTATCACCCTCTTTGTCTAATCGGGAATTTCAATCATTCATATCTCGCTTTCTTTTAAAGTTATTTAAAAAGTAATTTTACCTTGATATTTGTCAAGTAAACATCCAATTCAAGTGAAAAAAAATTTTCATGCATATTTCCTATTATATCACAATAATAAATATTCATTCAATTAATTATATAAATGACAATGAGGCAAGCGACTCACGCGTGTTTTATGTATACCGTATGTCAACTGCCAAAGCCAAAGAGAATTTATGCCAAAACATTAAAAATCCTGTACAAATATTGTTTTTTTTAATATTTCTAAGCCACAAAATGAATTCACAAAGCTTGAACAGTATGAACATAGGTATTCCTTGCTAAATTGCTTGCTAATCCCCTCATTCATAAAACTATTTTAATTATAATAGGCTTTCTAACAAACGCAATGTCAAAGTGATAGATAAGGACAAATGAGCGTTAGCAGTTTAACAGTTTAATCGGCTTATCTTAGCTTTGTCCTTAGCAACACAATATTGGTTTAATGACATCTAGGTGTAACAATTTAAATTAAAGAAAATACTGGTAACTTATAATTTTCTATTCTTTCTAGCTAGGCAATAAAAAGTACCACTCAAAATTATGTAATGTTACCTTAGCAACACAATATTGGTTGAAAGACGTCTACGTGTAACCTCAAATATTTTATTTAATCAACAATTTAAATTTAAAAAAATACTGGTAACTTATAATTTTCTATTCTTTCTAGCTAGGCAATAAAATGTACCACTCAAAATTAAATAATGTTCTCTTGTACAGCAAATCAAATTTGGTGACATACCAAAGCAGCGCCACCTACCGGGTCCAATTTTCTTTTCAAACCATCCAGGAACCCATTGTAAATCAATATACATACAAAATTTCATCCAAATCAGTCCATCCGTTTAGGAGGAGTTAGGTGAAAAACACAGAAGAATTATATATATTAAGATATATATATATATATATATATATATATATATATATATATATATATATATATATATATATGTACATATACATATACATATACATATACATACACATACACATATACATATAAATATACATATACATATACATATACATATACATATACATATACATATACATATACATATACATATACATATACATATACATATACATATACATATACATATACATATACATATACATATACATATACATATACATATACATATACATATACATATACATATACATATACATATACATATACATATACATATACATATACATATACATATACATATACATATACATATACATATACATATACATATACATATACATATACATATACATATACATATACATATACATATACATATACATATACATATACATATACATATACATATACATATACATATACATATACATATACATATACATATACATATACATATACATATACATATACATATACATATACATATACATATACATATACATATACATATACATATACATATACATATACATATACATATACATATACATATACATATACATATACATATACATATACATATACATATACATATACATATACATATACATATACATATACATATACATATACATATACATATACATATACATATACATATACATATACATATACATATACATATACATATACATATACATAAACATATACATATACATATACATATACATATACATATACATATACATATACATATACATATACATATACATATACATATACATATACATATACATATACATATACATATACATATACATATACATATACATATACATATACATATACATATACATATACATATACATATACATATACATATACATATACATATACATATACATATACATATACATATACATATACATATACATATACATATACATATACATATACATATACATATACATATATACATATATATATATATATATATATATATACATATATATATATATATATATATATATATATATATATACATATATATATATATATATATATATATATATACATGGACCAGACCTTTTGACGTGTGCCTATAAAGTGGTTGGCTTTTAAAATTAGATCGAAACATGATGAGAATAACAAAATACTTATGATAAAGAAGGGCAGTAAATCAGCTGTCAAATAATATACGAAAAACACCAAGTAAGTACCAAGTCCAAAAGTGGTTCCAAATAATGTAGTAGAAAGAAGGAATTCCTTGAGTGTAAGGTAACAACAAATAAGTAATAAGCAGAATTTAATTTGGCAAACTTTTTCAAATATCAAAATTAAATGTAAAACTTTGAACACCAGGGGAACTATGCATTCAAGCTGACTTTTGCTGAAACAGCTGCAAGTAAAATCTTCAACCCCGGTGTGGCAGTTCAAATTTCTGGCATTTTTATTTCTGTGAAAGCCCGCTTGCCCAAAACTTAACTCCTAGAACTGATTTTTTTGAACAAACGAAGAAGTAATGTTAACTATTTGTGGACTAAATTTTTTTTATAGCAGATTTTAACTTCCTTAAAAACTTATACTAAAACATTTTCTATGGTTTGTCGGGTAGTTTCCACTTAATAATGTATATAAAAAGCCCACAATGACAACTGAAACCCTTTCAGCCATGTTATTATTCAAAATACATTCTATGGTTTGTAGGATAATTTCCACTTAATATACATTGAAAAGCACATATTGACAACTGAAACCGTTTCAGCCATGTATCTATCAACAACATTATTATTGAAAATAGTGGTGAAAATTATGAGTGATACTCTAATAGTTGATTTTTCTAATCATTTTTGAGTTTAAATGTCCATTAGCAAATTGATATTAAAAGATCGATGTGAAAAAATATTTATAAAATGACGAAAATATCCTTAGGTGCCAGGTATTGGTTTTGTTCAATTAGGATCTCTAAAATAAGGACTGGGGATTCTTAAAAATTTTACCGTTAAAGACTCATTTAATTAATACAAACAAAAGTTGCAGGGGTAGCAACTGGAGTTAAATAACCATCTGAAGCAAAATAATACATTTAGCACGCAGGTCGAGCTACAGTAGAAACATTTGTGCTCAGAAATTAAAAACTAAGAATATCTATTTAAAAAATATTTTCTCGATTTCGTGCAACAAATTATAGAAAATTGTAATTGAAGGTAATTGAAGACAATAAAGGCCTCTCTAATGCTTTTAATGAGTATTTTCTTAATATGGTTGAATATCGAAATATTGGTGATCAAATTTTTAAACAGAATCACAGATCATCTAAATTCACCGAAGGTATTTTTCCTGTGATAACCTTCCCTGTATTAATATTAGTGAGCCCCTAATAAAAATTAAAAATTACTGTTTCGTTAACGGTAAGTTTCCTGACAGCCTTAAAATAGCAAAAACGGTCCAAATTGTAAAAAAATAGAAGCAAATCTGTTTCTAGTAACTATAAACCTATTTCAGAGCGATCGACTTTCTCAAATATTTTCGAAAAAGATTAATGCTAATAGACTGGCTGCCTGTCAGTCCAAAATTTTTTGCACAACAACAACACGGGTTGGACGGTTAGATGCTGGGCTCTGTTCTTAAAGTTTCGAATCAGAAACAAGTCAATTGGTAACAGCGTTTTCAACGACTAGATATAAGTTGATTAAGAAAGTCAAGTCGAATAATTTTAAAGATTGCCACACACACTAGAAGAAAAAACCTTCCTGCCCACAAAAAAGAAAAAAAATTCACATGGAAAGTCCCTGCTCACGCCAAAATGGATGGTAGTGGTATTCCTGGGAAATTCCATCAACGTTTATGATGAATTGATAAACGGTACAGTGATACGAAAAATCAAACTTAAAAAATAGACAATGTGTTTCCGTGCCAAAAACATCCTTTCTTTTTAAATACAAACAGCAAAATATGTCCATTACATTGGCCCCGCCATTTTTGAATTTTTCACATAAAGAGATTGTGCTGAAATGTGCTCAAAATGTGCTATTATGTGCCGCATTCAATGAAAAGAAAATTCAGAAAATTTCATTTTTCTGAGGGGGTGCTTTTGCTACGAGAATTAGTCCCCCTACTTTACTTTATCGAAACCACAGCATTTGTACCGTAATCTGCTCAATTTATTTTTTTACTTTGGCACATGGCAGAACATCTTGAGCAGATTACAGTACAAATACTGTGGTTTCGATAAAGTAAAGTAGGGGGGCTGACTCTCGTAGCACAAAGGCCCCCTCAGAAAAATCAAATTTAATGAATTTTCATTTCATTCATTGCGGCACATAAAAGCATATTTTGAGCACATTTCAACACAATCCCTATATATGAAAAATTCCAAAATGGCGGGACCAAGGTAATGGACATAAAATATTATTCTAATTATGTTGACTGTTGTTTCATCTATATTAGTATAAACAACGTCTGTTTTATCAAATATATATATATCCGACCAAAAACATAAATGTAAGAAAGGGCCGAGTTTTCGGGAAAATCCTTAATGTAATAGTTCCTTCTTAAAAAGTGATGATATGAGAGTAATGACTGAGCTATTTACAAAGTAAATTGCTCTAGACTTCATATAATAGTTGCTTCTTAAAAAGTGATGATATGGAAGAAAGGACCGAACTATTTACAAAGTAAATAGCTCTAGACTTTATATAATAGTTACTTGTTAAAAAGTGATGATATGGAAGAAAGGACCGAGCTATTTACAAAGTAAATAGCTCTAGACTTCAGATAATAGTTGCTCTTTGAAAAGTGATGATATCCCATTAAAGAGCCGAGCTATTTACAAAGTAAATAGCTCGGTAAACTATTAACTAAAAAAAATAATGAGGGGTAAATTGATTAAATGTAAGAAAAAATTTGGTTTAAAATTATTTCATAAGTTTTCCCTTAGTATGTTTTTAAAATTTTATAACGCGGCAAGTTTTAAAATATTGGAAATCAGAAAAAATAACTTGCCGCGCTATATAAAATTTTAAAAACATACTAAGGGAAAACTTATGAAATAATTTTAAACCAAATTTTTTCTTACATTTAATCAATTTACCCCTCATTATTTTTTTTAGTTAATAGTTTACCGAGCTATTTACTTTGTAAATAGCTCGGCTCTTTAATGGGATATCATCACTTTTCAAAGAGCAACTATTATCTGAAGTCTAGAGCTATTTACTTTGTAAATAGCTCGGTCCTTTCTTCCATATCATCACTTTTTAACAAGCAACTATTATATAAAGTCTAGAGCTATTTACTTTGTAAATAGCTCGGTCCTTTCTTCCATATCATCACTTTTTAAGAAGCAACTATTATATGAAGTCTAGAGCAATTTACTTTGTAAATAGCTCAGTCATTACTCTCATATCATCACTTTTTAAGAAGGAACTATTACATTAAGGTTTTTCCCGAAAACTCGGCCCTTTCTTACATTTATGTTTTTGGTCGGATATCAATAATTTTTGAAAGGCTTAAATATACGAAGCCAAAGGCTTCGCACAAAATGCGTAGCGTTTTGTTACTCTTCGCATATGCTTCGCGTATGCTATGCGTTCCTTTCGCTTCGCGATACTTTACTCTTTTTAGATTCACATTTACAAAGGAGACTGCTTCGCGTTATATTACGTCAACTGGCTCTGGTCGCTTTTTGAAGGGCTAAAACATCAATATAGTATGGTTGTAGTATAATATTGGGGACAATGGGAAATCAAACCCTTTAAAACAAAAATATCAAAATCGATTCATAAATGACGGAGTTCTGAGGTAACACGCATTAAAAATTGTCCTGCAATTTTTGTGTTTTAGCGAATTTCCTGAAAGGAAATAGAGCTATTGGTCCCGTACCGAAGTCAAAATTTCGCAAAAATTTCTTCAAATGTCCATCGATCCTACCTAGTAGATGTCAAAAATAAACATCTGAAAAATTTATATATATATATATCTATGGACATATATATATATATACATATATATATATATATATATATATATATGTGTCTGTCATCACTCTAGCGGTCACAGTTTTCATTTTATCGGGATGAGATTTGGTATTTGAGGCGCTTTTGATATTCAAAAGGTCAAGTTCGTTAATGGGTAAAATCGGACCAGGGGAAAGGGGGGTTTAGAGGGAGGGGGAAACATAAAATTTGAGATATCTCCTTTAAAATTTGAAAAATCGAAAAATTCTTTAAGAAGTATAGTTGTAGGTACTAAGTTTTACTGTAATTTTGTTTCTTATCATTTTTTCTGTAACAATAATATTTACAGAAATATTGACGGTTTAATATTGAAAATTAAATTCCTTAATATCTCTGTACACATTAGAGTTTGAGCAAAAATGATAAGGTGATGAATTGTAGCAAATTTGATTTTATACAACTTTATTCCTTACGCATTTTTCGATTGTTCTAATATTAAGAGAGATATTTTATATTTTGTGTTTTCTTCTTTTTTGATACCTCCCCCCATTCGCCTCGACGTATGTCATTTATTGAGAAAATTGGACTTGCAAATGCTAAAATCATATATGACATTTCATTTTGATCAGACTAAAATTGTGATCACTAGAGAGTGATTTATTCTAAGGAAATTCGCTAAGTTGAAGCAGCTCCTGCGTAACGAATTTTTATTAATAAAACAATTAAATGTGTAACACTTGTATGTGTAACACTTGTATACCTTACATATATGAGATTCTGTACAATATTCTGTACAGTATGTTTTTATTAAAATTTTATAACGCGGCAAGTTAATTTTTCTGATGATTTCAAATATTTTTAAACATGCCGCGTTATAAAATTTTAAAAATTCGTTACGCAGGAGCTGCTTCAACTTAGCGAATTTCCTTGGAATAAATAAATTACTCTCTAGCGGTCACAATGTTAGTCTGATCAAAATGAAATGTCGTATCTGATTTTAGTATTTGCATGGCCAATTTTATTAATAAATGACATACGTCAATAGAAAAGGGGTGCATAAAGATAGAAGAAAACACAAAATCTAAAATATCTCTCTTAATATTTGAACAATCGAAAAATGCGTAAGAAACAAAGTTGTAGAAAATCATGTTTTCTACATTTCATCACCTTATCATTTTTGCCCAAACTCTAATGCGTACAGAGATATTGAGGAATTTAATTTTCAATCTTAAACCGTCAATATTTTTGTAAATATTAGGGTTACAGAAAAAATGATAAGAAACAAAATTACAGTAAAACTTAATACCTACAACTTTACTTCTTATAAAATTTTCGATTTTTCGAATATTAAGGGAGATATGTCAAATTTTGAGTTTCCCCCTACCTCTAAAACCCCCTTTCCCCTGGTCCGATTTTACCCATTAACGAACTTGACCTTTTGAATACCAAAAGCGCTTTAAATACCAAATCTCATTCCGATAAAATGAAAACTGTGACCGCTAGAGTGATTACAGACACATATATATATATATATATATATATATATATATATATATATATGTATATATATATATATATATATATATATATATATATGTCCATAGATATGTATATATAAATTTTACAGATGGTGATTTTTGACATCTACAAGGTAGGATCGATGGACATTTGAAGAAATTTTTGCGAAATTTTGACTTCGGTACGGGACCAATAGCTCTATTTCCTTTCAGGAAATTCGCTAATAAAAACATACTAAGGGAAAACTTACGACATAAATTTCAACCAAAGAAATTTTTTCTTACACTTAATTAATTTACCCCTCATTTATTTTTTAGCGAATTTCCTGAAAGGAAATAGAGCTATTGGTCCCGTACCGAAGTCAAAATTTCGCAAAAATTTCCTCAAATGTCCATCGATCCTACCTTGTAGATGTCAAAAATCACCATCTGTAAAATTTATATATATATATCTATGGACATATATATATATATACATATATATATATATATATATATATATATATATATATATATGTGTGTCTGTAATCACTCTTGCGGTCACAGTTTTCATTTTATCAGAATGGGATTTGGTATTTGAAGCGCTTTTGGTATTCAAAAGGTCAAGTTCGTTAATGGGTAAAATCGGACCAGGGGAAAGGGGGGTTTAGAGGGAGGGTGAAACACAAAATTTGGCATATCTCCCTTAATATTCGAAAAATCGAAAATTTTATAAGAAGTAAAGTTGTAGGTATTAAGTTTTACTGTAATTTTGTTTCTTATCATTTTTTCTGTAACCCTAATATTTACAAAAATATTGACGGTTTAAAATTGAAAATTAAATTCCTCAATATCTCTGTACGCATTAGAGTTTGAGCAAAAAAGATAAGGTGATGAATTGTAGCAAACATGATTTTCTACAACTTTGTTTCTTACGCATTTTTCGATTGTTCTAATATTAAGAGAGATTTTTTATATTTTGTGTTTTCTTCTATCTTTATGCCCCCCTTTCCCCTTGACGTATGTTATTTATTAATAAAATTGGCCATGCAAATACTGAAATCAGATACGACATTTCATTTTGATCAGACTAACATTGTGACCGCTAGAGAGTAATTTATTTATTCCAAGGAAATTCGCTAAGTTGAAGCAGCTCCTGCGTAACGAATTTTTTTAATAAATAGTTTACCGAGCTGTTTAGCTTGTAAATAGCTCGAAACTTTATGGGATATCATCACTTTTTAAGGAACAGCTATTATTTGAAGTCTAGAGCTATTTACTTTGTTAATAGCTCGGTCCTTTCTCGTATATCATCACTTTTTAAGGAGCAACTATTATATGAAGTCTGGATCTATTTACTTTGTAAAAAGCTCGGTCCTTTATCCCATATCATCACTTATTAAGAAGCAAATATTTTATTAAGATTTTCTCGAAAACTTACCTTTCTTACAAACGGAAAATTTAACAACTTTAATTGTAATTAAAATAACATATGAAGCATATATCGATCTGATTTGTTGACAAGGTTACCGCCTCCTTTTTGATTAGATAGACATTTAGTATTTAAATAAAAATTTTCTAGTTTAATATATCAGTATGTTTTAATACTCCAAATAGAAAACATTGATTGTTGTATTGTATTGTTACAATGTAACTTTATTTAAGTAAACAAGTTTAAAAATAAACAAGTTTATTTTCAATTAGCAATTCGTAATGATGAAAAGAATTAAATAAATTGTTATAATTTGTAAGAATTGCTCAAGGCGGTATATTACCAAATATTCAAGCAGTGTTATTGCCAAAGAAAACTGAAAAGAAAGCATAAATTTTATACATTGGATTATTGATAATAATATTCATCGATCATATATCATAGGCCTTTTATTAAAACGCCACAAATTAATGTGAAATAAGAGTGATATATTTTTTATTAAAATAACTATATAAAATTTAGTATATATAAGATGTTACTTGATTTGTTTCGATTATGACTTCTAAACTAATCGTTTATTACAGATAATTGATTATCAACGTTATAGTCTTTGAAGAAATGACTTGACCCGTTGGCTCCACTTCACAAAAAAAAATTCGTGACGCAGGAGCTGGGTCAACTTAGCGAATTTCCTTAGAATACATAAATCACTCTCTAGCGGTTATATTTTTAGTCTGATCAAAATGCCTTAAGGCAGTTTAAGGGGTGTTTTTCCCATTTTCGGAGGTTTGCGTTATAAGTAAGGAAAGTGTTCTGTTAACTTGACTTTATTTCGGGTCGATTAGTGAAAATTCAAACTTTATAGCATTTATAGAACAGAAAAACATAATTTTGGAGGATGTTTTTCCAATTTTCCGAGGCTTCCGTTGCATAACTTTTAAAATCAACGCATACTGCTGTATTCAAATTGCAATGTCTATTTCTATATGGTATAAAAATTAATAGGTATATATGATATATCGTTCTCTACATGGTAGTTTGCGTTAAACTAGTCTTAAAAATAAAAAATGTTAAATTTTCCACTTTTCCGATACAAATTTCGAGTTTTCGCAATTTTCCCGTCGGTTTGGGTACTACAGCTATCTACATGCCCAATATCAACTTTACAGCATATCTGGAAGTAGCTCATAATTTTGATATCTAATACTTAAGTTTTTAAGGCGTTCCCACGAATTTTGCGTTTTTGAAGTGAAATAACTTTTTAACGGTTAATTCGTTAACATTGATTGAAAACATTGGTTCTTATAATTCCGTAAAGTATCTATATTCGAAATATCAACCCTGTAGCTCTTTCCGTTCAAAAGATACAGCACCCAAAAAATGAGCCTAAATTAAGGTGTAGTAATAACACTGTAGTGAAAAGTCCGAATGTCTCCCTTAAAACTCGGCCACGCACTACCGTGCTCTTGATAAATGTAAGAAAAAATTTTGTTCATCAAATTTATTTCATAAGTTTAGTATATATATATATATGAAAAAACTAAAAAACACCCTTTTATAGCTAGCCAATTTTCATCATTTATGTTTTTGATCAAATAATATTTACAACCAAATATTTATTAAATTATAAAAATATTATTATATTTGATATTAATAATAGTTTACTCTTATTTGAAAATATTTGATGGCTTTCTTAAAAAGAAAGCCGATTTCATAGGATGATGTTTGTATATTTATTAAATATCACTTCGAATTATATTATTTTGAACTTGTATATTTTGTAACAGCTTTAGTACCTTCACTGACAGCATGTTTTGCTAATTCACCAGGTAATAATAGTCGAACTACAGTTTGAATTTCCCGACTTGTAATTGTTGAACGTTTATTATAGTGAGCTAAACGTGATGCTTCAGCAGCAATACGTTCAAAAATATCATTAACAAAACTGTTCATGATACTCATAGCTTTACTAGATATACCAGTATCAGGATGTACTTGTTTCAATACTTTGTATATGTAAATTGCGTATGTATCCTTACGCTTCCTCTTCTTTTTTTTATCACTCTTTGATATATTCTTTTGTGCTTTACCAGCTTTTTTGGCTGCCTTTCCACTTGTTTTAGGTGGCATTTTTGTTAACAATTGATACTTCTCACAAAGCAATCTGTTTATCAATAAAAATAGTTACCCAGTTTTATGATATATATATATGAAAACCGATCTTACATGATATATGAATGCTGTGCGCTCATTGGTCTATGACATTTCTATAATACTATTGGTTAATACCTAACATATGATAAATAATAAATATTATAAATTAATTGAATAACCTTAAAATTTTAACATTGTTGTACGAGATTCTGTACAATAAACATACAAGTGTTACCCATTTATTTTTTTTATTAATAAAAAAAAATACAAAAATGTCTGGACGCGGTAAAGGTGGTAAAGTTAAGGGTAAAGCAAAGTCAAGATCAAGTCGTGCAGGATTACAATTCCCTGTTGGAAGAATTCACAGATTATTGCGGAAAGGAAATTATGCTGAACGAGTGGGTGCTGGTGCTCCAGTTTATTTGGCAGCAGTTATGGAATATTTAGCTGCTGAAGTTCTTGAATTAGCTGGTAATGCAGCTCGTGATAACAAGAAAACTCGTATTATACCTCGTCATTTACAATTAGCAATTCGTAATGATGAAGAATTAAATAAATTATTATCTGGTGTAACAATCGCCCAAGGCGGTATATTACCAAATATTCAAGCAGTGTTATTGCCAAAGAAAACTGAAAAGAAAGCATAAATTTTATACATTGGATTATTGATAATAATATTTATCGATCATATATCATAGGCCTTTTATTAAAACGCCACAAATTAATGTGAAATAAGAGTGATATATTTTTTATTAAAATAACTATATAAAATTTAGTATATATAAGATGTTATTTGATTTGTTTCGATTATGACTTCTAAACTAATCGTTTATTACAGATAATTGATTATCAACGTTATAGTCTTTGAAGAAATGACTTGACCCGTTGGCTCCACTTCACAAAAAAAAATTCGTTACGCAAGAGCTGCGTCAACTTAGCGAATTTCCTTAGAATGCATAAATCACTCTCTAGCGGTCATATTTTTAGTCTGATCAAAATGCCTTAAGGCAGTTTAAGGGGTGTTTTTCCCATTTTCGGAGGTTTGCGTTATAGGTAAAAAAATTTTTCAAAGTGTTCTGTTAAATTGACTTTATTTCGGGTCGATTGGTCAAAATTCCATCATTTCATCATATATAGAACTGAAAAACGTAATTTTGGGGGGTGTTTTTTCAATTTTTCGGGAGTTTGCAAAAAAATATATTAAGTTTTTCGAAATAACTTCCTAATTTGTAGCTATTAAGCGTCGATTGCAAAAAACTGCATCTTGTTGTATGTATAGAACAAAAAGGTTGGTTTTGGGGGTGTTTTTACCAAGTTCGAAGGGTTGTGATGGAAAAAAACTGATCTTTCTATCATGAATAGAAGTAAAGAGGTAAGTTTTAGGGATGTTTTTCCCATTTTCGGTGTGGTTGCGATGTAGGTAATGAAATTTTTCAAAATATTCTGTTAATTTTGACGTTATTTCGGGTCGATTAGTGAAAATTCAAACTTTATAGCATTAATAGAACAGAAAAACATAATTTTGGAGGATGTTTTTCCAATTTTCCGAGGCTTCCGTTGCATAACTTTTAAAATCAACGCATACTGCTGTATTCAAATTGCAATGTATATTTCTATATGGTATAAAAATTAATAGGTATATATGATATATCGTTCTCTACATGGTAGTTTGCGTTAAACTAGTCTTAAAAATAAAAAATGTTAAATTTTCCACTTTTCCGATACAAATTTCGAGTTTTCGCAATTTTCCCGTCGGTTTGGGTACTACAGCTATCTACATGCCCAATATCAACTTTACAGCATATCTGGAAGTAGCTCATAATTTTGATATCTAATACTTAAGTTTTTAAGGCGTTCCCACGAATTTTGCGTTTTTGAAGTGAAATAACTTTTTAACGGTTAATTCGTTAACATTGATTGAAAACATTGGTTCTTATAATTCCGTAAAGTATCTATATTCGAAATATCAACCCTGTAGCTCTTTCCGTTCAAAAGATACAGCACCCAAAAAATGAGCCTAAATTAACGATAAGATATAGCACTGTAGTGAAAAGTCCGAAAGTCTCCCTTAAATCTCGGCCTTGCGCACTACCGTGCTCTAGATATATATTTATATATATATAAAAATATATATATATATATATATATATATATATATATATATATATATATATATATATGTATGTATATCACCTGTGAATTTGAAAATCGAATGTCAAACAACATACTAGATAGATAGATTGTAGACCATAAGGTTCATTGTGATTCAAAGGATATGAGGAAGTGAGTGGAGGAAGGACAAGAAATTTTGTATGTAGACTAGAAATTGGTAGGATGTGCGGCTGCAGCCAACTTTTGATTGGAACTATGCCGATACTCATCTGGAGTTTGTGAAGTAAAATGCAGAAACCTTCACGAGCATAGCCGGTTATTTCGTTATTGTCCATACGCCGATAGCTTAGAGAATTAACCGCCCTTTTTTTTTAATATTTGACAAACTGCCGATGTCGGTATTCGAACCCATAATCTCCCAGTTCCCAGGGAACACACAACGCCTTAACACGCGTGGCTACTTGGATGTTCAACAACATACTAAATAGACCATCTTAAATAATATGTAATAAATTGGACAAATTATATAAACACACGTCAAATTGTCAAATAATCCCAAGACGAATAGGTATGTACTCAACAATGTAGTGATTATTGATTTATTATCATTAAACAGAATTTAATTTGAACTAAACTACATTGATTAATTGCAAATATACTCTGAATTTATGTAAAAAAAAATTATAACAAAAGTTGTTAATTTTTAAAAAAGGAACATTTCTTGTCTTTACCTTCTTGTTCTATCTCTTACGGCATCAAAGATGCGCAATTTTTCGCAAACATTGTCCGATTTTGCCCATTCACAAACTTGATCTTAAATTTTCACACACACAAAATTTCAGCTTGCTATCTCTTTACGCGTTTGAGTTATTGTGTCCACAGACAGACGGACGGTCGGATGGACATGCGGAAATGGACTAATTAGGCCATTTTATGAAAACCTATAACAAAAATTTTTGTCTACGATCAATATTTTCAACCGTTATAAAGTCGGAACTAAGCTTAATAAACCCTTGCGTATTCATATATATATATATATATATATATATATATATATATATATATATATTGGGTATAAAAATAAAAAACCATGGCGACAAAAACGATTATTTATTCATTCATTCGCTACTTAGTATCTTGTGTACGTCACTTACGTTTAGGAGTAAAGACGAAATTCTAAGACCATAAACCCCTAATAAACTACATAAAGTCGTCGTAATAACGGATATGCTATACGTAGTTCCAATAAAATAGTGGGAAGTTTTAAATGAATTTTGTGACAAGTGTAATAAATCTTTTGGTTGGGTTTGAGTAAACGGTAACCGATGTACGGAATAAGTGAAGCAAGTGGTAAGAGGTTTAAGGGGAGACGTTTACTTGGGCTAGATAGTAAAAGTTATATGACACAAGTAACCATACGACTACAGCACAAGCTTGATGATAATCATAATAATGGTGTAAGGTATACAGCAGGACGATGGAATGAGGTTTTTTTTACTCTGAATAATGTGTGTTGTGAACCACTAATCATTCCCCAACTCAACGCTTCTGTGCATCTACTCTACTGACAACATATTAGTTACAACATTTTTAAAAGCGATAATAGCGTTTAACAGTACATTTAAATTATTTATATTTAAAATATAGTACGTGTATGAATACATATTAGCGTACGAGGATTCCGTATCGTTCATGAGCCAAAACTATTGAACTATTGTGTGGTCAAAAAAGTCACTAAGAAAGCCTTTTCAAAACTTTAAGAGGGCAAAAAAAAGGGTCAAAGCATAAAGTTACTCAAATTAAAATATTTTTCTATCTATATGAAACTTGATACAAGTAGTATTCACAAAAAAAAAGTTATGACTTCGCGACGACGCCTGGCAGATTTAGACTACAAAGTAATCATCATCAGTATGGATTTGCTAGTCGTAACTATCTCCGGGATATGGAGTAACATATCTTTGACTTAATATCCCGGAGATATTCATACTGCTAATTCATACTGATGATGACTACTTTATAGTCTTAATACTTATTTATAAAATACAAATAACTGCTCTAGGAATTGGGGAAAAATTTGAAATTTAATTCCACTATCTTGTAATTATAGATGTCTATACCCTGTAATACAGAGGTTTTCAAAAGTTTTTGTTCTTGACGTCAACAACAATCTTTGTCTGTATCCATTGAAGCAAAAACCTGTGCACCATTTTCAATATTAAATTTTATTCCACTATCTTGTAATTATAGATGTCTATACCCTGTAATACAGAGGTTTTCAAAAGTTTTTGTTCTCGACGTCAACAACAATCTTTATCTGTATCCATTGATAAGCAAAAACCTGTGTACCTTTTTCAATATAAAATTTTATTCATTCTATTTTTATAAAATAAAATATATTATGTTTGAGTTCATATTCTTTTCATAGGTTATTGTATTTCTGTTCGTCAGGTTACAATAAAGTTTTTTTCCTCAGAACCAAGTTGTTTTGCGCCCAACATTTTTCTCTGGTTTTTGTTTGTTAAATGGTAGGGGGAGGTATTTAGTGTACTCGTTCCTTAGTCTCAATTTACTTTCATATTTAGATATCCTCGCGTATACACTATATATTCCTTGAGTTGCTATACACTATTGCTATACACTATATATTCCTTGAACTTTTAACAAGCTATTTTTCATACATTTAATTAGACAAAATAAACGCTTGGCTTCAATTCCAAAAAATAGCCAATTTCTTTGATTATTGTTAGACTAGGTTTCAGATCTACTCGGAATCTTCTGTTATCCTCAACAATATCAACGGAAAATGCAACACAGAGGTTTGATTCAACACATCAAACTGGATTTAATATTTTTTAAGAAAACAATAAATCTGAACGGCTCCGTAACAAAATATCCCGACAAAATATCCACGACAAAATATCCGGGGCCAAAATATCCGCATGCATAAATATCCGATGACAAAATGAACACAAAATATTATCACAATGTTAATTAAATATGTGAAATATACAGAACGTCTTTTAGTGCGGGGTCCCAAAAAAAAGCAAACCCGACCATCTCGGGATATGACCGATGACGTGAAAGATTGTAGTAATGGGTTGTAATAGTTAACATAATGCTAAACTATTGAAAAAAAATAAGGTAACTATTCTAACTGAGTACTTTACATTTTGCCGAATTATATGAAATATATAACACGCCTTTAGTGTGGGGGCCTAAAAATACGCAAGCCCGACCAACTCGGGATATGACCGATGAAGTAAAAGATTGTAGTACTCGGTTCAAATAGTTATCAATTATGTTAACTATTTCAGCCGAGTACTGATGGCTTAATTTTTTTTTCGTCGATATCTCGAAAACTAAGAGAGTTATCAAACTGTTATTTTAATTTACGATTTTTATTTCGTCAAATCGTATCAAAATATGGGAAAAATTTTTAAAAATATTCAATTTTAAACATCGATACCTCAAAAACGGAACAAGCGTCTAAAATCCGAGTCTTGGCATTAGATCGGTTGCTCGGCCACTCGGACATTAGTTTTAGTGTCGGAATCGTATCAGAATGATCTAAAATCCGAGTCTCGGAATAATATGGGTTGCTCGACCAGTCGACCATTAGTTTTAGTGTCAGAATCGTATCTGAATGGTCTAAGATCCGAGTTTTGGCATCAGATCGGTTTCTCGACCAGTCGGGGTTATATTTTAGTGTCAGCATCGTATCAGAAGGATTTAAAATCTGAGTCTCGGCATAAGATCGGTTGCACGACCAGTCGAACATTAGTTTTAGTGTCGGAATCGTATCTGAATACAATATGTGGATATTTTATCCTCGGCTGTTTTTCTATGGATATTCTGTCGCGGATATTTAGTCCTCGGATAATAAAGCGCGGCACCATCTGAACACAAAAAACTCCCTTAGTATTCCTACAACCATTATAGATCGTAATTGAAACTAAACAAGTGAAAATAACAACTTAGTGGATTAATTGCTTAACACCCTGTATATATATGAACCGCTTTATAAAAATAAGAAATAAAGTATAAATATAAATTTGCTATGCAATACATATATAACACACTCATATTCATGATTTCGTAAACAACAGTGAATGCAGATGTTAGAGCTGAGTTTTTAGTAAATCAATTTAGTTTAGGAAAATAAATGCATATAAGAAATTTATTTTTTTAAAGAACAAGTTTTTTTTTTTGTATTTTATTGAGTGGTCGTTACTTGACAAAAATTATTATTAAATAAAACAAATATTTGAAATTTTCGTAAAATCACTTTATTTGAATAGTTTCGGAACATATAGTTCCTTCCTCAGAAATAGGGGGCGGAATGGTCATGCATGTGAAGTAAATAAACCTCTGCATGGCAAACAGTCTGGCCTCGAACCTTCATGTGGTGCCCTTGTTCAAAACTAATCGAGGCTATGGCGTCCGAACTGGCGGAAAACCTTTATCACACCGCAACCTCTTGGCATTGTAGCAGTCATGTTTTTGCGGGTGTTCAAGAGAATCGGGGTGCTTGGTTTAACTGCCTGGCACGCGAGGATGGGGACTTCTATAAAAAAAATCCCTAATCCTAAGGTCTGGTATTGTGCCGACGGGATGCATGTCTAAGGGAAGTTAGTAGTAAGCGATCCGCGCCCTGACACCGGGCCGCCTCAGGGTGTGTATAAGGTCAATTTCATATATTATTTATTCACTCGTGGTTCAAAATGATAAACGAAATAAATAATGCCAAGTTGGAAGGAACTGGAAACAGTACACCTCCATCAACTGAATCTGAAACGGTAACTCAACCCGCAGGGACGCCGTAAGGCCGACTTGAAGGGGAAGGTAAAGTTTCACCGAGGAACCTAGGGTTCACATTAGTGGACCCAGGTTCCCAAACAGACACCGAGATCTCGGTAAATCTACAAACTACTGAAACGGTAACTCGACCCGCAGGGACGCCCCAAGGCCGACTTGGAGGGGAAGGTGAAGTTTCACCGAGGAACCTAGGGTTCACATTAGTGGACCCAGGTTCCCAAACAGACACCGAGATCTCGGTGAATATGCAGGCGCTACAGCTGAAAGCTAAACGTCCTGGAGGCACAAAGCGAAAGCGGGTAGCCCAGCAGAGAGCCACGGCTCAACAAGCAGCTGCAGGAAGGGATGAAGTTCAAAGCTCACCCCAAACTGCAGCTTGCAAGACTATGGTGGAGTCGACCCCTGCCCGTCCGCAGAAACGTGGAAGATAGTAGGGGACACACAACCATCTGTCACACAGGCACAGAAACGGAGCAGGACGGCTGATCATACCTTCGCTTCGGTTGCGAGGAACCTACCTCGTGCCGTCATTCGGGACGAGGCCTCGACGACCGAGTGGACAACAGAACTGGTCGGAATGCTCCGCGGTGTCCTTGAGCGGGCGATAGACGAGTCCCTAGACAGGGACATGACCATCGTTCCCCGCTTTGAAAACTTCACCTCGGGTCCAAATGGGCTTGAAGTGATAGCCACGGACGCTGTTTCCAGGGACTGGCTTATAAAGACAGTACCGGAAATAGTCGCTTGGGAGGGTGCGAGGTTGAGTGCATCCATCCCTCCTTCTCGCATCGTCCTTAAGATGTTCCCCTGGATCCCAGGGGTGCCGACATCCAGCGTGGAGGACGGAATTATCCTGAAGAGAATAACCCACCAAAACCAGGGTATTGACACCCGGGATTGGAAAGTGTACGATCGGACTGAACACCCAAAGGGCTCCAGACTGGTACTCGGGGTGCCAGCCCCATCGCATGTGGAACTAGCCGGAAGGGGGTTTCTCCACTTTGGTCTGGTTCAAACAGGGAAGGCGCCCAGCAAGAGTGCGGAGGCACCTAAACCGGAAGCGCGGCACCTGGCAAAGCCAAGGACTTTTGGCAATGCCAAAGGTGCCGTTGCAACACAGGTTCTAGAGAGGGTGAGACCGATAGCGGCCGCAACACTTGGGGCGGTTGCCAGAGTCACCTTCTCAGATCTAAAGGAGAAGAAAGCTGTGGCTGGTGGGGCGGTAGCTGGTGCTTAGGAATCTGAAGCATCTGCTACTATTCCTTCTGCCACACTTTCCGTAGTGGTGGACTCACTGCCATCCGCACGTAAAGATGGATGGAGGTCCGCGAAGAAAAGGAGAAAGAAGAAAAGCGGGCCCAAACCACCATCAACTTAACATTTAAAGGTTAACTAATTATGGTGAGTTTCATCCAAATTAATTTACACCACAGCGGAGCAGCCGCAGCAATTTTGAGCAAAAGGCTAGCTTTCGACAATATCAACATTGCTCTGGTGCAAGAACCATATTTATATGCGAATGGCATCAGAGGTCTAAATGGGTCGGGGATTAAAGTTATTTCCGGACTAATAATCCCAGAGCTTGCCTGGTGTACAGGGGTCTTGACACAGTAACTATTCCGCACCTGTGTGGTAGAGATATTGCAGTGGCCTCGGTGCAAGTCTATCTCTGGGGACAAGAGAGGGAGGTGATTCTGTGCTCAGCGTATTTTCTGTACGACTTACAATCACCTACTCCTCCAATAGAGGTGGAAACTATGGTCGAATATTGTGAATCTCGGGGTTTGCCATTGATCCTTGGCTGTGACGCAAACTCGCACCACACGCAATGGGGCAGTTCCGACATAAATGCTAGGAGTCGGGCTCTCCTGGAATTCATTTCGGCCAACGGTCTGGAGATTTTCAATAGAGGCATGTCTCCAACCTTTATAAACAGAATTAGGTCAGAGGTCATTGACATTATTCTCTGCTCCCCGAGACTGCTACAGTTTCTGTCGGGGTGGAAAGTTTCAAATGAACCTTCCCTATCTGATCATAGATACATTGCCTTTAATTTGCCCACCAAACCGTGTACCGTAACCTCGTAACGCAATCCCAGACGCACTGACTGTGATACTTACAGACGGGAGCTCCCTGGGCTACTTGCCAGCGGTGCGAATAGGTTGCACACGAAGGAAGATGTAGAATCTGCGGTTAGTGTACTTCAGGATGCCATGATTTCATCGTATGAAAACAACTGTCCTGCAAGTGTTACTACCGGTTCTAGGGATGTTCCGTGGTGGAATAGAAATCTTGATAGACTACGCCATGACACTAGAGCATCATTCAACAAAGCGAAAATGACTGGTCTGGACTCGGACTGGCTAATCTTTAGGGAGAAGCAGCGAGAGTATAGAAGGTCAGTGAAAAATTCGAAAACAGACTCCTGGAGAGAGCTTTGTGGCAACATTAACATGATTCCCGCTCTCTTTAGAGTGCAAAAGGTAATATCCAAGGATAATACTGCAAAGTTGGGTTGCCTCGAACTAGCAGGTCAATCACTTACAGTGTCTGAGACCATGACGCATTTACTGTCCACGCATTTCCCTGGCTTTACCATGGGAGAACCGGACGATCAGAGGCGTGATGGTGGAAGGGCAAACAGGGAGGATTGGACGACGGCAAAACTCATCGCAAGCATTACAAAAGTGAGATGGGCTGTGGCTAGATTTGCTCCTTACAAGTCTCCGGGTACCGACGGCATCTTCTCAACACTGCTACAACAGGGCTTGGATATAATTGTTGGAAGGCTCAAGGAGATCTTTAAAACATGCATAGTTTTAGGCTACATACCCAGGAAATGGGAAGAATCCCGCGCGGTATTCATTCCTAAACCTGGACGCCCAAGCTATGGCGACGCAAAAGACTTCAGGCCGATAAGCCTGATGTCTTTTTTGCTCAAAACTCTTGAGCGTCTAATAGACAGGCATATTCGTGATACGAGTCTTGTAGAGAGACCGCTATCAGAGTGCCAGTTTGCTTACCAAGCCGGCCTTTCGGTGGATGCTGCACTTCACCGACTAGTAGGGTCGATAGAAGGTGCACTCTCGGAAAAGGCAATGGCCTTAGGGGTTTTCCTTGATATCGAGGGAGCCTTCAGCAATACAACGGTTGGGGCGATTCGCACTGCACTAATTGAGCGCGGGGTGGAAGACATCTTGGTAAGATGAATCTGGAACATGCAAGTGAGGTGCATTACCACAACTTTAGGGGGACAATCGGTTAGAGGCTTTGTAGGTACAGGGTGTCCGCAGGGTGGAGTTCTTTCGCCATTACTGTGGTGCCTCGTCGTGGATAGCTTACTAACCGGTCTCAAGGAATTAGGGATATTTGCTCATGGCTACGCTGATGACATATCCATACTTGTCAAAGGCCGAGACGAGGGCACTATCTATGATCTGATGCAACAAGCGGTCTCGTACGTGGAGCACTGGTGCATTGACAAAGAACTCTCTGTCAAACCGGAAAAAACGGGCTGTGTACTGTTTACTAGGAGACGAAGAGTTGCTCAACGGATGATCAGCATATTTGGCATTCAAATTACACAAACCGGATAAATAAGGATCTGGGAGTCATCCTGGATGCAAAACTGAACTGGAGTGATCATTTGGTTTGGAGACTAACCAAGGCAAATAATATCTTCTGGATGTGCAGGAGAGCATTTGGACAGTCTTGGGGACTCCAACCTCACATGGTGCACTGGTTATTTACAATGATTGTAAAGCCAATGCTCACATTTGGCTGTGTAGTATGGTGGACAAGAACCTCTCTGGCTGTAGCCTGGAAAAAATTGGATCACCTGCTCAGAGTCGTATGCCTTAGTGTCACTGGAGCCATGCGAACGACTCCTACTGCTGCGCGCGCTTCTAGGTATTCCGCCGATTCATTTAATGATTGAGGCGGAGGCCATACAGTGGCACTGTAGGACAAACACAGGTCACGCGAGTATAATGTACAGGTTGGAGACTGTGACTCCACTTGTGGAAATGGCACAGGATTTCACTGTTCTGATTTATGGTTTTGGCCGAAAATTTAGGGTAATCGTTCCTTCCCATGAAGAATGGGACCGAGATATACCTAACTTTTCACCCCCTCCCGGACCATATCTTTATACGGATGGGTCAAGGGCCGGAGATTTATCTGGTGTGGGGGTTTATGGACCTAGGATAAAGGAATCGATTCCTCTGGGTCAATATGCGACGGTTTTTCAATCGGAAATATTCGCTATGCTGAGAGGTGCCCAGATTTGTAACACGAAAGGTTACAATGGGGCACATATCAGCATCTTCTCAGATAGCCAGGCAGCACTTCGGGCTTTTGAGGCGTCAAGATTCCAATCGAGGATAGTCTATGAATGCTTCGAGGAGCTGAACCGCCTGGCACTGAGTAACACAGTCAGGCTGATCTGGGTACCGGGTCACTCTGGCGTTAAGGGGAATGAAGTAGCGGACTCGTTGGCACGAGAGGGGTCATCTCAAGCGCCCCTTTCACCTGAGCCTATCATTCCCATAGCAAGATGCTCCGTAATTTACCGAATCAAGGGGTGGCTAAAACAAGCTCACCTCGACTACTGGGACTTTGCGCGCGACAGGCCAAGTTGTGCATAAACACAGCTAGGCCATTCGACTGTGCCCGATTGAAACTCAATAGAATGCAGTTGAGAAAGGTGGTGGGGCTTTTGACAGGACACTTGCAGGGCCTGTATGGAGGACGATGAAACCTCCATACATGTGATATGCACCTGCAGCAGCCTATAGGGTGTCAGATATAGAATGTTTGGGTCCGAAACTTTGGATCCATCAATCCTGGGGGCCTTCTGTGTGGCGTCTGGCCTTGACAGAATCCTATAGCTTCATCTGCTTAAAATAGCACCTCTTATCCGGAGGCGTCTCGCCTTCGGGTGACAGGTTGTTCTCAAGGAGGGCACAGAGGACCCCTTGGTCTAGGTGCTAGGGACCCGTATGCGGTACCCCTCTTTCTTATTATTATTATTATCCTCAGAAATAAGAAATGAAATGGAATCCTCAGGAATAAAAAATGAAATCATTTACTTTTTATTTCTGAGGAAGAAACTGTGTTCCGAAACTAGTCAAATAAAGTGATTTAACGAAAACTTTAAATGTTTGTTTTATTTAATAAAACGAACAATTTTTCTTGAAATTTTCGTATATCTCTTAAGTTTTTAACGATGCATATTTTTGCTCGGGGCAGGGTTACATATAACGATTTTGTCCATTGAAGTCACTTTTTCGATAGAGAACACATACTTTAATCTATTATTTTCGAACTCCCTATACAATAAAGGCTTGTCTAAAATATTTCATATAAACATTTTTCTGTTGTTATATTTTGTGTCTCAACTTGTATTCTATATCGTACGGTTTTAAGATAGATCATCCTGTCCTCCTCCTGCCCCTTAGGGAACGCACGGATCTATTTTGCTAATTGACGAACTTGTAGTCACTTTTGTAGATCCAGAACATATACTGAATATTTTGGTGTTTTTATATACCTATACGGATATGCGGAAATAGACTTAATAGGTTATTATATGAACACCAATATCAAAACTATTTTTCTCCGACCAAGATAGATAGATTGTAAGGGATGTCCTTGGCGGGCAACACTTTGACCATATGGCCATTGTGATGCCTAAGGATATGAGGATATGAGTGGAGTGGAAAAAATTTTTGTGTATAGACAAGGAATTGGTAGGATATGCGGCTGCAGTCAACTATGATAGGAACTATGCCAATATTGGCCTCCAACAACTGGAGTTCGTAAAGGAAACTGCAGAAAACCTTCTCAAGCCGGTTAATTCGTTCTTCTCCATACGCCGACAGTTTAATCAATTAACCGCCTCCTTTTTAATTCTGTTAACAATTGACAAACTGCCGATGTCGGGTTTCGAACCCTTAACCTCCCAGTTTCCAAGTAGGCACACTGCGAAGACATAACGCCTTAGACCGCTCGGCCACTTGGACTGGTAAGTTTCTCCGACCAATATCATCAACCCGTACGAGGTCGGTACTAAACTTATAATTCACTTATACATTTGAACAAAACGTCTTATTTGTCAGTGCATCAGATGAATTAAAATGCGGCCATTTTATATGTAGTGACTATTCCTTGATTATAATAAAAAATATACATAATTAGTTAATACGCAATGAATATACAATGTATTATCAAACAATTAACACGTTGATTTTCAATAAATAATTAATATAAGATTTAGCAAGTGTATCTATTAAAAAACACTTACATTATTTTTATAAAACAAAGCATACGACAAAATGTATAAATGCTAAAATTACTTTGTACCAAATATGATATACAAGAAGTAATGAAACAGAACATAAAATGTTAGTTGGAAATAACGTTTCAGGTAGTTTAAAGTTTAAACATCTTACAAAGTTATATAAAAAAATTTAAAATCAAATCTTAAAAGGAGTTAAAACGGTACGTATTTTTTACCTAACATCCAATTAAAACACTGCAAATAACTTATACATGAATTTATTTTATATATCAACCTCAATACGGTCTCTCATTTAAAATTGTTTTTAATCTTTTAGATATCCGTAAAACTTGCATTAACCTATTAGCTATGCATTAACCTATAGAGAAACTGACCATATAGACACTCTCTGCCTGGTGTAGGATAAACAAAATATCAATAGAAGAAATCTGTATTTGTACTTCTGCTATACATTAGAGTAGAAATTTTACTGTGGGAGTCAATATGTAGGAGTGTCTCATGTTGCTATATATGAGTTTTACATCCATTTGCACGTTACTTTTATTTTTATAAGGAGAAATTCGTAAAGTTCTGAATACTAATATATGAATATATATCTATATATATATATATATATATGTATATATATATATATATATATATATATATATATATATATATGTATATATATATATATATATATATATATATATATATATATATATATATACATATATATATATATATATATATATATATATATATATATATATATATATATATATACATATATATATATATATATAGATATATATTCATATATTAGTATTCAGAACTTTACGAATTTCTCCTTATAAAAATAAAAGTAACGTGCAAATGGATGTAAAACTCATATATAGCAACATGAGACACTATATGTATATATATATATATATATGTATATATATATATATATATATATATATATATATATATATATATATATATATATATATACATATATATATATATATATATATATATATATATATATATATATATATATGTTTATGTGGACACTATTCGTCACAGTTTCATTTCGATTGGATTAAAATTTGGTGTTTGAGGCGCTTTTGGTATTTGAAAGGACAAGTTCGTTAATGGTTCGTTAATAAATCAAAAATTTATATAAAACCTATTTTAACAAAATGGAATCCCGACTTCAAAAATCAAATATTCTATAACAAGAGACGCACTATAAAGTAAAAAAATAATTGCATATTCTTGTGTCAATTTTAGTTCACCTAAGCAAAAATTTTTAAATGTATACGTACAATTATTGTTATTTTTGAAGGCGGTGTCAGCATAGAGAAATTCACATAACTTTTTGATACAGACTCCAAAAATTACAATAATTGTACATATATATTTAAAAATTTTTGCTTAGGTGAACTAAAATTGGCACAAGAATATGCAATTATTTTTTTACTTTTTAGTGCATTTCTTGTTTTAGAATATTTGATTTTTGAAGTCGGGTTTCCATTTTGTCAAAAAAGGTTTTATTTCTCGCTTTTTAGTGACTTTGAAGTTTTATAACTGATTTTATTTGTCTAAATATGGGTAGACCTACTAATCGACCAACTAATTTTTAGTGAATTTTATTATAACACTTTTTTTTTTTACCCGTTTTTTTTTTAAAATTTTTAGTGCATTTTTTTATAACAGATTCAGTTTTTTTTACAAACATTTTGTTTTTTTTTGGGGTCGGTTTTTTTTTTGTACAAAATTTTTTTGGAGTCGGTTTTTAAAAAAATTTTCTTATTTTCCCATTGTGAATGAGTATACTCTTTCAAAAAAAAAAAAAAAATTTCGCATAAATCAGTTATCATATATAAAATCCCTTCATCAGAATGCGATTTGGTGAACATGGGACCAATGGGAAACCAAACCCTTTAAAACAAAAAAAATTCAAAATCGGTTCATAAATGACGGAGTTATGAGAGGACACACATAAAAAAAAAAAAAAAAAATACAGACGAATTGAGAACATCCTCCTTTTTTGAAGTCGGGTTAAAAAGTAAAGTTGTAGGTAGTTAGTTTTACTATAATTTTGTTTCTTATTATTTTTTCGGTTACAATAATATTTACAGAAATATTTACAATTTAAGAATGAAAGTTAAAATATGTCTAATTCCCATAACTATTTTGACATATTTATTTGCAATTGTTTACCTTGTACAGTAGTGATCTGCGTAGCTAAAACAATGCCGTGAGTACCAGAAAGTACTCAAACTATTATTAATTTATTTGCACGTGGAAGTTAAATTAGTATCCTCTCGACCAACGTGAATAGGGTCCATGATGGAGAAAAAATATCGATAATCTACTCTAGAAGGAATTTGTCCCACAATATCGTAAATGTAAGAGAAAAAATTTTCTTCAATCCGCATGAAATAACTCTTGGTGTGGCGGGATATTTTGTTTACCTGTTCTCAAACTTTTAATTCGCGAAACTATTGACGGGGTTAAAAATGGACCTGTACTTTCTTTATTAATATATTTACTAATAAATGTCCAAAGGGCTGTACAGTTTTAGAGCCATCCTCGAGATCTTGCTCAGGAATGAAAATCCTAGCTTGATTTCAAGAAGTATCCACATGTACCTTGAACATAAAATTTTAAAAAGAATTTGTATTGTCGTTACGATAATTAAGAGCATTGACTAAAGGTTTGTAGTCAGTTTGAATAAACAAATATCGATTTTCAACGAAATGACAAAATTCCCTAATCACGTTCATCGAGAATAATTGAACTGGCTGAATGTTTTACGTGTCAAACAAATATATTTATTTTATGGGGTCAAAATCTTCCCACAATTCTGAATTTTTCATTTTGAAAATTTGCCACCATTAAAAAATTTCTGAAGAAAATTGACCAGAATTTTTCGAAATTTGATTGACCAGAATAAGAAAATTTGAAATAGATTCTCCGGTGTAAGGATTTCTTCCAGACCTATGAAACGAAGTTAATTAATACTTGTATTGTCTTAACCCAATTTTGGCCCAATTCAAATATAGCCTACATGTAGGTACTATATTAATAGACGGTCCTGATCCTTCCAATTAGATCTTGTATACCGACTGATTTTTACCTAAAATTATACGACGGCGATTGTAATTTTATTATGCTTATATTTTAATTATAATAAGTTAATAAAAAAAAGTTATTGAGGATATTTTCTATATTAGAATCCGAGTAGATTTTTCTATTTTCTTGTACACAACGTAACAGAAATTGTTTTTGTACCTCTCCAACTGTAATCAAAACAAGAACATCTAGCATCAGCTTTGATCAGTTGTATCGTTAACAGGTATAACCCTTGTACAGTACTTTTGGCTGCTATAAATGAGGCATTAGTGTGGTGTTTTATTAATTATTAACACAGTGTTATTAATTGTAATTAAATTTATTAAATTATATTTGTAGCAAGGATCATTTTTAATTTTCCTTTATTCATGATCAATGACTTAAGTATCAGTTTATCGCACGTGTGTGGTCATGACTTGCTTGCCTTAAGAAATCGTCTCTGCGCATTAGTGTAATGTATTACCGCGCTTATGTAAGAATACTCCGCATATAATTATAGTTTGGAAAGCCTCAAATATATTACTACCATTCTGACAATAAGTCATGTTTACTCGGTACATACTTCTTCTTATTTTTTAATTAACCGACTTCAAAAAGGAGGATGGTTCTCATGCGTCTGTATTTTTTTTTTTTAATAATACATTTTTGTTATTAATTTTAATAAATCAATTTTTAAGATATAATTAATTTGTAATTAATAAATTTTAACATATACTGATTATATTTTCACAAATTTAGTTTCTGTACCTGTTTTTTTATTTGCCTGTCAAACATATTTACTTGCAGGAATTTCAACTGATTCCGTTTGAAACCTTCAATTTGTGGAAATATTTTCGTAATTTTGCTCATGTTGTACATTATTTTCAGAATTTACATTTGTATTATGATCTACATCGATTGATTTAGGTTTAAGATTATCCACTAGTGTCGAAGTTTTTAAATTCTGAATTTGAATCTTATTTTTACAATGTTTTATGTGTTATTCCCGTGGCGTTTTACATAACATTTAGTATTTTGATCATGAATAATTTAATTGTATATTTTTCCTGTACTCCATGGAGATTTATTGGGTTTATATTCCCTAAACCTAACCTCTTCGCCCTCCCTGAATTTTATTTCTCTGGTCCCTTTATAATATTTTTGTTGATTTTCAACAGCTTTTGATATATTATTTTTAATACTTATAATTTTGACTTTTTGTTTCAATTGCAACGGGTTTATTAACTCGATGAGTATTGCTTCGTTTAGACACGACATAAGTAAACGCTAAATGTCGAATCTATTTGAAAACCTACATAGACCCTTGGACACTCAGACATAAGGTGTTCACACAGCCGCTGCTTCGATACTTATTATAGTGTCGCAATAAATGTCACAACTAGAGACACTCGTGCGCACACATGGATACTCGGTGTATACACTGAGTGTATGGTGTCTAGTGTCGTAGTCTATGCGAACCTTACGAATTTTTATATTAAATATGATTTCAGTTGGTGCTACAACAAATGTTGTATGTGCTTATATGGTATAATAGGAGCCTGTTGAGTTATAGATTTAAATCACAGATTGTGTTATTTCCAATTGCATTAGAAATAGCTTGTTTAGTTGTTTTGACTGCATTCTCGGTGAGCCCGTTAGTGTACGGTACAAAGGGTGCCATTTTTGAATGTTTAATCTTATTTTTATTCACAAAATCCTCAAATTGTTAACTACTAAATCGTGTACCGTTATCGCCAATCAATTCCTCCGGTAGCCCGAACCTTGACAACGTCGTACGTTAAGCTTATTGTTCCTTGTGACAAAGTAGAGACCATCCGTGATGCCTCTAGCCACTTCGAGTAGGTAACTACCACCATCGATAATAGTTAGAATCTTAATAAAAATTGACATTTCAAAATTGAAACAAAATTTTAATAATATAATTTTATAGTTATTTGTTAGACAAAATCAACAAAAATTTTAACCGACTCCAAAAAAAGAAGGAAAAGTATGGTAGGAGGAATTGTAAATTATTTATAAAGATTATTAAAATAATAAAAGAGAACTCTAGGTTTTTTTGAAATTATATTTAAAATTTTGCCCCTATTCCTAGAACATTTGTTTGTATTTTATAAATACGTATTTTGAGTACAATGTAGTCATCATCAGTATGAATTAGCTAATCGTAATTATCACTGGGATATGGATTCAGAGATATGTTGCTTGTTGGTAATTTGGTGCCTGTGTCACAATGATATTAAAAAATTCTGTCCTTGTATACGATTTGGCTGAGGGTATAATCTGACTTGAGGATTATTTAAGTTGCCTGACTACTGAATTAGGTGTGTGGAAAGCCCCACCTATTTATTGGCGGTATTCTTTGGTGACTATGCGGCGTTTGTTTTGTCACTAAAGTGAGTGTACCTACGTTAACCTTGACATTCAGGTATTAGATTTTTATTTTTGAAAATGGTTTAATTTTATTAAATCAGAATTTGGAATTGGGCCATTGTCTAAATTCATTATCTGTTTTCTCAATTTGTATATGTAGATGCTTTCATATGCATCTAATTCTGTGGGGTTTTGTTCCGATTTAAATAGTTTTAGATTCGATTTATCAATTTTATGGTTGTTCTCAAAACCGTGCGCCGTTATACACGATTTTTCGGTTCTCCCAAATTTCACATGAGCCAGATGTTCTTTGATTCGAATACCGATTTGGCGACGACTTTGACCAACGTAAATTTTCGAACAGTTTTGACAATTATCACCATATATGCCCGATTGTTTTTCATTACTAATTTTATCCTTAGGGTTGCCCAGTGACTGTTTGATTTTATTTTTACTTACAAGCGCTGTGTTTTAAGTTGTGGTCCCTTAATTCTCGAGTTATTTTATTTGTGCATGGACGGAAGTATGTTAGTTTGCACCATTTAGTTTGTTCAACGTTGCCAATTTCTGGTGTTAGTACTGGTGTTAACCTAATTCAGTAGTCAGGCAACTTAAATAATCCTCAAGTCAGATTATACCCTCAGCCAAATCGTATACAAGGACAGAATTTTTTAATATCATTGTGACACAGGCACCAAATTACCAACAAGCAACATATCTCTGAATCCATCCAAATTATTCAAAATCCAAATTATTTATTATGTTAGAGTCGAAGCCATTAAAGTTTGCAACTTGTTTAATGTGGTTTATTTCTCTAAAGTAATTTTTCTTGGACAATGAGACTTTCAGTAGCCTGTTTACCAAAAAATTGAAAATAGCCATTTTGTGTTGAGGTGGGCTGTTCGAATCGGCTGTAATGTATCGTTCAGTGTGTGTAGGTTTTCTGTAGATATCGAATTCTAATTGATTAGTGTCGTTATTTTTCATAATTTTTATATCTAAAAACGGAATCGAGCCTCCTTGTTCTGTTTCGGTTGTAAATTCTATAAAATATTGTTATTGCTATGTGCAGCAATAACAATATTTTATTACAAGTAATGTAACAACTAACTGAGTCAGGTGTTAGAATACCCATTATATACTGAGTTGTATATCAATGATGGAATTGTGAATAATTATGCGTATTCGAATTGTTAACAATTCACTTTCCGAGGAACATTTAATCACAAATTATGAGAAAACATAGTTCGGTTTTGCGCATTACGAACTTGACCTTACTTTTTTTCTCTAGAACACAAAAAAATTTCAGCTCGTAATCTCTTTTCGTTCTTGAGTTATTGTGTCCACAGAGAGACATGCGGAAATGGCCGAATTTTATGAACACATATACCAACCAAACATTCACCCCTACGATCAATATTTTTAAGCGTTACAAATTCGTAATAACCTTGTAATAACCTTGTATATTTACATATACGGTGTATAAAAATTATACGTAAAAGGTTCGGACAAGAACTGTCTTTTGGGTTAAATCTGTATATTGTTATTTTTAACTTTTTAGTGTAATAATAATTTTTTGTGTTTTTTGAAGTCGGTTGAATTTTTTTTTAAAGGTTCTTACAATATAATATATTTCATGTATAACGAACATAAAATATATAATATATCTCTTAATTTTAGCACAATCAAAAAATGTTTAAGAAGTAAAATTGTAGAAAATCTCTCTAAAGTGTACAGAGTTTTTGCTCCTCTTTCAAGACTATGTTCGTTTCTGCGGGCACAGAGATCTCGATGACGTAAATAGTCTTAGCTGAAATATCATGGAGTATTATTTTCATTTCGCATTTTTTACCAAGGGCTCGATATCTTCGGGAGCATATGGTGAGATTCGGGAGCGTACGGTTCACTTCCTACTTGTGTCTCAAGATGAGTGGAACATACGCAGAGCAGAGTTATGACGATGAATGTTGGTGGTCGAGGCATAAGATGGATATCCCGAAATGAGGTCCATCAGCGTCTCCGGCTGAAATTTATACGCTGCACTGGGTATTGGAGACTGCCACCTTCCAAACGTACCTCTAGTGTTTAAGAGTCACTAGCACAACATTTTGGGCAGCGATGACAAAGCATTCTATTTCCAACTTGACTCCAGTTGATCGAGGACAGAAAACGTAAGATCAAGAGAGAAACCCAGGGTGTCTAGATGACCGTATAACATACACTAATGTTTATGAGATCTGATTTCAGTTCGATAAATAGCTGAGCGAAGTCGAGATTGAAGAAGAAAAACCAAATTACTATCAAGATTACTACCAATTTTGAAGCTTCATGTCATTGCTGTCGAGAACAAGAATGCCTTTACCTTGCAACTCGTGATCCCGTACGAGTGCGTTAAATGGATCATAACTATTGAGTACCTAACACGTATACAAAATACTAATCTAGCATATTGATGGACAGGAGATACCTACCCTTTTGCTAACGCATGACATAGTTACGAGGTACCTAGGCGCATGGGTGTAAACTACGACAAATGTTCATAAGCTTCATAAGTTCTCTATTGTTCATTTGATGGAGTCCAAAGAATTGAAAAGGAATATAAGTGGCACTGATCTTATGTATCTATCGCATACACCTAAGTATGCGTATAACTCTTCTTCATCGAGATGTTCCACGATGCTTCCAACCGTGAGCTGCACTTAAAATGTATGACGGCACACTTATCCAATTCGAATTGCATGCTAATAGCTTTTATATATGCCTAATCCTTTCGAACTCACACCTAAAGAGACTCATGCACCCTACTCTCTGAGAAGTACCACTCATGATATCGGTGCAGCAAACACAAGCGTTGTGTTTCCTGATCCTCCTCCGCGGCTCATGGAAGACGATTCAATTAGTTTAAGATGTATTTTATAAATATGGAAGATGAATACATTAAAACTTAAAAAATACCTGACTTTAAACGTTAAATTTAAAAAATACCCGAAAAATAGGATTTATTTCAAACGTAGAAGATATTATAGCAGCACTACCCGAAGGACTTGAGTCAAACACACAAAGGAAAACTATGCATACGTGCACTAAGGAATCGTATTATACGTCAGCGTACGATACATTAAATATGTATAAAACTCAATTGGGTTAGCATAAAATAAAATTTGATTTCACATTATTCAGTCAAAAGATATGAAAAAAGTTTAATTCTAGATTTATATAATAGAAAACAAGATCATCTAACTATAGAACAATTCTATGGACAAATAATTGAACACTACTCGTCACTCACTAACTATACAAAAATTCATACAGATAACGCAACGTTATTGAAGCTAAAACAAAACTATATGGTAGTATGTGCTTAAACGTATTCTTAACAGAACTTAGAGAACCTTTAAGTTCCGTAGTTTGCACAAGACAACCAACAACCCTTAAAGACGCTTACGAATATTGTATCATACAACAAAATGTTCACTACGTGATGAATGCCTAGAATTACAATAAACGGACAGTTACTAAGACAGCGAATCGTTTTGTAATTTCAAAACCTAAAAACTATTACAAACCAATTAATAGAGCAATACCCACGTATCCCTCAAATATAACAGTCACAAGAGCTTATCAAAAATTCTTATCTATACCTCATTTTAATGCTAACCAAAACACATTTTAGAATCAAAATGTATTTAAACCTCCTCAACCTAATAACTTTATGCCAAACCCTGGTCATTCTCTCCCAAAGCCAACACCTATAGACATGAGAAGTAATCAAATAAGTATTCGTTTACATGCGAATGGTATACCCTAACACCCATCACAACCATTCCAAAGAAATCCACCTACAGATCATTGATACTTTGCTAGTCAAAGCAGATTCACTTTCGTTAGTAGAGAGCTACATTCAAAAGAAGTAGAAAACTATTGACTATTCAGGACACACAGATCTAGACTCATTTGTTGAAGAATTTTATGACGGTCATTATAACAACGATGGGATAGATGATATTACCCTCGATAATACAGAAATTTATGAAGCTAGTGAAAATAAAGATTTTCGGTTTACCTACCCAAACCTTATGGACACCTAGACATTAATACACACATTACCTCACTTCCACATATTCATATCTCATCACCTATCGAAAAACTCCTTAAGTTCTTAATTGAAACTGGCTTTTCAGATTCTTTCATAAACCCCGAATTGATCAACGAAGCTGATTGTGAAGAAACTGAACCTATCAAAATTAAAGAAATTCTCAGCACCCATATCCTAAACAAAAAGTCACATTAGTCGATTCTTAGAAAATAATGGGGTTTAACCTCCCTTTCCGAGACACGACGGTCTATAACAGAGGCCACCTACATCATTATTATTCAACCTTTATTTATTAATTTTTACATTACATTTTTATGATGTGAGTGGAGGATCAGGAATTCGTAAGCAGATTAGCCGACTTTGATACGAACTATGCCGATATTCATCTGGAGTTCGTGAAGGGAAACTGCAGAAAACCTTCACAAGCATAGCCGGTTACCTCTTTCTAGTCCATACACCGACAGTTTAGTCAATCAACTGCCCCATTAATTTTTTTTTTATTGACAAACTGCCGGTATCGGGTTATAAATATCGGGTTATAAATATCGGGTTATAAAATTACACGATTCATAAATATTTTGATGATTTAATTGGACTAGACACTCTAAATATGATACGAGTCCAAATAAACATGGGTGATAAAACACTCTAAACTCCTCTTTCAATAAATTGATTATTATTCAAACCTAATTTAACTTCTGGACAACAAACAATTAGTAGCCTTTCTAAACAGATCACAAGATTGCCTGCAGAAGTACAAAACGGTGAAATATTACTACAAGAAATATTTATGACTGAAACTTTGTCTATACCGAAAGGTATTCACAAAGCTAATGATTGGCATATCCTAGCCTCAGTAACAAATCTAACAAATAAAGAAAAAAACTTTTTCCTTGAGCAACTATTAAAAACTCAATTATTCGGCCACGAATTTATCGACATTAACTCACATTTCAAACATAGCAAGATCCGTACCAATCCATTTCCAAACAGACCCTCAAAAACCTTTGTAAAAAGTTTGAAGACTTATTTCTTAGAAAATCAAGATTTGACATTTTCAAACCAAATTAAACATCGTATAATAACAAACGATAACCTACCAGTTTACATAAAATCTGATCGATACCCCGAAGTAATCAAAGAAGAAGTACGTACTCAGTTAGATAAAATGCAGAAACAAGGAATAATTCGCCCAAGCTTTAGTCCTTGAACTTCACCTATATGGGTTGTTCCAAAAAATAAATAAATAAAAACCAAAATGGAGGTTAGTTGTAGATTACCGCAAACTATATGAAAAAACCATAGATGACAGATATCCATTACCCAATATCACAGATATCCCAGACAAATTAGGCAAATGTATGTATTTCACAACACTAGAGTTAGCGACGGATTCTATCAAATTGAAGTACACCCAATTATGTATGAAAAACTGCTTTCACAGTTGAACACGGTCACTATGAATACGAAAGAATGCTCTTTTGACTTAAAAATGAACCTTCCACTTTCCAACGAGTCATGGATAATAATCCTCTAGGATTTACAAGGTACTATATGTCTCGTATATATGAATATGTATAATTATATTCTCTACTTTTTTAACAGAACATATTGGCAATTTGTCTACAGTATTCAATCACTTGCGTCAAGCTAATTTTCAAATTCAGCTAGACAAAAGATAATATCTACACCGAGAAGTTGCCTTCTTAGGTCAAATTGTCACTGAACATGGAATCAAACCAAATCCCGATATAATTAAAGCTATCATAAAATTCCCGATCTCAAAAACACAGAAAGAAATAACTTTCTTGGACTAGTAGGATATTATAGAAAATTTATTCAAGATTTCGCTAAAATGACCAAACCTATGAGATCATGTTTAAGGAAAGTAGAAACAGTCAAACTTACACACAAATATGTAACGACATGTTAAACTTGCAAATATCTTTTAACACACGACCCTATATTCGCATATCCCGACTACAAAAAATAATTCAATCTAACTACAGATGCAAATAACGTACTCTTAGGAGCTCTAACTTCACAAGAACCAATCAATGACAAACACATATGTTACGTTTCAAGAACTCTAACTAAAACTGAACAAAATTACTCAACTATCGAAAAAGAACTACTGGTTATCCCTACCCATGTCCCTTAAAGAACCCAACAACAAACTTGTTAGATGGCGTCTTAAATTAGAAGAATATGACTATAGAATTAGGATGTTGAATGAAAATTTTTTTTCACTTCAATTGAAGCATGTTTACTTTACAAATATCAAGGTAAAATTATTTTCTAAATAACTTTAAAAATAAGCGAGATATGAATGATTGAAATTCCCGATTAGACAAAGAGGGTGATAGCCCTCTTAATAGACATTGTGACGTCATAATGTACTATCACCATTTAAAATACACGTAAAACTCCGTTTTTAGTATTTTTGCAAGAAAGAGACAGATAATAATCTTTAAAAGCTTATAGATTCCTTGTTATTTGTCGGCTTTCAATTTAGTTTTTAAATATTATTACAGTATTAACAATATTTTCATATTCTAAAAATAAATATGAAATATTTGGTATCATTCAACTACCCAATTGTCTATAAAAAACGAAAATGCAATGCAAATGCTGATAGCTTGTCACGCATACAAATAATAGAACCAAACAAACATGATTCAGAAGACTCCTTCTCTAATCAAGCCACTGGAGATACTGATAGCCAAACAGCACATAATGCTGATGAAGACAACATATCACTTATTCTCATTTCTGAAAGCCCATTAAATGACTTTAGTAACCAAATAATTCTTTTAGTAAATAATAATCGCCCCAATACGAAATTTGAAATTTTATTCAAAACAAAACAAAGGCAAACTTTCCAATTCCCCGAATATAACGTACAATTAATATTCCGTATATTAAAAGATTACCTATTTTCCAGAAAAGTAACAGGTATATATTACCCTGACGATCAAATATTTCTTCAGATACAAAATGTCTACTCTTTTCACAAGGAAAACACTTTTCACAAGGAAAACAATAAAAAATAATCCGATGTACCAAATTATAGATAGACTTGATCAGATGATAAATATCAAGATCAATTGATAGAGGAATTGAGGATAGATCAATTGATAGATAAACATAGAGGAATTTAAAAGAAACTTTTGAACATATCCGCAGAGAAGATTATTTCCCAAACTTAAAATCCAAAAATCACTTTTAATATCACTCATTGTAAAATATGTAATGAAAATAAATACGACATGAAGCCCCCAAAACAAAAATTCATGTTGACAGAAAATTTTAAAAGACCCTTAGAAATTGTTCATTGTGTTATCTTTCGTATAGCCAATAAACATATCTTTATTATAATTGACAAATTCTCTTGATTTGCCCAAGGATACATATTGGAATCTCGCAACAGTGTACATCTAAAATTAGCATTAGCTAAATTTATAAGTGCATACGGTCGATCTGAAAAATTAGTAGCTGACGCTGCAGAAGGAATAAATTCCATAATATGCAGAGAGTTCTGCGAACAAAATAATTTAAACCTACATATCACTTCAATTCGAAGTTCTATTTCAAGTCACCCCGTCGAAAGATTTCATTCCACTTTCCTCAAAGCTTACCGTATAATAGAAAGCATGAAAAAATTTGAGAAAGATGATTTTAACGATCCAGAATTATATTACTAGAAAGTCTGTTCACTTACAATAATGCTGTTCACTCAGTAACAAAATATACGCCATTTTAATTCTTCTTCGGAAGAACTTATGATACCCAACTAATACCTCAAGCCGAGTTCATTCAAGGAAAAAACGAAGAATTGTATGTTAAAGTACATAAACTAGCTCACATACAGAAAGAACAAAGATTAAATTAAATAAACGAAAATCGCGAACATCTAATTGAATATGAACCAGGCACATCTAATTATGTAATAGCAAATCGATATAATAACAAACGCCATCCCAAATTTAAACAAATTTAAGTCAAAACTAACCAAAATATCACCATATTAGACCAAAAATATCAAAAAATCCATAAACAAAAACTATAAGATATCTGTTCCATTATAGAATTCTTCAACAGGAATCCAAGATGTCAATAACCATCCATGAATGTTAGCCTTAGATTTAGGCCCAACTCGAATCATCGCAACCAACCACCACTACTACCATCTGCTCAAACTCGAAGATTAATAACCCAACGTCGACAACCTAGAAAAATCTATATCACTAATAGACAAACATAAAAATTTCGAAACTATGAAAAAATTGTTACAAGCAAAACTTAACTTGATTTATCCTAGAACCATTGCCAAACGGGGATTAATAGATGGGCACGAATCTGTAATAAAATACATTACTGGAAACATGAATGACGAAACACGAGTTACTTATGAAACAAATAAGCAAGTAAAAATAAATCAACAGATCAAACATGTTAATAATCAGGAAGAAAACAAAGTCGACATCGAACGATTTTTCCTACATGCAATGCGTATACCAATTAAACAATAATATTGATTTTCTTACTCAACATCTGGAAGACATAATGAATCCTAAAAACCTAGCTGAAGCAAATATTCAACCGAAAAATATAATAATACCAGAAGAACTAGAATGCGTCTATGGAATATTAAGAAAACAAAATATTCCTTTCAAATCTACTGAATAAATTTTGAAATTGCTATCTTTTCAAGCCTTCCACAATCACACTAATATTTTATTTAATATCCAAATTCCTGAATTCTGACTTTATTATTTAGAACCAACACCCAGAATTCAACTAAAAACCCTAAAAATTACGCCCTATCCAATAAGCATATGTTATATTTCTCAAGGGAAACATGCCCAAAATTGGAAAAATAACGATATGAAATAAGAATACTCTTATTAGTAACCCCCAAGATCAATGTTTCAAAAAAATTCTATTGAATAGCAGCGCTAATTGCACTTATATGGAATATACAACAAAACTGAAATTAAAGAACTTCCTCAACATCATATCATCATTAAGAAAACCCCCAGGACGCTTCTCACCAGTACTTGTGGCATCCAGCATCGTTTATTAAAAAGAAATATCTTAATTTATCTCAATTTCAATAATTGGACTGTAACCATTAATGAATTAAATTACAACAACGTCGAAGCATATAATACAGGAACATACCCATAACTTCCACTTCGTTACTTGCAAATCTTAGAATCAAAGTTCAAAAAAAGTATCGATGTAGAAAAGTTACAAAATTACCACGTCGAAAATAGGAAAAAATAGAAATCAAACAATTAAAACTGAATATATATATATATATATATATATATATATATATATATATATATGGTGTAATATCAAGCGCGTTGAACTAGATAACCTGCGATCATGGATTCTATCTCTTCTTGTGGAAATTGAAACTGGTGCAACAAGTTTAGTATTTTGAGAGTAACGTTTAGTTTTATGGAATCTTAAATAAAATAAAACCTATTTTGACAAAATGGAAACCCGACTTCAAAAATCAAATATTCTTTTACAAAAAATGCACTAAAGAGTAAAAAAATAATTGCATATTCTTGTGCCAATTTTAGTTCACCTAAGCAAACATTTTTAAATATATGTGTACAATTATTGTTATTTTTGAAGTCGGTGTCAGCATAGAGAAATTTACATAACTTTTGGACACCGCCTCCAAAAATAACAATAATTGTACATATATATTTAAAAATTTTTGCTTAGGTGAACTAAAATTGGCACACGAATATGCAATTATTTTTTTACTTTTAAGTGCATTTTTTGTTATAGAATATTTGATTTTTGAAGTCGGGTTTCCATTTTGTCAAAATAGGTTTTATTTCTCGCTTTTTTGTGACTTTATATTTGTGAGTTCTATAACTGATTTTATTTGTCATATGGGTAGACCTACTAAACGACTTTTTTATAACACATTTTTGTTTGTTTTTTAATTTTGAGTGCATTTTCTTGTAACAGACTTTCAGTTTTTTTTACATGCATTTTGTTTTTTTTTTGTAAAAATTTTTTTTTTTGGGGTCGGTTTTTTTTTGTAAAAAATTTTTTTGAAGTCGGTTTTTAAAAATATTTTCTTATTTTCCCATTATGAATGAGTATACCCTTTTAAAAAAAATTCGCAAAAATCGGTTATCACATATAAAATGAGGATTTTCCTTGATTTCCAGAGGATCCCCTCACCAGAATGCGATTTGGTAACAATGGGACCTACCTGAAATCAAACCCTTTAAAACAAAAAAAATTCAAAATCGGTTCATAAATGACGGAGTTCTGAGGTGACAAACATTGAAAAAAAAAGAAAAAATACAGACGAATTGAGAACCATCCTCCTTCTTTAAGTCAGGTTAACAAAAGAGAAATTCTTTCTTTATTGTTTAACTAAAAAATGACTGTTTTCTAGCAGCTGACTTTCGCTAGTTATAGCATTTTCAAAACTGTATTTTTTTTAAAATTCCTTAAATATTTTGTTAAAAATGTACCCAGATTAAAGCTCTTCAATATAAATTTTTTTTTAACTTCTTTACGCAGGATCTGCGTTAACATTAGCGAATTTCCTTAAAATACATAAAGTACTCTTTAGCGGTTATCGTCTAATCAACATGAAATGTCGTATCTGATATGATTTTGGTGTTTGCAATGCTTATTTTATTAATCAATGACATAGGTCAAGGGAGGGGGGTATAGAAAACGAAGAAAACAAAAAATATAAAATATCTCCCTTAATGTTAGAAAAGAAAAATGTATAAGAAGTAAAGTTGTAGAAAATCATGTTTGCTACAATTCATTACCTAATCATTTTTGCTTAAACTCGAATATGTACATAATTTAAAATTTTAACTTTCAATCTTAAATTGTAACAGAAAAAAATGATAAGAAATAAAACTATATCAAAACTAAAATTTCAAATTCGCCCCACTACCTAGATCAGTTTTTGTATTATAAATATGTCTTTCCACTACAAAATTGCCATCGTCAGTATAAATTTTCTCGACGTAGCTTACTCTTTCGTAAATCCAAATCAATAGATAAAAATAAAAATTTAAAAAAAACTAAAATTTAATAAATTTTATTGAAATCACTCTTGTTTAAATTTCTTTCATTCAAGTTTACTCTTGTTAACATCACTCTTATTAAAATTACTTTTATATTGCCTCAGGATATGTTATTCGTTGCTAATCTTGTGAATCTGTCACCAAATTTAATTTAATTTAGGCCCGTCATACCAGGCCTAAAAAAAAAAAATTTAAGAAAAAAAACTGTGGTATCGGGTAATTAACCTACCGCCGACAGAAATAAAATTTACCCAAAATCTCAGTTGTTTTCTTTTACTCAATACTTTTTTTAAGGCCCATCATACCGGAATTTTATTGGATCTTTATTAATATTTCTATTCTCTATGGCGTAGTTTGTTTTTTATTCGTCTTATTTTATTCCAAATGTAAATTATCAAAATATGTCAAAATATAGGTAAAAATATGGGTTTCTCCATAAGACCAATGCATTAAAACTCGAACTTTAATATTAAATAATTCATTCAAGACCCTCTTCACCTTCTTGAAACTTATATAAATGATTTATATGCACTTAAACTACATGTAAAAAAGTCGAGCCTTAATCTTTTTGAAGCTTTAGTGCTCGTACATCCTTAAAAACTAATTGAGAAAATTAAAAAGTTGACGAAAAAGTCGAGTTTAACAATTCGAACTCGAGAAACATTCATTTTTGATTGTTGATTTATAGAATCAATTTTTGTTTCAACACCCTTTATATAATAATGTATAAAAGTGGAGGAAAGTATTTGACACTATTAAAATACTTTTGTAATTAAGTTAGAGTTTAAAATAAGAAAGACAGTAGAAGAAATACTTCATTGAAATTTATGTTTGGTGTATATATAGTTACTTTAACATTCTATGTGTTTTGACTCTTACCCTATTTTTTAGCATTCCGTAATGTTTATTATGTGCGTCAAATAGTTCAGAATATTTCTAATTGTAATTCCGAATTTGTTTTCATCATCAAATCCATTTTGTAAATATTATTAAGGTTTTGATCTGTATCTAGGTAGATAATTCTGGCTAGGAAACTTGAAGTAAAATGGATATAAAAAATAAATTTAAAAAATCAAAAACTAAAAAGAAAAAACAAGTCTAGTAGTCTAGAAATCATAAGTAAAGTAATGTTGATTGAATAACTACATAATTGAAATAGCTTCATAATCGATACACACATAAAATAAATTATAATGCGGAACATAGCGACTTTTAAAGTCCTTCGAACAACAAGCACACTCGACAGACATAGAAGACATGTATATAATGGATGATGATCAGTTATTATAAAACGAGCTTTATAGACAATAATAATATTTATAAAAAACCTTAAGCCATTAGAAAACTAGCAAAACAGATTTTAGCCCCTACTTTTTTTGTTTTTTACGTACAAACGAAGCAACCTGTCATGCTTCTAAAATGAAAAAACCATAAAGTTACGTTTTGATACTCGGTATAAAATATATACCGGATATAAGGGTAAGTTTAGTGCCGACTTGTAACGGCTGTCCATCAGTGAGCACGATAACTCAAAAACTGTTTAGAGCTGAAAAGAAAAGCCACATTCGTGAATGGGCAAAATAATACCATGTTTGGGCAAAGTGAGCAATACTGCTTATTTTTGAAACCGTAACTTAACTTCTTAATTGATTGTTGAGAGCTTTAATTTGTGGAAGTCCATAATGATCGGTTTTTGTTGAGGGTAAAATTAATTACTTTTACAACATTTATTTTTGCAAATCCACGTTTTAGTGGATTTTGCAAACGTGGATTTGCAAAAATAAATGTTGTAAAAGTAATTAATTTTACCCTCAACAAAAACCGATCATTAACTTCTTAACTTCTTTTTGACATGTTATATTTAAGCAAGTAACTCAGGTAGTTGTCTGTACAAAATTTAAGCAACTGATTGAAAGAATTGAGCTGTCTCAATTTTTCATAAATTATTTAACTTTTAATTATTTGTTATTGAATTACTATGCATTTTTTTAATAAAAAATAATTTTTTTCTTTAAAAAAAATCTGAATATTTTGTTTATGATTATGCCATATATTTATTACCTTTACTAAACCATCCTTTCATGAATATTTTCTATACAAAATAGTTTCGATGTTTCACATCTGCCAGGCTTCGCCACGACGGATAAATTTTTCTAATTTCCCAATAAATCAAATCACTTCATGGATCAAAAACCAATAGCTACGTTTTCTTCGAAAATTCGCTATGAAAATCGCTATTTGAAATGAGAACGAAACATTTCACATGAATGTGAACAGTAATATAAACTGAAACAATGAATTTATCATTAAAGCAACAAGAAGAGCATAAGAAAATAAATTTATTACAATTTACAGCACCCAAACAATATGTACAACTTGATCGGTTCATTTTTGTTTTATTTTGTTCAATTTATTTTCAAATTTAACATGAATTAATGGTATTAGTTCGTTAGATTCTACTTTTATACCTATAAACATAGAGTGTGAGCCACTAAACCACCTCTTTTAGTTCACTTGAAGGACGATAAAAATAAAAACTTTCTTTTTCTTCGTTTGGAACATTGTTTACATTTTTTCTGTTGTTTTTTAATTGAAAAATTGTTCAAATTAAAACGAATACTCACATACTTGACTTTAATTTTCAACTGATTTCAATTATTATTTACATATACACAAGCTCGGACAAAGCCACACCCACATACACATATATATATATATATATATATATATATATATATATAAATATATATATATATATATATATATATATATATATATATATATATATTTATATATATATATATAGGGTGAATTTTATCAATACCGGATGGCCTTGATACTGTCGTATCCAATAGGCGGTACGGCAAATCAGTACGGTTATTTAGGCAGGGGCGCCGTCACCAGAGCATTTGTTCAAGGTACAAATTCGTAAACCTTTTGTCCAATTTCCAAGCAGAAGTACTTATTGAATAATTAGCGTTGTTGAAGATTAATTCCAATTGCAATTCTAATAATCTGTCGGAACTAATCTGAACTAATCTAGTTTGGCATTGAAGATGCTTTTGGTTATATACTAATTTATTGCTGAATTGCATTATTGGCTATTTATGTCAGCCATCCAGGTGGACGATGCAGATGTTCGCGATGCTACAATACACACAATTCCTTGCAATTATTAGAGCTTTATAATATCGACTGTCAATGTGTACAGACGGATTAATTGTTATTAGTAATTATTACAATTCAAATGTCAACAATATTATTAGTGCATATAGACAGAATTTTTATTGAAAATAAAAAACGTAGTGCATAGTGAAATGTGATACTAACTATTGTGTTTGAAGTGATATAATTTTTTTTTTTTTTGCTGACAAACAATTGATAGGCCAGTAATCTTAATTCCTTCACATTACTAATTACATCTGAAATGGTATACTCAACAGCTGATGTATAGAATGTCAAATGAATCAGATTACCTGAATCAAAACAAGTTAATATGCTCTCGTCAGAGTTCTAAATCAGTTCTTGATGACTTACTAAAAGTTAGTACAAGTCACCAAAAAACTCCACAATTTAAAAAAGTCAAAGCTAATGTTACCGACTACAAAAGTAACACGGACATTTGTATGCAAGAATTGACAAATGTTTCAAGACGACTAAGCATCTCTTCTCAATCATCTGAAACAATGAGTAGCAATCCCACATCCCTAGTCAACAATAATTCTATTCCTACATACGAAACTCCGTTATGGCAAGAAGATGACTTTGTTGTTGTTTCTAGAAAAAAGAAACGAAGTCCTGATGGGAACGACCGGCGTGTGCGACATAGGGAAGACACTAACTCGAATCTTATCATTACGGAAAATCGATTCAATCCTTTATTACAAGCGACCGTCAACGACAATCTTACTGAAGAACCCAAAAAACCACAAATACAGATAATTTTTGTAACTAATGTTGTCAACTTTAAAGCTTTTCAACAAGAACTACACACCAACGGTTTTTCGAAAAAAGCCTGATTAAAATTTTAAACAAACAAATTAAGTTAATCCCCAAGGATGTTGCTACGTACAAGGATATTGTAAAAATGTACCAAAATAAAAATGTAAATTACTACACTCATCGTCTGAAGCAAGAAAGACCATTTCGTGTAGTTTTGAGAAACGTACATTTTAGTAAGTCATCAAGAACTGATTTAGAACTGTGACGAGAGCATATTAATTTGTTTTGATTAAGGTAATCTGATTCATTTGGCATTCTATACAACAGCTGTTGAGTATACTACTCTATTGCTAACGAGGATTTAATTCAGGACCTGTCAGAACTTGGATACGTTGTAGAAAACGTATCTAACATAAAACGCAGTCAGACAAAACAGCCACTGTCAATTTTTTTTATTGATCACAAAAATGATATCCATCTATATACTAGGTCACCAAACTTGGAAATAAAATTGTCAAATTTGAACCTCCAAATAAAAAACGTGAATTACCACAATGCAAATGTTAAATGTACCGGTAGTCACCCGACAGGTGCTTGCACAAAAACAACTCGGGATGAACCAGCTCATTGCGGAAATTGTGGAGAAAATCACCCAGCAAAATATAAAGGATGTCAAGTATACAAAAAACTCCTTGAAAAAAGGTATCCAGCGTTAAGAAAACGCCAATTAGCTGAACCCAACGAAGCTTCAAGAGTTTCCACACCCCATTATATAAGTGAAAACTTTTCGTACACTCAAGCAGTTAAAAACAATAGCCAAAATACCCATAAACCCACCAATAATAACTACAGCGAAAAAAACAATTTCGCAGCTATTATGGAGTGTTTTACTGAACTTAAAGAAATGTTCAGAGATCTAATGAAACAAAACAGCGTATGGTCAATCTATTAACTGCTCTTGTTTCCAAATTAAAATAAAATGGTCCAAAACATAATATTGTTCTATGGAATGCCAACGGTGTAACAAATCGTCGTCTAGAACTTGAAGCTTTCCTCACAGATCGGGATATTGATATTGCTCTCATTTCTGAGACACGTTTCACAATGAAAATTTAATCATGAGGAGGAACAAGGAGGAACAGCAATTATTATAATTAAATAAATTTTGACAAAATGGACACCCGACTAATTTTTAGTGCATTTTTTTTAATCCGTTTTTATTTTTTTTTTTTTTTTTAGTGCATTTTTTCATAACAGATTTTTAGTTTTTTACACGCATTTTGTTTTTTTTTTTTGTAAAATTTTTTTTTTTGGAGTCGGTTTTTTTTCAGATCTAAACAAATTACCTGATTTTTAAGATTTATTTGTCAAAAAAAACATATCTAAAGGATACATGAAAATTGAATCATGTGACGATCTTTCATCCGATCACTCTCCTGTTTTGCTATCGATTTGTTCCGAATTTATTCAAAGAAAATGTGCACCATCTCGAACTAATCAATACACAGACTGGGACTATTTTCGATCACATATCGATAGTAATATCCATTCCTCTAAAGACAGAATATGACATCGACCTGGCTGTACAAAATCTTACAGAAATTATCCAGAAAGGAGTCCGAGATTCAACTCCTGTTAATAAAAGTTCCAAGACAAAAAACTTCCTTCCAAAAAGTATCAGATGTTTAATCTTAGAAAAGCGTAGATTAAGAAGAATTTGGCAACAAACAAGATATCCAAGAGATAAAACCAATTTTAATCGATCATCACAAAGTTTAAAACGTTTGCTAGAGAAGTTAAAACAAAATTTTATCGAAGAATATCTTGGAAATTTATCCTTACGGAATCGTCTGGTTATTCACTATGGAAAGCTACAAAACATTCAAACGGCCCCAACAAGCTGTTCCACAATTACTGAAATCAGATGGTTCTTGGGCAAGAAGTTGTAAAGAAACAGTTGATCTTTTCGCACAACACCTAAAAGAAGTTTTCTCTAAATCTACAATTGCCACAGAGCAAGAAATCGAAGAGTATTTTAATGCCCCTTTACAATTATCTCCACCAATAAGGTCATTTTCTCCAAGCGAAATACGTACGACAATAGATAAACTGAATCTCAAGAAAACGCCTGGATATGATTTAATAACAACAAAGATTTTAAGAGAGCTACCAAAAAAAGGGATAACTTTGATTAACAACATTTTTAATGCAATTTTAAGAGTAGGATTTTTTCCTTGTCTTTGGAAAATATCGCAAATCATTCTTATCCCAAAACCAGGGAACCGATCAATGAAGTTAAATCATATCGAAACATCAGTTTGTTACCCACATTATCTAAAGTCTTTGAAAAATTATTTCTAAAAAGATTACAAAATATATTGTTCGAATCCAGAATTATACTCGACCACCAATTTGGTTCTCGTGAAAAGCATTCCACTATTGAACAAGTACACCGAATAGTTAATACAATCGTTTAATGTTTACAAGAAAAGAAATATTTCTTCTCTACAGCCGCATTTCTTGACGTAAGCAAAGCGTTTGATAAAGTATGGCATCTTGGCCTACTTTACAAACTAAAACAACAAATACGTAGTAAATATTACTGTGTTTTGAAATCATATGTAAACGATCGATATTTTCTGCATATTTACCGCAAGGCAGCGTTCTAGGTCCATTTCTATATTTGATTTATACTACAGATTGACGATAATCCAAATGATGCTTCTAGAAAGCTAGAAAATACGTTAAATCAAATACAACATTGGTTACAAAAATTGGCGCATTCAAGTTAATGAATCGAAATCCGTTCAACTCACGTTTACCATGCGGTGAGAGACTTGTTTGTATGAACAATATCAGTTTTCCACAAGCTAATGAAGTTAAATACTTGGGGTTGCATCTAGATAGATGACTTACATGGCGAAAACACATCTGGACCAAATAGTTCAGTAAAGTTAAACATGAAAAAGCGGTCGTGCTTGCAAAAGGTCCGGTCATTCTGAATTTTTTATATGTTGTTAGGACCTAAACCAATATTAAAAAACCAGATTTGCAATTTCCAAAGTGCTGTGCGAGCGGCGGTGTACCAAAAAAACCATGAAATTTTCGGACTTTTTTTAGTTTTTGCTCAATATCTCAGTGAAGGAAGGATCTGACCGGTATAGTCATTCTATAAACTTTTAAAGTAGACTAAATTTTCAATAATTTGAGATCAAAACAAGCTCTATACAGCTGTTGGTTTCCAAGATACAGTTCTTAGAAAATAGGCCATTTTTTCCAAAAAGTGAAATTTTTTCGAAATGGTCACTTATTTCGTAAAATATCTTCTAAAATACGCATCCCACGTCAAATATTATATGTAATAAACTTGTAGTAAATTTAATTAGCTTTCATTTGAGATCTTGACTAAAACGAAAACAACTAAACTTAAATATCTTAAAATATAATTGGCTTATAGGACAAAAATCAAAGCTATCATTAGACAACAAAGTGTTACTTTATAAAACTATATTAAAACCTGTATGGACCTACGGGATTCAACTATGGGGAACTGTGAGCAACAGTAACATCGAAATACTTCAACGATTTCAATCGAAAGTTTTACAAACAATTAGTGATTCTCCATGGTATGTGCGTAATGATGGCATTCATCGTAGTCTCGAAGGGCCCACAGTGCGTGAAGAAAGTTCGCGACTCAAATGCTGAAGTGATAAATCTTTTAGACAATAGTGACAGTTTGAACAGACTGAATAGACAAAATGTGTTAGACCTAATATTTAGATTTACGTAAAATAGTATATAACTGACTATATAGTTTTTTTTAAGTGACTACCAGTGGGTAGATCACTGTTCAAGCCTTTTTTAGCCAGTACACCTATTTATAATTTTTTGTAGAACTGATAATAGAAAAAAAGGAAACAAAAAAAAAAAAACAAAAAATTAGAGCTTAAATTTCGAGTGCCATCCGATTTATACAATTTTAAGTATTTTTTTTCGATATATGTTTAATAAATTAGAAAAAAGGATCGGATAGCACTATTTTTACAACATATAGTGCTACCAATAAATAAGCTCACGAATTTTGGAGCGGTTGTCTTGTAACTTCTTTTTGAACCCTTAATTCGCGAGTGTGAAAGCCTAAACCTAAAATTTCCTAAATGCACGTATTTCGGATTGCAAAAAAATTTTATTACTTAAATAGGTTACCTCGTCAAAAATGTTACGTTTTTCCCCCCTCTCTATCTCCGCCCCCGTTTATTTGGGTTCCATTCGGACGGTACGAGGAGGTTCAGTATCACCTCAAGACCTAGATTACCACTCGCCATCTGTTTGCCTCTCCGTCCAAATTTGACGTGCTATTGCTCTAATACACTTTGCAGAATTTGTAATACCTCGTGAAAAAGTAAATGTTAAAATATTAAAAATTGTAAAAATAATTTACTTTCATACAATGGATAGATAACTGACGAATTAATTGCTGAAGATGACGAAAAGTATTTTAATTAAAAAAGATCGTAAATCACAATCACATACTTATTCAGACATTACAAACCACTCAAAAACAACACAAACACAAGTTGACCCGGACAAAAGCACATTGAAATTGATGTAGCAGACTCGAATAATGCAATGCATCAAAAATGGAATATTCATTACCTATAGAAAACCTAAATCATCAAGAAAACAAAAACAACTGAGATATAATTCTGAGGAATTAGAGAGTTTAGAAATTATAAATAAATAGGCAACCGCAAATATTTTCTGTGAATATTTATCCAGTCAAAACATAATTAAACTCTACGTCTCATCAAATTAATAATCCCATGTTCTTCACGCCAATTGTTTCTGAAAATAGAAGTTGTGCATTAATTAAATAGCACTGCATCATGCAGTAATGATAACATTCCCAATTTTGTATTGAATTTTGTATGCATTCCCAATTTTATATTCAGTTAATCTTTATTTCTGAAGAAGGAACTGTGGCTCCGAAACTAGTCAAGTAATTCCCCAATGCATTCCCACAAGAATCGTAAGATCTATTGTAGTACCGATGGCTGACGTAATAAATTTTTTGCAGAAAGAATGTTTCCTAGCCAACTCAAACCTGCCGTGGTTGTATTTACCTATGAACAAAAAAAGAGATTCTTTTTCAGTGGTTATATCCAGGACGATATCAATCTTATCGGTAATTTCAGATATCATAGATATCGCTAGGGAAAAAAAATATTTCACTTTCTTAGCCAAAATATTGAATATTTGATGACCGCCGATATATATTCATACCAAAACACTCAACATATTAAGCAGACGGTGTCGCGATGGAGCTCATTTTATCTAGTTTAATACAGGAGAAAAAAGTGTGTGCAATATTTTTCGATTTAACAGCTGCGTTTGACTCCGTTAATAAGGAATTTCTCCTAAACAAGTGGGAAAAAATTGGAATAAGTGCCAAAAATTGTATTCAATCTTACTCATGTACCTCTCTTAGGCATGGTAGGACCTTGTAGTGGGTGGAGAGGCTTAAGTGCATCGGTGAAGGGCTATGCTACGCCGTCGGTAACTATGTTACTGGCAGGAATACCCATGCCGGACAGGATAGTCTTGAGAAGCACAACCAACAAACCATACAAAACCCAAGCTATGGTGCGAGGCATTGTGCTTAGAGAATTAGCCAAAGGCTAGGGCAGCCGGCTTAAATGGCCGTGTACTACCCCATCAAGTGATCGATGGGGTAGTACATAGCACGATTTATTCATGGGACCAAAATTGGATAAACTAAGTGAAAATAATAATAACTGGGCCTCAAATCCCCTCAAAAAGTGAATCAACCGAGGCTGTATAAGCTAACCTCACCGAGACACAAAAAACTGCAGGTGCATCAAGCCCAGCAGAAAATCTGGACGATAAACTCCAGAATCCTTTCCTGAAGGTGGAAAGGAAAAATCTCTCCGGTGCAGCCCGAGGAAAAGCAGCAGAGGTGAAGGCCAGGGCTGAGGAGAAACCGATTCCTCGGATAAACAGGAAAATCTGAACAAAAAACCCTCCAGCCCTGCTTTTCTCAGAAACAGTGACACCTGTGGGGTCCGATTCAGGGAATTAAGCCTTGGAAAACCCACAAGAGAAGAGATCGAGATCTAAAGATGGGACTCCAAGCCCGAAACAGATCTCGAAAGAACGTAGAAAGGGGGAACCGGCAAAAGCTATAAATACCTTTGCTGAAATCGCGTCAACAACAAAGAAGTGTATTGCATTGCGGGGGTATCCTGAGGTCAAAATGACTCAGGAACAATCCGAAAGGGTGCATTTCTCGACGCTACTAACCCTCATTAGCCAAGAGCTCGTTGAGGGCCCACAGTATCGGGGTTTCCACCTGCACAGGAGGACCCTCGTTGTGCAGTGAATTGGCACAACAGCCATAAACTGGCTTATGGAGAACGTCCCAAATATCATACCATGGGAGGGAGCAGAACTAGTCGTCAGGGATACAAGATCGCTGATGAATACATCAAAAGTTCTGCTATATGCTTCCCAGATCTATAACTCCGTTGAAACGGGCAAAATATTAAAAACTCTAGGAGCGCAAAATGCAAACCTGGGCACTGAGGAGTGGCGAATTATCAACACAACGAGAACCGATGCAGGACACACCCTCTTGCTGGAAGTGAGTGCAGCGGATCTGGAGTTGATTCCGCAACGAGGGTTTAAATTATGCATCAGCACACAATGGGTCTCCAGGTCCATTATGTGCAGATTATGTGGCGAGAAGGAAGAAACATCCAGCCACATTATGGTTGACTGCAAGCCTCTAGGTTACAGCAGATACAGGATATTCGGTGCATCTCACCCCGAATATATGAACCTTCAGGAAGACCTGATAAGCAAGCTCCTGGCTTTTGCCAACATATGGGAGAAGTCTATCTATCTATCTACTCATGTATCCGCGAAATGTTCGTTCATGATCATGGAGAAAACTCACAAAATAGAACTATTAAACATGGAGTTCCTCAAGATAGCTTTCAATACTACTAAGCTCATACTGTACGCTGACGATGTCGCTAGCAATTTAATCGGCCAAAATTATTTGGTATTTCGGTTGATCAATAGCTCACATGGACGACCCAAATTCACAATGTTTGTAAAAAATCTCAACAAGTGAAAATAACAACCAACTGTGTTAGTTGCTTAAATACCCGGTATATACTGAATTTACAAAAAAAAGTTTCATACAAAAGTTGTTTGTCTTAAAAAAAAGACATTTTTTGTCTTTAAATTTTTGTTCTATCTCTTACGGCTTCAAAGCTAGGCCCAAACATGGTCCAATTTTGCTCATTCGAAACTTTACCTTACTTTTCAGTTCTAAAACACACATACAAAATTTCAGCTCACCATCTTTTTTCGTTTTTGAGTTATCGTGTTCACAGACGGACGCCGTTACAAAGTCAGAACTAAACTGGAAAACTTAACTAATATACCCGGTTATATATTATATACCGGGTGTAAAAATTTAATTCACATGCTGTCAAACAGCTCTATTGAATTTGTTGAGAGTAGTCTTCGATACTCTGTGGTGGTTTGAGGGAGCGTAAGCGGCTATCAGAGTAAATATTTACAAGGTGCATGTTTAATAAGACGTGACGAAATTCCTGGGGACAAATTTTCAAAGAAGAAAATATTATGACATTCTATGTCGTATATCAGTGACTCTCAACCACTTTGCCGTGGTACTTATTGTGCCGCGAGATTCTTGAAGTAAGCCGCTACTGCCAGATAGACGAAAAACAATATATAGGTTTTTTTTAACAAAATAATAACGATTTTGTTGATTTGTTTACATGGACTTTAGAAATACTAAGGAGAACTATCTTATATGTGGAACAAGTTGAAAAAGTATCCAGATGTAAGCAGCAAATTACAACTCAAAAAACTACCAAAATAGTGCTAGCGTAGCAAGGGGGGATGATATGAATTTAGCAGTAGTAAATGGAGTGAAGTGTGCTGAGTTCAATCTGGTGACTAGTGTAGTTTATGAAACAGGAAACAATTTAGTAAATATAACCTATAAAACTGCTGTGTATATAAACTTTTGAGAATACTTTTACTGTTGTAAAGCTTAAAAAATGATTGAACAATAATGGGAAAAATTTGTGGAGTGAAAAGTTGTCCAACTGGGCGAAAATAAAAAAATGATACGTCTCAGTTTTTTTTCGACCAACAGCTTGTAAAATTAATTTTTATGAATTATTTATTTTAATAATTATTTTTATGAATTGTCTATTCACGATTTTTTACTTTAATAATTATCTTGATAAATTATGTCATCAACATTTTTTGTTTGTACCAATTTACCGACACCGGCAAAATTAAGAGACTGGACAATTGCTTTGGGCATTGAACTAAAAACAACTGATTATATTTGTCACCTTCATTTTAAACAGGAGGATATAAAAATGTACGAAAAGTTCAACATTAAACGAGATGTCACGATTCTTTATACAGGGCAAAAAATACTACGAGATGAAGCTTTGCCAACGATCGAACATCAGTTTATTCCAGCACATGAACTCCAAGCAAGTGTCATATATAAACCGCAAAAGCCAAACTCCAACCACAATCAATCTGAAGAGAAACAGCAGCATCAACTACAAGAAAACATTGAACAACAGGAATTGTTAGTCGATCAGGAAGTTTCTAATAATTTAATGGATAACATTGAACAAAAGGTTCACAATGATTAACAAACCATTAAGAAACAGAAGTAACTAAGCTATCAGTAGAGTGAAATCTTCAATGCTGCCGCAGTTTTGGGTGTATGTAAAAACCCCAAATGGTCTGGAGTTTATACGGATCGACCCAACAACTGGGCAGATCAAAAACCATTTACGTTTAAACAAGGATACATCTATTACTGTAAGTATTAATTAATGTCCGAGTAAATATATCTGGTTTTATTTGTAACAATAATAAATTACTATCCAATTGCAGGTTATTTTTCGTAAAAATGAAGAATTGCCTCTAAACGAGAAAATTAGTTCATTTAACTGTATCTACGATTACTTAAAATCCGTAGAAAGATGGCCATCGTGCATTGGTACTCAAATTGACAATAACAAGTGAGATTTATTTTATATGAACAAATGAATGAGCTGCTTAGAAAGGTTTGATAAAAATTAAATTTTTTAATAATTACATAAATTTTCAGGTATTCGAAAATTTGTAAAGGGATGATTGTTGGCGATGAAGCTTACAAAAGAAATCAACAGAATGTCAGATGTAAATCTTGTCGAATTTTATGCCATCGCTTACAGAGCCGTAATTCTACTTCAATCATTTTAGAAAAAACAATTCCTCACAAACGACGTGCTTCTAATCTACTTAAACAATGTAAACGTCTAAAAATAATGGTAAGTTTTATAAATAACAATAATTATTATGCTTGAAGCAGCATTTCATACTAGCAATTAAATAATAAAACTGAATTTAATAAAATTTCTTCAATCGATCAGCATCGTGATTATAATGAGGCTGTAACCAGTGATGCCGTCCAGTCTTACATTGCTGGTTACAAAGTTCGCAAGTTACAAAAAAATGTGAAATGCGTGAATTGCTTATAAACTATACAGATGAATGCTGGAGATGGTAAACAATTACTACGAAATGACGTAGTTCATGAAATGGATTTATATGGCGGTCTAAAGTATACCAGTAGTGGGTTATTTGAACTCACCAAGCAATTGGAAAAGTGTGTCTTGAGAACTGTGAGCAAAACTTTAACAAATGAAATAACACAAGTCAAATAACACAAGAAATAAAAAAAGAAGTTTAGCGGATAGCCGGGAGATGGGACCATGAAAAGGAACTAACTGTTCAAATTATAGATATTTATATTGTAATGCTCGCTCATTTCTTAGCAAAATCAGAAATTAAACGCTATGACGCAGCCAAAACGAAAACAAAACTGAACCGAAAAAATTCGTTACGCAGGAACTGCGTCAACTTAGCGAATTTCCTTAGAATCCAGAAATATCTCTATACTTTAATTTTTTTAACGAGGCCAGCTATGTAAACAAATACACGTGAAAAAAATAAATTTTTGTAAACAAATACAAAAATAAATTAATTAATTTGGCCCAGATAAAAAAATTAAAGCATAGTAACAATTTAAGTCTGATCAAAATGAATATGTCGTATCTGATAGGATTTTAGTATTTTCAAGGCCAATTTTATTATGAAATGGCATACGTCAAGGGAAAAGGGGGCATAAAGATAAAAGAAAAGACAAAATATAAAATATCTCTCTTAATATTAGAACAATCGAAAAATGTATAAGAAGTAAAGTTGTAGAAAATTATGTTTGCTACAATCCATTACCTGATCATTTTTCTCAAACACTAATGTGAACAGAGATATTTAGAACTTTAACTTTCAATATTTAATTGTAAATATTTCTGTAAATATTAGTGTAACAGAAAAAAGACACAAAACTTAGTACTTACGACAGTAAAACTTAGTACCTACAACTTAACCCCTGATAAATTTTTCGATTTTTCAAATAATAAGGGAGATAGTCAAATTTTGTGTTTCCCCCTCCCACTAAAACCCCCTTTCCCCTTGTCCAATTTAACCCATTAACGAACTTGAACTTTAGAATACCAAAAACGCCTCAAATACCAAATTTTATTTCAATCGTATTAAAACTGTGACCGCTAGAGAGTCTACAGAAACTTTAAAAAATACATATGTATATATATATATATAGACACTGAATAACTCAATAAACTTTGAAGTCGATCAAATTTTCCATATGAGTTTTATTCACTGCAAGATGAATATAAAAGCTTAAAGAATTTTAATCGATCCGGTTCGAAGGACCAAAAATATTATATTAATACCTTAGTTTATATAAAAATAATTTGAATCATAAAATATGAAATTTATGAACCATATTTGAAAAAGTTTAGACCTCAACGATATCTGCGAAGTTGGTAAAAAAGCGTAACATGAATGCATAGCTAACAGTGTTGAGCATTCATATACAGACATGCAGAATATTTTATACTGTTCTTTAAAAGCGAAGGCACCTAAGTTTCGCAAATTACATGTATAGTCAACACATTTTTGCGAAATAGTATTATCAAATTTTGTCTTTTGTATAAAATATATGATCTTGCGTTATATATGTTTTCGAAGCGGTAACCAAAAGATTAACATATTACAGTTCATTCAAGAGCCTTGAAGGACCAAAAAATATTATATTAATGGCTTTGATAATAATCTGTTACGTCATGTATATGTATAATACAAAATAAACAAGTTTATAAAGGCTATAAAATGAAAGCATTCAATTTAATAACACTAATCTAAACCTGTTCCGTGTATGAAATTTTCGTTCTGAATGCTCGTTACAAAACCGCATTCTTTTAATATGACTGGAACAGGGATAAATTTAAACACTTAACTTATAAAATTAATGTGATTATCATCATCCAATTGGAATTAAGATAGAACCAATCAGATAGACGTAATTAGTATATGGAGTTACAATGTTAAATTTATCCAAACAAAAGTGCAAAAATTTTTTATTTCAAAAAGAAATTTCTATATTTCTTAATTTTCCTATCGGTTTGGGTACTAGATCTAACTGTATGCCAAATATCAATTTTACAGGATATCTGGAAGTAGGGTAGAATATTGATAGATTAGTCGTACAAAATTATGGGCGTTCCCGCTTTTTTACGATTTTTGAATGAAAATAACTGTTTATTCCTTAACGATGAGCGAAAAACCGTTATCTTTTAGTTCCGTAAATTTTCTATATTCGAAAACACACCACTTTAGCTCTTTTCGTTCAAAAGTAATATCGAGGTCGAAAATGGTCTAAAAAATGGCTAGTAATATATATAATATAAAAATATATTATATTATAGTAATAAATATAATAATATCACGGTAATGTACACTGGCAAAAATACCTTTAAACTCGGTCTTTCGCACTACCGTGCTATAGATAAAATTAAAACTATTTTATTAGGTTTGTTTTTTCCACCATATTTTGTAAACTTGCGGCAGCGCACAGTAAAAAAATTGACACATATAGACTGTGAATGTCATAACAAAACATAGTTTATTGTCAGTTATGTCAAATAAAGTGAAATCAATTTCTAATTTACATTTTCTCCTAAATATTTTTAAAATAGTTTGGACAATTAAAAAATATATATAAATCGTGCAAGATTATTGTTGATATACTTTACAACTTTATTAAAATCCAAAATAAATTTCATTAAAAATAATACTCATTTGATTCTTAAGTATCTCTGTTGTTTGTCAAAAATAGTTTTAATTCTTAACATTTATAAAATTTTATTATGTTATGTTTGTTTTGTGTTGTATATTATTTTATGGGCACATTTACATCACGAGTTGGTCCACCAATACGAGTAAAGATTTTTTATTATTGTACACTGAATTTTTGTTGATTTCGAGTTGTTTTTCAAATAATAAAACTTATACCACAATACTCGAAACATAATTGTGCATTCAAACATTTATTTAAAAATATAATTATAAATTCAAATAAGGCTTACGTCTAGATATCGGTATTTCGATTGCAACGAAATTTTCGACAGTAAGAATATTACGTGTAACACATTGACAGAAATGAAATTAAGCATAACACATACAAATGAAAAATGAAAAAACTTTTTTAAAAAAAGTCAATTTTTGGACTTTACTCCTTGAGAATCGATTTCAATTAAAGACCCCGGTACAATTTGATGGGTAGTGTAATCATGTGTTTAAAAAAAAGCGAAAAGTTTTTTTTTACAATATGCTACACTTTATGCGCAACACTTTATATGCTATGATATTCTATTTGAATTTATGATGTTTTACAATACCTTTTCAGATTGGTTTTATATTATATTTTCTTTTTTCGTAGGTCAAATTTATTTTAAGAAAAACTAAATTAAAATAAATTTTTTATAAGAGTTTAAATAATATTTAGAATTGTACATTAAATGAAGCTTCTAAAAATAACTATAAAATTATTTAATGAAAATTTTGTTGATTGTCATTGCCATAGAAACTATAATTAGTAATATGCTTTTTTCACAAGCTAACAATTTATACGCTATGATATTCAATTTTAATTTATGATGTTTTGCAATATATTTTCAGATTGAATTTACATTAAATTTTCCTTTTTCGTAGATTATTAATTTATTTTAAGAAAAACTTAAAATAAATTTAAAAAAATTTTTTTTTGTTTTTTTTCTAAAAAATTATTTTATTAAAATTTTGTTGATTGTCATTTTTTTAAATTTTTGTTGATTGTCACTTCCGTAGAAAGTATAATTTATACTAGCACACTATAAATCGTTATACATGTATAAGTTAGAAATATGCAAATGTGTATTTTGGCTATGAATAAATTTAAATTTTTTATAAATGTTAGTGCCATCTAAGCAGAATATTTCAAAATTAAAGAACTTTTCGTAACATAGTACTATACGTACCTGACAATAGACGACAGCATATATATTATTATGTTAGCGCCATCGAAGCAGAATATTTCAAAATTAAATAACATATAAGAGTAAACTCTAGTCGCGCTTCGGATCTAACACTCACAATTTTTTCATATTGTCAATGATATGAATTTCTTCAAATGTATTTCTTCAAATTACGTCAAATATCCACTTTATTATTCATATATTATCTAATATACTATAAAGCTGAAAGTGAAGCTAACCCACTTCTAGACATATGCGGAGTTTTGCATTTGACGCGAAATTGCTTGAAACGAACGGGAAAAATATGAAAACTTTAATTTTTTCATTGCAACCCCTCAAAAAATCGGAAAAGCAACCCCCAAACATGCAAGAAAGATGAAATTTTCACCAATCGACCCGAAACAATGTCAAATTAACAGAAAATTTTCAAAAATTTCATTACATCCATCGCAACCCCCCGAAAATGGGAAAAACAGCCCTAAAACTGCTCTCTTTACTTCTACTCATGCTACAAAGATGCGGTTTTTTGAATTCGACGCGAAATTGCTTCAAACCGACGAAAAAAATCGGAAAACTTAAATTTTTTCATTGCAACCTCCCGAAAAATCGGAAAAACATCTACATCGTACCGCCCCCCCTCCCCCGAAAATAGAAAAACACTCGTTAAATTGTCATTTCACTTCAATTCATGTTAGAGAGTTGGAATTTTCTTTTTAAAGTCAAATTAACAGATTATTTTGAAAAATTTCATTACCTACATCGCAAATCTCCGAAAATGGGAAAACCACCCCTTAAACTACCTTTATCATTTCTATTCATGTTAGAAAGATCAGGTTTTTTTATTCGACGTGGAACGGGTTTAAAATAACAGGATTATTTAAAAACGTAAATTTTTCCAATGCTACCCATCGCAAACGGGATAAACACCCCTTAAACTACCCCTTTTCTTGTATACATGCTAGAAAGATTGCATTCGACGCTAAATAGCTACAAATTAAGAAGGTTATTCAAAAATCTTAAAAACTTATATCGCTTCTTTCCAAAATATGGGAAAAGCACCCCCTCCCTAAGCTACCTTTTTAACTTCTATTCATTGTAGAAAGATGGGATTTTCATCAATCGACCCAAAATAAAGTCAAATTAACATAATACCTCGAAAACTTCATAACCTACATCGCAATCCCCAAAGAGAGGAAAAACATCCCTAAAACTGCCCTTTTTACTTCCTTTCATGTTAGAATGACGTGGTTTTTTTTCTTCAACGTGGAACAGGATTAATTAAAAGGATTATTTTATAATAGTAAATTTTCCCATCGCAACCATTCGAAAATGGAAAAAACACCCCTAAAACCACCCTTTTTCTTCTATACATGCTTGAAAGATGCGTTTTTCCATTGACGCTTAATAGCTACAAATTAAGATGTCATTAGCAAAACTTAAAATTTTTCCTCACCACTCCCTAAAAAGATCGAAAAATAACCCCTTAAACTACTCTTTTAACCTCTATTCATGGTAGAAAGATGGGGTTTTTGCATTTGGTGGAGAATTTCTTCAAACTAATGGGGTTATTTGATAAACTTTAATTTTTTATCGCCACCCTCTTGAAAATGGAAAAAACGCCCCCAAAAATCACCCGTTTACGACTTTACATGCTAGAAAGAAGCGTTTTTTTTGCATTCAGCGGAGAAACACTGCAAATTGACAGGTTAATTCGAAAAAACAAATTTTGTTCATCGCTACCCCTTGAAAATCGTAATGTGAGACCTATTTATGTGCAGTCCCCCCAAAACCACCATCCAACCCCCCCCCCCCCCAAAATTATCCCCCCCAAAAAATGTGATTTGAGACCTATCTATGCGCAGTCCCCCCAAACCCCCATCCTAAACCCACCCACCCAATAAAATTATCCCCCCAAAAAACACTAAAAATTACCCTAGTACAAATTCCTCTTCGCAAAAAATAACCGCCCCCCCCCATCATTAATTATCTAATGGTATGTACTTTTTGGTAAGTATTTTTTTCAACTTTTTTTACAATTCACTTAATGTTATTTTCTGTGAAAAACTTAATGTATTTTAAGGTTGACATTTTGCAAAATAGTGTATGAGTTGTTCTAACGGACCAAAGCAATTCGTAGTTTTATAGTTTATAATGTGGCTGGATATTTCTTCCTCCTTGCTACAAAATCTGCACATAATAAACCCGTTATAAAGTCCCATTGTGTGCAGATGCTTCCGCAGGGGATAATGACCGGTAATGAATCCGGTAACCCTCCACAGTTGCATCCTGTTCCGCCTCAGTGCATTGAGAGATAGCCTCTTTGTTGCACTCTGAAGCAGTCAGTACATTCCCGAGCTCTTGCCGCAGTACTTTTTCCCAGTGATCACGGTGTTTAGCATTTGACCACTCGTTGATCATCTGTTAACATGCAGTCCTTGAAATTCCCAGGAAAGGCTCTGAGCCAGTGAAGGGTATTCCGACTCCCTTCTTTGCTGAGGTATTTGCTTTTTCGTTTCCTTCTAAACCACTGTGACGCGGCACCCTGATCAATTTACCAATGTCCCGTTTTGCCAGATTCAAAAATTCCTCCAGACAATCCTTGACTACCCTTTTAGGTGAACTCAGTTCCAGACTTTTAAAGCTAGACTTTTAAAGACTTTTCCAGACTTTTAAAGACTTTTAAAGCAGCTTGACTGTCCGAAAGAATACATACGTTCTGGTTTATGTAGCCTCTACGTTGGTTCTCACGGAAGCTAGCCAGTATGGCGTAGACTTCTGCTTGGAAGACATGGAATATTTTCCCAATTTGAGGCCTATGTTTACATTAAGTCTCTCACCGTAGATTCCCGCCCCGGTTCCTTCTTCAGTTTTGGATTCGTCTGTATACCAGACGATTCCTTTCTTGAGATAGGGTGGTTCTCCTTCCGAACTCAGGGCCATATCGTAGACTACATTGAAAGGTTTTTAGAAGGAATATGCCTTGGGAAGTATATCTGTGCCCATTTCAAAGACGGGCTCTGAGATTATTGATGTTCCCACGATCCTTGCATGTCCAACCTGATTTTTGTTAATCCAGTTATTATTGCGAGACAATCTGTAAGTGCTGGACCTCGCTTCAGCTCTTATTACAATGCTTAGCGGAAGCAGCCCCAGGATGACTTAGTGCATTAGTTGGATTAAACGGATCGCAAATTATCAGCAAGAAAGTGTCTTGTTTTAAAATGTTAGTTGATCGTGATGAAGTTGAAATGGATTATTCCAAATTCAGCGAGTGCCACATATATATTGGGAAGAACACTTTTGAATCGTGTTAATTTGCCAATCTCTCAAAGTCAAGTACATTATAATAAATAACAGTTTTCAGAATATGGTATGGATGAAAATAAAATTATGAGTATACAGTTAAATTCCGATTTTGAAAACAACGAATATAACAAGACATTGGAAATAACATTGTCCGTGAAATGTTGGAAAAAGTCCAGTTGTACTTGTGAAGAAAAAAAATTGGCGGAACGCGTTTGTACACGGATTTCTGTAAGCATAACGACGCAATCGTTAAATATAAATTTCCGTTACCACAGATGGATGACTGGGTTAATAGTATAAAAAATTTACGTTAATTTACTGCATTGGATTTAAGAAACACAGTTCATGAAACCCAGTGCATCCAAATTCTGTCAAATATGTTAGTTTTATAATTCCCGGCGGTCCATCCGAACATTCGAAAATGCCATTTGGGATTTCTAACTCATCAGGCATTTTTATGCGTTAGATTAGCAAAAAAATTTAGCGATATACTCAAGACTGGAAAAATAAAAATTTACATGAATGATATTCGTATCTCAAAACGTGATCTGGACGAAAAAATTCGCATAACAGAAGAATTTTCACGTGTATCAGCTGCTAATAACTTAATTCTACGAATGGATAAATGCGAGTTTGTAAAAACTTCCATTGAGTATTTAGATTACAAAATTTTGGACAATACTATTCAGCCGAGTACCAAAAAATCCAATCGTTGAAAAACGTTCCTATCCCAACAACAATCAATGTGTTAAGAGTATTTCTGGATCTAACCAGCTATTTTGGAAGGTACATGTAGAATTGAACATTGAGGGTAGTGAAAGTCCTCCAAAAGGTTAAAAGAAACATTAACCTGTAACCCGGTATTAAAAATTTATGATCCTAATCCGGAAACCGAGCATCATTCTGGTCTTGTAGCAATATTACCACAAAAACAAGATGCAAATAAATTTTTTTCGACAATATATGCAAGTGGGAAAACGTCAAATCAGGAAGCAAAATCATTTATATTATAATTTTTTCGGTTACTCTAATATTTACAGAAATATTTACAATTTAAGATTGAAAGTTAAAATTCTGAATATCTGTACACATTAGAGTTTGAGAAAACATTTTCAAGTAATGAACTGTAGCAAACTTGATTTTCTATAACTTTACTCGTTTTACATTTTTCGATTGTTCTAATACTAAGCGATATATTTTATATTTTGTGTTTTCTGCCCCCCCCCTTTCCCCTTGCCTTATGCCATTTGTTTATAAAATTGGCCTTGCAAATACCAAAATCATATCAGATACGAAATTGCACTTTGACTATAATTCTGACCGCTAGAGAATATTCTATGTATTCTAAGGAAAGTCGCTGTTTACACTGCTCCTGCGTAACGAATTTTTTTATTTGTATTCGCTATAGACTATTTTAACTGCCGTTCGTTTCAAGCAAACGTCGCGTTGTGTTATTCATGTTTTTTAGCCATCTTGTATCATTGTTGACGCATGGATAGGTCTAAAAGCCGTTGCTCAGCGTATCTATTACCATACTGGAAGTAGTATTGGAGTACACGCCGTGCTCGGAAGCGAATCTGACCTCTTGATCGTCGATGTGGCTTTTGTCCTTGGTTTTGCGTCCTTGAAAGAAAACACAAAATGCGTAGTGTAAAATTGGTAAAGTAAAGAACACAAGAATACACTAGTTCTCGTCAAATGGTGGTCAGGAAGGACGAAAGGATGGTCGAGACTGTGAGGGAGTCAAAGGGGTGCGTTCATTGGAGCTCAAAGAATGTTAAGGCAGGAGGGCACTAAGAGGGTCAACGGAGACTCAACGGAATGTCCAAGTGGTTAAAGAAATTGGGGGGTGACGAAAGTTGAGGAGGATTAATAGGGGTTACTCCACATTTTTGCATGTTTTAGCTGATTAATTATTCATGTATCCGAATTATTCATGTATAATTATGAGGAGAATAAATTTTTTCAAACAATTTTACATAGAAATTAGTCGCGGTATGGGATGTAATCGAAATCCACAAAACACACAATCAAACATGAAATAATTGTTTTGTATTTCTCTTGTTTGTTTTGTGTGAAATCAGATGATATTAATTCGAGTAATATTCATTAGAAACAAATAAAACTTAGAGTAAACTTTGTTGAAAAGTTCATTTAATTTGTAGAGGTTACCAGTCAGTTTTTTGTTGAACAAAATGCATAACAATAATAATCATGAACACTGAAATATATACATATATGTATATATTTATATATATATACACTTATATATATATATATATTTATATATATATATATACATATATATATATATATATATATATATATACATAAATATATATATATATATATATATAAGTGTATATATATATAAATATATACATATATATATATACATATGTATATATACATATATATATATACATATATATATATATATATATATATATATATATATATATATATATATATATATATATATATATAATCGTTGGTTGAAAAAGCATCAGTGATGAAGGTGAACAAAATAATCGCGAAACACCAGTACAAGTAGGCATCCCAGATATGCTGAAAGCCTCTTCATCAGTCGCAGTACAAACCAACGTCGATAATACTGCGCCTCTCCCTCCTTCCCAAGTATCGGAGACTCAGCCAAAAGATGAACCAAAAGCATTGGCAAAATACAAACGCGAACTAACCCAGCTTATGACACGGCAGATGGAAGAGCTCACAGAAGCCCATCGCCGTATAATACGCGACATATCGCCATCCTCTGCGAGACCGTCGAGGGTCACACCTCGTGCTGCCCGGTCCGTGGACAAGTCCCAGACGAGGAACCGCGCTTCTCCCTCGAATGGGGGGGCGACGGAGAAGGGCGGGGTGGGAGGTCCACGGCGCCGGCCGTGGCACTCACCTGTTGACCCAACTCGACATCCTCTCGAGGGTCTGCCGGCCGGCGAGGAAGAATTGAAGATCGTGAAACACAGACGAAAAAGAAGAAAGAAAAAACGGAAAGCTGGCGGCAAAAGTGTTACTACTGTAGACAAACCCATGTCTACTCCTGGCACCAACCGTCCCCGAAGGGAACAGAACAGGCAAAAGCCTCCACGGACTGCAGCGGTTGCTCTTCGATGTGACGAAGGAGGGATGTCATATGCTGAGGCCCGTACCAGAGCTCGAGAAAATATCTCTCTAGACGACCTGGGTATAGGCGAAACCAGGATACGCAGAGGTTATACAGGGGGCCTCATCATCGAGATCCCGGGCCCGGAAAATCAGATAAAAGCGGATTCCTTAGCAAGCAGGCTAAAAGAAGTGTTTAATGACGGGGGCGTTGCGGTTTCTCGACCAACTAAAAGGACCAAACTGCTAATCACCAAGCTGGACGATTCGGCGACATCTAAGGAGGTCAAGACCATCGTTGCGACGATTGGACAGTGTCCTAAAGAGGAAGTTAAATGCGGACCAATTCGCAGAGCGCGCCGCGGCCTAGGAACGATATGGGTTCAGTGCCCACTTCTTGCTGCCAATAAGGTAATGGCGAATGAAGGAAAACTGAAAATAGGCTGGACAACAGCAAAGGTTAACGCACTCTCCGCAAGACCAATGCAATGTTTTCGCTGTCTCGAGTTTGGTCATGCAAAATCCACTTGTAAGAGCCCGGTAGACCGTAGCAACCTATGCTATAAGTGTGGTGAAGAGGGACATGTGGCAAAAGACTGCAATGCCTCTCCTAAATGCACTGCCTGTGCTTTAAAAGGAATGAGTTCTGACCATAATATGGGAGGGGTTAAATGCCAGGCTGGCAAATCTAAGTCCCCGAAAGGGAAAGAAGCTGTAAGCACCAATACTGGTGTAGGTGTATCTGCAGGAACAAGCAATGGTTAATATTCTGCAGATCAACCTAAACCATGCTAGACAGGCACAGGATCTGTTAATCCAAACACAGGACGAGCTACACATAGATCTTGTGGCCATTTCAGAACCGTACTCAATTCCTGACCGTGCAGATTGGTTTGGAGACTTGGACGGTAGAGCCGCCATCACATGGCGACCGCAAAAAGGAACTGGCGGAGGTTCTTTGCTGGGAAGAGGTCACGGATACGTTGCCATCGAATGGGGAGGAATGGCAATAGCAAGTTGTTATTTCTCCCCAAATCAAAATCTGGAGGAATTTGAGCGAAACTTGGACGAGCTTAGCTCGTGGGCACATGCTCATTTGGGACAACCGCTACTTCTATTAGGAGACTAACGCAAAGTCCCCGGCATGGGGCTCCCCGGCAATAGACAGTCGAGGCAGACTTCTGGAGGACTGGACCTCTAGCATGGGACTTTCCCTACTTAACCGAGGCAATGTTCCCACCTGCGTGAGATGGCAGGGCGAATCCATAGTGGACCTGTCATGAGCTACTCCACAGGTCGCTGTCAGGGTGACCCAATGGAGAGTCATAGAGGAAATTGAGTCCCTCTCTGATCACCGCTATATTCAACTCTCATTGTCGGACCACAGAGTCCCTCATACCACCATCAACACGGAGAAACGAGAACTAGTGAGATGGAACGTATCCAAAATGAACAAAGACCTATTGGTAGCAGCGGCTAAGATACGGTCCTGGCTGGATAACGATGTCACTCTCGCTCTCACCCCGGACGAGAAAGCTAAAAGACTAGATTCGTCTGTAAGGCAGGCATGCGATGTAGCTATATAAAAGGGGGAGGTAATAGGAGAACAGTTTATTGGTGGAACTCTAATATTGCTGACCTTCGAAAACAGTGCACTCAGGAGAGGAGAAAATACTCCAGGCTACGAACACGTCGAGGGGGGCCAACTCAAATAGCGGAGCTCTATGACTCCTGGCGGGCAGCAAGACAAAAGCTTAAGATCGAGATACGACGAGCGAAAACTGCAGCATGGAACGAGCTACTTGAAACAATCGAGGCGGACCCCTGGGGTCGACCTTACAAGATTGTTTTGGACAAACTGAGAACACCAGGGCCCCCAATCACCGAGCAGATGACCCTGGAAACCCTAGAGCGGACTGTACTAGCTTTGTTTCCTAGCAAACCCACAACTAAGTGGAGGATAGGTCCTCCAAATGACTGGTCCGAGGATCTGGCCGTCACAGAGGAAGAACTCAGACAGGCGTTGAGGAAATCCGCGGCAAAAAATGGAGCTCCTGGTCCAGACGGAATCTCTGGACAGATCTGGAATCTTGTGTCTCCTGAGATGTCAGACGGCATTCTGGGCTGCCTTTCTGACTGTCTTAAATCGGGATGCTTTCCAGCTGACTGGAAACTGGCCCGCTTAGTTCTATTACAAAAACCGGGAAAACCAGCAGGCCAACCGCCATCATACCGGCCGATTTGTCTGCTAAACGAAATCGGCAAAGTATTTGAGCGGGTCATTGCCGGTAGAACCCTAACACATCTGAAGAACGGTCGGGACCTATCAGAGTCTCAGTACGGGTTTAGACAGGGCAGATCAACCTGTGACGCTATAATCTGCCTGAAGAACCGGGCTCAAGAAATCATTGCGAGCGATCATGTCGCCGTGGCGGTGAGTTTGGACATTGCTAATGCCTTCAACTCGCTTCCATGGGATAAAATAATGAGTGCTCTTGATAGATGGGACTTGCCCCTATACATCAAGACAATAGTAGGAAACTATCTGTCTAATAGACGCATCCTAGCCACAAGAGGAGAAGGAAAGATCATAACTTGGGGGGTAACATGTGGTGTTCCGCAAGGTTCAGTTCTTGGTCCACTCCTGTGGAATCTAACATACGATACGGTACTGGAGACCACACTTCCAAGAGGCTGTAGTCTTACCTGCTACGCAGATGACACTTGCATCCTAGCTGCAGGCCGTAATAGTCAAGAGGCAAGCACGCGGGCCAGTCTTTGCTGCTCGGTGGTCGTCGATCGTATTAAGCGTATGGGGCTCCAGGTGTCCCCGACAAAGACGGAGATACTTGTTTTTCATAAAAGCAGAAGGGCGGTCCCACAAACACACGTGATGGTCTCCGGCACTTGCGTTGCCTCTCAAAACAATATGAGATACCTCGGTCTTCTACTGGATGGCACCTGGTCATTCAGGGATCATTTCCGGAATGTGGCCAAGAAGGCTTCCACAATGGCTTCATCATTAGGTCGCTTGATGCCTAATCTCAAGGGACCTACTGAGCAGAAAAGACGCCTGTATAGCGCCGGTGTGGTCCGAGCGCATTTCTGGCAACGCCAGACTGCGTGCTCCGTTGGAGCGGATACAGCGGTTGGTTGCTCTGCGGGTGGTTCGGGGCTACCGCACTGTATCTCACGATGCTGTGCGGATCCTCGCGGGCATCCCACCGCTTGATCTTCTTGCAACCATGCAGAGCCAACTTTTCTGGGGGGTCCGAAACCTTCGTCGAGAAGGGGTGGGCGTGGAACCAGGTGCAATAAGGGCGCTTCGAACAAATATCAAGGAGGAACTGGAGTCCTCATGGTCTGGAAGACTCCTAAACCCATTGCTCGTGGGGAAACGAGTACAAGAGGCGATTCTGCCTATCTTTTCCGAGTGGCTTAACCGGTCACATGGGTCGCTCACATACAGAGCGATGCAGGTGCTCACCGGACATGGTTGTTTCAGTGAATACCTGCATAGAATCGGCAAGCTCCCGTCCTCACGATGTTTTCATTGTGAAGATCTCAGTGACACGGCCCAGCACACTCTGGCAGTTTGTCCCGCTTGGAACGAGCAGCGGAACGTGCTATACGGGGCTCTTGATACCAACGAACTTGACCTAAGGGTTCTAATCTGTACAATTTTAAAGGGTGAAGAGGAGTGGCAAGCGTTCATCCTGTTCTGCGAAAAGGTTATGAGCGTCAAAGAAAACGATGCACGTAACCGGCAGGCGGTCCAAACAGGACGCCCTAGAAATGAACAGTAGGCAAGATTTTTTAAGAATAGCCTGAATACTCAGACACTGTGAAGAGTCCCTCAGAAGTAATGTTAACGCGGTTCCTGAGGACCCTATTACCACACAAAGATGGAGAAAGGAGGGGTTTTTAGTCGGTAAGAATCCGACACTCTCCGTGTCAATAGCTATTGGCCGGAAGTCTTTTGAAGATTTTCCCCTTCTCTAAAAAAAAAATATATATATATATATATATATATATATATATATATATATATATATATATTTATATATGTATACATAATTATATATTGCTTTTATTATATTATTGTTCCTTTGCTATTTCAGTGTCCTTATTCAATGACAAAACATTCGTTTTGCCATCGACTGATCTGTATTTTATACACATTTATAAAAAATCTAGTTCGAAGAAAATTTAAATTATTTTTTATCAAGAAAAGTGCTGTGTATTCCTAAACAAACCATGAATGTAACATATGCGTTTTGTTTTTGTACCGATGATGGAATTTCGTAAAAGTTACTACTTACTACTTTTTAAAAATCACTATCGTAAAAATTTGTATAAACGTGTATATAAATATAGGTTATATATTTATATACACAAATAGATTTATATATATATATATATATATATATATATATATATATATATATATATATATATATATATATATATATATACATATATGTATAAATTTTTCTAATATTAAGGGAGATTTGCAAAATTTTGTATTTCCCCTTTACTCTAACCCCCCCTTTTTTTCACCTTATATATACATATAGATATATATTTAAATAAATATATATATATATACATATATTTATATATATATATATATATATATATATATATATTTAAATATATATACACATATATATATATATATATATATATATATATATATATATATATATATATATATATATTTATATATATACATATATATATATATATATTTATATATATACATATATATATATATATATATATACATATATATATATATATATGTATATATATAAATATATATATATATATGTATATTTATATATATATATGTATATGTATAAATATATATATATATATATATATATATATATATATAAATATACATATATATATATATACATATATATATATATATATATATATATATATATATATATATATATATATATGTATGTATATATATAAATATATATATATATATATATGTATATTTATATATATATATATATATATATATATATTTATATATATACATATATATATAAATATACATATATATATATATATATTTATATATATACATATATATATATGTATATATATATATATATATATATATATATATATATATATATATATATATGTATATATATAAATATATATATATATATATGTATATATATATATATATGTATATATATATATATATATATATATACATATATATATATATATATATTTATATATATATATATATATAAGTTATAAACTCGGTAGAAGTTTATGTTTAAAAAAAAATTATTTATTTAAAAAAATTAATTGTTACAAATATTTAATTGTTACAATTGTTAATTGTTGAAAATATTAATTATTACAAAAAATATTAATTATTACAACGAAGTTTAAAATAATAGTCAAAACGTTAATTAACAGCGATTATGTACATGAAAGTAATAAGTGTTCAATCAATCGAAATGTTCGGTTTATATACAATAATTTTGGATTAGTAAGTGTTTTTACAATAAATTTGGTCACGTTGATCGATGTTTGACAGAAAATGCTGATCCACATGTACACGAGTTTTATTATTTAGTATTGGGTGTCCCGTACTAGAATCTATAACTCTTCCGTCCTTAAGACAGAAGTCTGACTTCCGAAGGGAGTTGGACGACTGCAGGCGCCGATGATGTACGCCTATCCATGGTTTCCACTGGTGCATTTTTACTCTTTCTAAGTTTTCTAAACATAAAATATAGAATTAAACAAATTATAGAAATAAAAGTTGTTACTGTCCAAACACCGGTGTGCATAGAATGTTGATATTTCAATGATTGGAGTTCTTTCGTATTTTCAAAGTGTTTCACTTTCAATAAATCCAGATTAATGTCCTTCGATATATTCGTTATGTTGATGACATTATACATTATTTGTTCCAACACGATGTTGTGAGTTGAGGTCAATAAAGTTCCATATTTGATTTGATTAATAGTTAGTTGACATTCATGTAATATTATGTTGAGTTTTCCGATGAAGTTGGTTATATTTTTCCCACAATTATTAGTGATGTTAACAGGATTAGTTGTCGATACTATGATGTGATTGGTTTCGATTTCTTCTATGAAGTCTTCCTCCATAGTTCGATGAAGTGTGCATTTGGCTGGTTTGTTTTCTAATATTTGGATCTCACATTGGTTTGAGCTGGTTTCTTGTAATTTATATGGTGGGCATATGTAGGTTTGTTCTATTCGGTTGCAAGGTTTTTGTAGAAATAGGAAATGTTTATGATTATACAGGATTATGTTTGTTAAAGGTTTAATTATTTGATGTTGTTCGGGTAAGGGTCTAATTTTTATTGTACTAAAGGTTTCGTTATGGAATTGAGGTATCATTACAGCGAATATAATATTACTCCCGTTATAATAAGCCTTCAAATTTAATAATTCGTATAATTGTTCATCACTTCCGATTTTTATTTGCGGTTTTAAAGCATTATAAACTATATTTAATTCTTGTTTAGTTAATATGTGTTTTGAGATAATGTTCAACCGTGCCAAATCCATAGAAAGAATAATGTCACTAATATGATCATCTAAATACTGTAATTGTGATTGAACCGAGAAGTATATTTGTGACTGGAATAACTTGTGAATGAACTTGTGTTCGAGAAGTGGATAAGATTTAATAGCATCAACAATTGTTTTAAGTTTAGTCTGTTCGGTATTAATAAATTTGGTTATATTGTCAAATCGGTCAATCATTTGTGTATTTAATTTATGTTGTGAATTTGTGCTATCTTCGATTAGTAATTGATTATTTTTTAATACTTCTATCTGCTTGTTAATTTCTATCGCGTCATTGTGGTCCATATTACCGGTTATTCCTTTAATTACATAGCCTAAGCCATCTATTAAGCCACGTTTTGATCTATAAGTTTTCAGTTCTAAACTTTCTATTTTATTCTCTAATTTGTGGTATAAGGATTTTAAGGTATTAGTATTATAAAATAAAGTCATATTTAGATCTACATTAAATACATTAGTTTTTAAATGTTCTAAAGATTCCTTTATATTAGTTATGTTAATTATGTGGATTAAATTATTATAATGTGAGGTAATTTAGTTTCTCCTAGATTGAGTGCTAATAGTCCTTTTGTGTGCGTAAGGTCGTGGTATTCTATACGTTGGGGAAAAGAGGAAGGTGTCAGGCACCTAAAAAAGATTAATTTCTTTTAGGTTTAGTCTTTGATTTGTGGTACTTAAATTTGTTATTTGTGTGGAATGTTAAGTTAGTTTCTTTGGTTACTTTCTTTTTGTCATATGGTGGTCGTAGTTTAGTATTTCTTTGATTATTTTTTATATACACGTCATTCTGTCCTAGGGTAGGGGGATCTGATCTGTCTTGGTTTTTCGTGTCTAAAATTTGTATGTTTTTATCGTTTTGCTTCGTTATTATTTCTTGTATAATTTTTATTTCCTCACGTTGTTTATTAGTAAATTCCGTGATTGCGTTATCGTTCGGTTTAAGTATAGTCTTTTCTCGAATTCCACGTATGATTTCGAAGGGTGTAAGTTTTGTTGAAGAGTGGATAGAGTTGTTGTAAGTAATCATGGTCAAATCTAATAGTTCGTCTAAAGGTGAATTTTCTTTATCTTTTAGTATTCTAAGAATTTCAAGTATGGTGTTATGTAGCCTTTCTACTGGTGAGTTACCCGTAGAGTTTCTAGCAGCGGTTATATGATTCTGTATGTCGTAAAGTTTGAGGAATTCTCGCATGTCTAAGTTGGAGAATTCGTTGCCATTATCGTGTATGATTTTAGTCGGTATACCATGTCTTGCAATATATTTTCGAACTATTTTTAATACTTCAACTGAATTTCGAAAGGGGATGATAGAACATTCTGCGTACTTACTAAATTTGTCTATTATGGTCAGTACATTAGATTTTTCGATATGGAGTAAGTCCATATGAAGTATTTCAAATGGTTTGGTGGCTATTTCGGTCGGTGTCTGTTTTAAATGCAGTGGATGTCTCTCGTATTTAAATTTTAAACAGGTGTCACAAGTATTAATGAAAGTCGTGATTTTTGACTTCATATTGTCAAAGTAATATGTTCTTTTTAAGTGGTTTAGTGTCTCGTCTATTCCTCTGTGCACCGATAGTTCGTGGTATTTACGTATGATTTCTGTTTGTTCTTCTAGGGTTTGAATGTCCGATAGTAGGGTCGTACATCTGATAATTTTATATTTAGAGAAGTATTTATCATGAGTTTCATTGAATACTTTAAATGTATCGTCATTAGTCATGACGGCATTTAATTTGTTAGGTGATAAATATTCTTTAAATATTTCAATGCATTGTTTTTCTGTCGGGGTGTTTTCTATTTCTATCGTCAAACGTTTGCGAGTTTTGAATAGGTATTCGGTGTTTATTTGGTTCCTAAGTCCGGTATCGATAATTATTTGATTACTACATTCGTTTAGTGCTTGTTCAGATATTCGTATGCCTTCGTTTATGTTTTCCTGAGCTGAATGTACAGTTGATGCTTCAGCATCTTGTGAACTAGTATCAATATTATTGAGTTCCGCGGGTATACGACTTAGTGCATCCGCGTTAGAGTTTACTTTTCCTGGTTTATAGTCAATGTCGAAGTTCTAATCTAAAAGTTTGATTTTCCATCTAACCAATTTTGAATTAGGCTCTTTTAAAGAAAAAACCCATTTCAACGGTTTATGGTCTATCAGTATGTTGAATTTTTGTCCGAATAAGTAGGGTCTGAATTGCTTGCAAGCCCACACTATCGCTAACAATTTTTTTTCTATTGTGCTATAGTTTTGTTCTGATTTGTTGAGTGTACGTGAAGCCTAACACACAGGTTTGTCGTGTCCAACTGTATTTTGCGATAATACAGCTCCTAATGCGTAATTACTAGCGTCAGTAGTGAGTATAAAGGGTTTGTCAAAATCCGGATATTGTAATATGGGGTCACCGATGAGGATAGTTTTACAATATTCGAAACACTTGATGTACTCTTTATTTTTTGTATCGATTTTTGTGTCTTTACGTAAACATTGTGTCATAGGTTTAGTTATCTTTGCAAAGTCCTTTATGAATTTTCGGTAGTAGCCTAAAAGTCCGAGAAATGACTTTATTTCTGTCACAGTCTTTGGTAATGGGAATTTTTTAATTGCTTCAATTTTTGAAGGGTTAGGTTTTATATCGTCTGTGGTCACTACATGTCCTAAAAATTCGATTTCTTTATGTAAGAACTCGCATTTGTCCAGTTGCGTTTTGAAGTTATGTTTTCTTAATTTGTCAAAAACTTTCCGTAACATTTCGACATGTTCGGTCAGAGATGTTGAAAAGATTATGATGTCATCCATATAAACTAATACGTTTTTACCGATGAATTATCTCAACATATTGTCCATGACGCGTTGAAATGTAGCGGGGGCATTTTTAAGTCCAAAAGTCATTCTTGTATACTCGTAATGTCCATTGTCTACTGTAAATGCCGTCTTTGCAATGTCCTTAGGGTCCATTTCGATCTGATGATATCCTGACGCGAGATCTAGCGTTGAAAAGTAGCAACACTTGCCCAATTTGTCTAGTATGTCAGATATGTTAGGTAAAGGGTATCTGTCGTCTATTGTCTTTTCATTTAGTTTCCTATAATCGACTACTAATCTCCATTTCTTTTTGCCCGAAGCGTCAGCTTTCTTCGCGACAATCCAAATTGGTGATGACCATGGAGAATTAGAAGGTCTAATTATATTTTTCTCTAAGAGCTCGTTAATTTGTCGTGTCACTTCTTCTTTGTGGCAATGGGGGTATCGGTATGAGCGCGTGTATATCGGTAATTCATCTTTTGTTACAATAGAATGTTTAACATCAGATGTAAACGTCATATCTTGGTCGGAAGTGTAAAATATGTCTCTGTAGTCAGTACAAGTATTTATTAGAGCGTCTTGTTCCTCTTTATTTAGATGTTTCATTCGGATATTTTTCATAACAAAATCGTAATTATCTGAATATTCAACTTCCATTGAATTTGAATGAATGTTGTATAATTCGTGATAATTAGTGAGCGATTCACTGTTTAACGGTTGTGAAATTATTATTGTTTGTGGTGAATCTATTTCATTTGTTATAAAAACTTTTGCGAATGAGTCCTTTGCTTGGTATATACCACTTACTGTATGTACGTTCTGGTTGAGTTTAATTTGTGGTATGAGTATGTCGCCATTTTTTATAAGAGTGGGGACTGTTATAAATTTTTGTTCGTACGCTTCTAAAGTATGTACCTGTGGGGTCGTACAAGGTTTATAGTATAATTTGTTTGTTATGTTTCCGAAATTAATTGAATGGTTGTTATAGTTAATGTTAGCTTGAAGGTCTTGTAGTGTCTGACTCCCTATGATTCCGTCAAAGTAGTAATGGAACTTAAATACTAAAAATTCTAAAGGTACATGGTTATTTAATTCCTTTAGATATTTTACTTGTACTTTATGTGAAATCTTGTTAGTCTGTAATGCAGTTTTAACGTTAGTGTTCGTAGGTATTAATTTTAAGTCGGTTACGTGTTTTGGGTCGATAAAATTATTGTCTGCTCCAGTGTCAACAAGAAATTTCAATTTATGGAATCCGTTTTGAATCATTATGTAAGGTAGGGCTCCGTTTGATGGGTGTGAGTTAAGCTCTACGATGCCGGCGGATTCGAGGCTGTAGCCAGGAAATCCTGATCTTCAACGTATTCGATTTCATTTAGATCAGGTTGATTAAATTCAACTTGATCAGGTGGGTCATAGAATTGAAAATCATTTTGATTTGAGTAATACGAGCCGTCTGTTGTTCCAGTATCGTGTATGGTATTGTCTTGGTCATAGTTGTTTTCAACGTTAAACAATTCTTTAGATACAAAGTTAGGAGGTCCTGTTGATCTAAACATATTGTTATTATACTGTATACTTAGTATTTCCCGAGGACGTGTCCATAGGTTCCGGTCTAAATCTGTTAGGTTGATTGTTAGGTTGTTGCGGTCTATTATGAATTTGATTAGTGCTAAAATTAGGTTTATTTGGATGATTATTGTTTTGTTGGTTGTTATATTGCGGTGGTCTATAATGTAATCGTTGATGGTTACCAATTGGGTTTTACCATTGTTGATTAACATTTGGAGAAGGTCTATTGTTAAAATTTGGTGGTATGTGTCGTATTATTTGTCTAGGTTGTTGTATTTGTTGTGTCGGGACTATTTTCTGAATAGGTTTACCTTGGTGCTGTGTTTGTTTATAGAAAACATTTTGCTCCGTCTGCACGCGTTGCCATGCTTCTCCCAAGTCTTTGGGTTGGAATGCTCTGACAATATTACCTATATTTCTATTAAGCCCTGTGAGGAAACAATCCAGTGCTACCTTTCTATAGTAAATAATTTTAGAATTCTTAGATGCTTCGTCTCCAGGTTGAAGTGAAACATTATTAATGAGGCTAGCTAAAATTTCATTAACTTTACTAAAGAATAGTTCGGCTGGTTGATTGCCTTGTTGTAATGAATATAAATCGCGCGTCAAACTAAATTCGTCCCTCTTGTCTGCATAGTGTGAAATGAGAGTTGATTTAATTGTATCCCAATCCCTAATCCTGCCGTACTGGTTTAGTACGTCGTTCGCTTGTCCTATAACTTTTTTTCTAATTTCATTGCAATATATGTTTTTGATATTTTCATCCACTAATTTAAATAGTAAATTAACAACTACATCTACACTATCAATAAAGTTATATAAATTATTTTTATTTCCGTCAAATGGAATAATAGTTTTTATTACATCGGGAATTTGAAAATGTTTGATTACTGTTTCTATGGATGGAGTTGATTGCATAATAGATTCTGGTGGACTCATTTTTAAATTATTTATTAAATTAAATGACTTATTACTACTGTTATTACCTTCGCTGTCCGATATGCCCTCAGACGTGTAATTTCTATTTAGAAACGATAAACCGTCGTTTCTTTTAGATTTATTAATATTTCTCCTAATAGGATATGGTGATCTAGGCATAGAATATGAAAATAATTAAGGAAAGTATGTACTTACAACAGAATTATGAACAATTTCCACATATTAGTTGAACCAATGTGCTCTTGATTCCAAATCTTCACGAGTTAATGCTGAAGTCGAAAATTACAATATGCCCTTGTTAGTTTCGATGATTAACCATAAGTTTTCGATGAACCGTCGAAAATGTGTTGACTTGAGTTAAATGTTGCCGTTACCAATTTCCAAAATTTTTTTTTTTTTCAAAACAATTTCCAGTAAATTTTCCAAAATTTTCCAATAAATTTTCCAGATTATTTTACAAAATTTTCCAGTTCGTCGAGTGTATAAAAAATTTGTTTGGTTCGTAGGATCGTCCCAAAATCTTGAAAGATACTCGTAATACTTAACAACACTGATTCTAATGTTAACGTTAAAGTTTTACGATGGACGCTAATTAATAAGGTATTTTCCAAACTAATCCTAGCGGCTGCGCCAGTTATAAACTCGGTAGAAGTTTATGTTTAAAAAAAAATTATTTATTTAAAAAAATTAATTGTTACAAATATTTAATTGTTACAATTGTTAATTGTTGAAAATATTAATTATTACAAAAAATATTAATTATTACAACGAAGTTTAAAATAATAGTCAAAACGTTAATTAACAGCGATTATGTACATGAAAGTAATAAGTGTTCAATCAATCGAAATGTTCGGTTTATATACAATAATTTTGGATTAGTAAGTGTTTTTACAATAAATTTGGTCACGTTGATCGATGTTTGACAGAAAATGCTGATCCACATGTACACGAGTTTTATTATTTAGTATTGGGTGTCCCATACTAGAATCTATAACTTATATATACATATATATATATATATATATATATATATATATATATATATATATATATGTATATATAAATATATATATATATATATATATGTATATTTATATATATATATATGTATATATATAAATATATATATATATATGTATATTTATATATATATATATATATATATATTTATATATATACATATATATATAAATATAAATATATATATGTATATATTTATATAAATACATATATATATATATATATATATGTATATATATATATATATGTATATTTATATATATATATATATATATATATATATATATATATATATATATATATATATATATATATATATATTTATATATATACATATATATATAAATATACATATATATATGTGTGTATATATATATAAATATATGTATATATATATATATATATATATATATATATATATATATATATATATATATATATATATATATATATATATATTTATTTAAATATATATCTATATGTATATATAAGGTGAAAAAAAGGGGGGGGGGTTAGAGTAAAGGGGAAATACAAAATTTTGCAATTCTCCCTTAATATTATCTCCCTTAGAAAAATTTAAAGTTTTATAAGATAAAAAGTTGCAGGTAATTAGTTTTCCTATAATTTTGCTTCATTTTTTCTGTTTCACTAATATTTACAGAAATATTTACAATTCAATATTGAAAGTTAAAATTGTAAATCTCTCCGTACACATTAGAGTTTGAAAAAAATGATCAGGTCATGAAATGTAGCAATGATGATTTTCCACAACTTTGTTTCATATACATTTTATGTTTTATGTTTTATTCTTTCTCTATGCTCTCTTTCCCCTTGACCTATGGAATTTATTTATAAAATTGACCTTGCAAATACCAAAATCATACCAGACAAAACGTTTCATTTTGATCAGACTAAAATTGTTATAATTAGAGAGTTATTTATGTAAACTGAGGACTTTAGCTTAATTGACGCAGTTCCTGCCTTACGAATTTCTTAAGCGTATAATTGTGCTGCTGAACATAAGCATGTAATATTTAGAAGTAAAGCCTTTTAGATATCTCACAAAACTGCTGGGATTATATATGTTTTACTGTATGATCATTAACTTCATTAATCCAAACCAATCAGTAAAAGTATAAAAGTATACAAGTACTTCCCAAAGTATACTCCTTCTCAAAACCTTTCACTGCAGTCTGTGATAGGGACATGTGGAAAGCAGAAGAACCACACTTTTACAACGTATACCACACTTTCACGTATATATTTATATATATATATATATATAAATTAATAGTTTTTTATTTATATATAAATAAAAAAAAAAAAAAAAAAAAAATATATATATATATATATATATATATATATATATGTATTTAAATTTTAGCGATAATGATGTTTAACATCCAATAGGTAGGATCGATGGACATTTGAAGAAATTTTTACGAAATTCCAACATTGGTGCAAAAACAATAGCTGCATTTCCTTTGGAAGAAATTCGTTAAAAAACAGTCTTTAAAGTCGAACACTAAAGAACATAACAAACGATCAACTAAGTAAAAATAATAAAAAGACAAAAATACCAAAATACCAAAAAGAATCTATGTGGGGCTAAATTAACTGAGCTCTTAAATTATAATTTAAAATAAATATCACTTTTTTAATGAAATATACATGTTCACCTAATATACTATACCGTATATTTGTTGTCTATCTGTGCTCTGGTTTCCGGATTTGATTATTTATGCGCACGTTGTTTTGAGTGCTATGGTTTTTACCATGTTTTGAGTCAATCACGAGTGGTCTTTGTTTTGTTTCAATTTATCGATTTCTATCGATGTTGTTGAAGAATACGAAGATCATGGAAGGAAGTGGAAGCGTGTGCTAATATACGGCAGGTTCAATTCACCCTGTATATAAAAAATGGTAAGAAACAAAACTATAGTAAAACTAATTTACTACAACTGTAGTATTTTTAAATTTTTCTATTTTTCGAATATTAAGGGAGATATGCCAAATTTTTTGTTTCTCCCTTCCTCTAAACCCCCCTTTCCTCTTGTCCGATTTTACCCGTTAACGAACTTGATCTTTCAAATACCAAGAGCACTTCACATATAGAAGGGGCAAACTCAAAATTTGGCATATCTCTCTTAATATTCGAAAAATCGGAAAATTTTCAAAAAGTACAGCTGTAGTAAATTGCTATAGTTTTGTTTCTTATTTACATAAATATTTACAATTTATAATCGAAAGTTCAAATTCTATGTATCTCTGTACACATGAGATTTTTGAGAAAAATGATAAGGTATTGAATTGTAGCAAACATGATTTTCAGCCTTTATTTCTTGTAAATTTTAGAATTATTCTAATATTAAGAGAGATATTTTATATTTTGTGTTTTCTTCTTTCTCTATCCCCCTTTCCCCGTGGCCTATGCCGTTCTTAATAAAATTGACCTTGAAAATACCAAAATCATACTAGATCATCATCATCATTGTGTGCCATGCCTGTTCAACAGACGTTGGCGATCATGGATCTTCTGATGTTGGTGCATATACTTGGATGAGATTTAATGTAAATTCCCCGTTTTGTGTCAATCTTGTTTCGCTAACTCCTAACACGCTTATATTCATTCTTTTCATTTCCAATATTATGTTAGCTAATTTTCCTGACTGACATATTGTTCGTATATTCCATGTTCCATGTTCCAAGTTTCATTATATTTTTTTTGTTATTTTGTTTCCATGATATTCCTGGGCAGTTCTTTGTAGTGGTTTGCCATTACCTACTACTGTGATTTTTAATGTCTTTCTCAGTATTTTAATTTTGGCCCTTTGTCATTGCTGTGGTTTTCTCGTTTTTATTGACTCGTGTAAAATAATAATGGCTATTGGTTGTTTTTAAAGGTTGTACTGTTTTTTGCTTTAGGATGGATATTGCTTAGTGAATGTGTCCTAGGGCGATTAAACATATCAGGAATTTTTTCAATTTTTATCCTCATCCGTGACAAGGCTGTCATATTTAATAATGACAAAGTGACCTTCTTCCCTTTTTTTTATCATTTTTTCTCGCAACTACTATCGTTTCTCGAAAATTATCTTTGGATAATCTTCGGTTATGAAAAGATTTGTGTCCTTAAGAGGTTTTTTTATGTTTTTAAACCATTTTTTTTTTTTTTGAGTTGTGAAACCTAAGTTTAATGGTCTACATTTAGAATCATTTTTAACGCCAATTCTTCGAAAGAAACTAAATTCCGTACTATCATAATCTATTTTCAACTTGTGGATTATTATATCCTTTACTACGTTTTCAAGGTGAAAATAGTTATTTTCTGATTCGTCGACTCCATGTATTATAATGTTGTGTCGTCTGATATCTCGTTCAAGTTGATCAATCCTTTTGTTTTGTTCATCCATTTGCGTTTTAAATATTCTTAAATCTTTATTCATATTGTCAAATTTTTCATTTATATTTTCACTTAAGTTATTAATTTTTGTATCGATTTGAGTTTGGACATTTTGAAGGACTTTCATAATGTCTCGAAAATTGATTGCAGAACCCATAGTTGTGTGAGTTTGTAAATCTGATACCATTGGTATAAGAAGTTTTTACAATAGTAGTATGAATAGTTGAAATTGTTGAGAAAATTATGTTTTTATTATTTTCTTTTCACGTTGTATTTATAGAAAATAGGTAATATAGAATTTTTTTTGTGATTATTATTAACAAATAAAAATCAACCAAAACAAAAACATAAGACAATATAGTGAAATAAAAAATATCAATATGTTTGGATGGAATCGAACCTGCGTTGTAGGTATTGACAATTTATTATTGGAGTTCTCGCGTTTTAACTAATTGCGTCACGAGCCTTATAGATGTGTTATACTTCTTTAAGTTTCCTATACTAGGAATCTATAGTTCGTTTGCAAATGTCAGTTTAGAATCTTATCACTACACTTCTAACCTCTTTGATCACTAACCTCTTTGATGAAAGAATAAGTTTTACACGACACTGGTATTTAATGAATGCTATACTTTAAATTATTTTTTAATCTCACACTATTAATCACTCTTTTCACTACTTAAATATTTAATAACACAAAATTCAAACCATTATGATCTGATGGGACAAGCAACACGTCTTATAGCAAAAAGTATCGGCCATTTAGATACAACATTTCATTTTGATCAGACTAAAATTGTGACCGCTATAGAGTGATTTATGTATTCTAAGGAAATTCGCTTAGCTGACTAACAAATACATATGCCTGCGTAACAAATTTTATTTCTTTAAGGTACAAATTACTGCTGCCCTAATTTTGATATAGTGTCTGTGTTTTATATAAACTGTCGTAAATTTGACATCGAAAATTGTGGAGTCATCTTTATTATAAATATCATCTTTGACGCTTTTTTTGACGCACAAACCAACAATTCATTGTTTTTATCCATATACGTGTAAGCCAACAATGTTTATTATTGAAAACAAGCACGTATACTTCATTAAAATTTTGACTATATATAATAAATTTTCTAAACATTATGCTATTGTCAAAAAAATTTTTTTTGTTTCTACTTAGGCAAAGTTTAAAATAAACGACCGCAGAGGTGACAAAAACTAAAAAAAGGCATCACACATAAAAAAGAATTATTTTGTTGTTTTCAATAGCAATGAGTATCCAAAAATCACATGGTAAGGCTTGTTGTCTTGGTCGGCAAACACACATGAGGGTATTTGTGGGAAAGGTATACATTTTCTATGAAGGATATCTAATATACTTACGAGTATCCATGTTTTGATACGGCCACTCAATGAAACCATACATTTTTTGTAGTACAAATATATTGGACAAGAATCACGTGATACTTCATAGATCACGTTCGTCAAACCCATTCTTTGATATATTATATATTTGCTTCATCGTATCTTTTCATATTACTTACCGGCTACACACATATCTGTTAGAGTTCTAACCAATTGAACGAACATACAGCAATAAACCACGTACATTTTATATAATATACAACACTTTATTATGTAATGAAATCGTTGTTTATGGAACTATTTGCAACCAATATAATATATTGTGTGAGTGTTTTTGTATTGTAAACTTCAAAGATGAATGACTATGGGCAAGTGAAGGCAGGGCCCTGCCGTTTGCAGGACCAGAGCATGGATCCGCACTCAATTATTGGAAATTGTTGATAAAAAACTGATGATTTATAGCAAAGAAATATTGTGAAATTATCGGAGGCATTGTTATAATACATAAAAAGCTGTCAGTAGGAAAAAAAGGAAGATGGTAGTCGGAAGATATTGAGCTGTACGAAAATTTTCGAAAATTACCCGATAAAAAGCAGTTTTTATATTATGTATATTAAAATATTTTGCCCCTTTACTTCATGAAATATTCTAACGTGTCTATGTTGCTCTTTGTGCGTTTACCCGTGTGTGGTAACTTTAATGTATTTATGTTTATTGAAGGGGGAGACACGGCAGCTACGTACTTCAGAAAGAAGGTTCACTTTCCTATGGTTAAGTAGTCTGTACGTTTGTCAGTATACACGATGGCATGTAGGAAGCATCTTCCGCCCGCCCGAGGGTTACGTTTGTCTATCTGGTGTCCTCCTAACGTAGAGGCCCTTCACTGCACCGCACGGATGTGGAGCAAAAATATATAATAACTTCAAGAGCTGTTACTTGAAGACATTCTAATGCGTTCTCAATGTTTGAAGAGTGCCTATGATGACAGATAGCCTATTCCAGGGAAGTGATAAGGTCACGAAGATCAGACCTGCAAACCGGAATCATGGAAAGATTACACTCTAGAGTTGGGTGGATACCGCCAAGGCAACTGATAATCAGACCCACCAATTTGACTGAGTAGCCAGGGTCGTAGTTTTTGGAGAAGATGAAGACTATGTTTGTTCTCTTCTAAGATTATGTTCGTTTCTGCGGGCGCAGAGATTACGATGACGTCAATAGTTTTAGCTAAAATATTCTGAACCACTATAATAATGATCCCCGTAGCGACAATCTTGAATAAGGAAGTTAATTTCAGCTCGTTTAACAGCTGAATGTCGTGGTGATTTGGGAAGGAGGACCAAATAAACGACTATATTACGATAAGTCGGATCAAATACTAAGCCCAATTTTAATGTCGTATGTCGTACTACAGGGAACAAGAATGCTCTTTTACCTTGCAACTCGTGATCACGCACGAGCTCCATTAATGGATCTGAACTATAGAGTACGTAACAAGCCATAGTTACAAGCACTATTATAGCAAGTAGACATTTGACAAACAAGAGACACCTAGTCCCTTAGAGCTAACGTTCGAGGTAGATATGAGGTACCGAGGCGCGCGGATTCATACAGCAACAAATGGTCGTAAGTTTGCGAGTGCCTCTATGTAGTTCCTAAAGGTCATCTATTGTATTTTTTATAGAACCAAAAGAATGGAGAAGGATGGTTATGGTAAGTGTATTAGTAGCACGGATGCACGGAATAAGGATTACTAAATTTGTTTGAGACGGTGCCTATACCTGCCACTAAAAATGGACACAATATGCACATGACTTTCGCTAACCCTAGTTTGTGTATAACTTGGGTTGATCATCGACATGTTTCACGATGCTTCCATCTGCAAGCTTCACGTCTTCATCGTAACTAGGGACTTGACTCCGAATCCAATGTATGACAGCAAACTTATCGAATCCAATTTCCATGCAAATAGCCTTCGTGTCCTGATGTACAGTTTTGAGAACTTGAGATAGGCTGCTCCCACAAGAAGAAACTCTCGTGGATCCACCTTGTCGTGGTGGGAGGGTCTAGTACCTAGTGTTCGTGTACTGTCCCAACAGTACCCGTCGGCCACGTCACCTGGCCGACATTGTCTTCGGTGAAGATGTTTTACTGGCGGTCCCGTGCATCCCTGCTGGTAGTGGTCAAGGAGAGCTGATGAGGGTGCGGCCAAGAGGGTGCGTTTTTCCGAAATCTGAAGCGCTCTTTCTTTGTCGAGACAGGGTGTGTGGGGCGAAGCCACCAGCTACGTCGGTCACTGTTAGAATAGTATGAAATGGATGTAGAGGTCGGAATCTGAATTGCTTCGGGCGAGTTTCAGTTCGACCCCGTATTCTGAGACTGGTAAAGTGGAGGCCAGGTCCCAGAGTACTGGAGTAGGACGAATGACTTTTCTAGCCCACCCTTTTGCACACGATGGCTGGTTTTCAAAAATGGACTTAAAAAGCCCACCCTCTACGGAAAAGACACCTGCTGTAAAAGGAGGCCTGGATGACAACTTCCTGGGACAATCCATCATAGCCAATAGAAATGGTAAATATAATACAATGAGTTGTAATGATATTAAAACCGCTACTGTGAGCTAAACATGTCTTTGGCAGAACATACACATATGTGTGTATATACACAACTCACATCTTAGACCGTCGGAGAAGTACACCCAGAAGGGTTATACCGTCCGCCGTCAGGATGTTCTATTATATATTCGAGCAAGGGGAGGTGTCACAATATTAATAAGGGAAGGCTTGTCTTATCAGGTCCTTCGCCTTGACACCCCCCTACAATCTATTGCTGTAAGAATATATGGATCACTCGAATTCACAGTATGCACAATCTTTCTGCCAGACTCGATTGGAATATCAAAGATCTGGAAAGTTTAACCTTGCAACTTCCACAAACATTTTTGTTGCTAGGTAATTTTAACGCTCACAATCCATTGTGGGACTGTGAGCAAAATGATGCACGTGGGAGACTCATCGAAAGTTTTTGGATAAGTCAAATACGTTTCTATTAAATATCGGTGATAATACACGTTTAAATGCTAAGACTAGTGAGATATCTGAAATTGGAAATTGACCATTCGCAATCAGAAAAGGCTAGCGTGCTGAAATCGCTACAATATGACTCGAGTGTTTGTGAATCGAGTATTTAGCGGAGCACATTAAGCACGCCAATATATACATCACCTGTACATCAACATATATTTCAACAAATACATCACCTGGCCCGATTCGATTTGGCTTATCGCGGTAAGTGCAGATTACTGGATCTTAACAATATTTCTCGGCAGAGTGTTTACCCTCACCAATATTATCCATTACTATCCCGCTGCTTAAAGAGAGTAAAAAGTCATCGAAACCATCAAGCTACCGTCCAATATCCTCGACTTGCTGCTTCAGCAAAATATTGCAAAAAATGGTGAACAGGCACTTCTGGAAACTAATTGTCTGTTTAGTAAATATCAGACGGTTTTCTGTCAAAACCATTCAACGACTGATCAAATTGTTATCCTTTTTAATGCCATTTACGTGTTATTTATGCCATTTACGTGTTACTGGAGAAAGCATATGATATGATTTGGAGGTATGGTATTCTCAGGCAGCTGCATGACTGGGGTCTAGGAGGATCCCTACCCCAGTTTTTTTAATATTTTATGTATGACGCTAGTTTCATGTCCGGGTGGGTGGCACTGACTCCCAGGAGAATGGTGTTCCCCAGGGCTCGACGCTTAGTGTCACCCTCTTTGCTATTGTGGTAATCACATCGCAGCTTCAGTCCCAATCCATCAATATCTAAATGTTGATGACATTCAAATTTTCTATGGAGTTCCCTCAATTGACTCAATTGAAATGGCGCACCAACAGGACATCAACAAAGTGGTACAATCTGCGGAAAGTGTTGGTTTTCGGCCCTCCGCGATTAAAACTAAAATGGTCCATTTCTGCAGAAAATACAACGCATTTTATTATCCAATCCTTTACACAAACGGATCTCGCTTTGGATATTCCGACTCTATTAGGTTTCTGGGACTTGAACTCGAGAAGAAATTAACGTGGCTTGCACACTTCTAAACCCTGCTGAAGGGATTGGCTGATACATCGTGGATTATTCATCGCTGATTTTGGTCAGGATGGATAATGGCTGTGTAGTATTCTCCTTCACTCAGGCGTCGACCCTCTAAATCCTAGATCCTACGCACGCAATAGACTTGCTACAGGGGCCTTTCGAACGAGTCTCTGTGTTAGCCTATGTGTAGAGTCGGGATAGGCCCCATTCAGGTGGAGGTGTGAGCGCCTGCTTCTCAATAACGTCGCGGTTTTTTCTTTTTTAAATGGTTTGTTTTAAATTATATTGTTTTTAATATTTTATAATAATTTATTTGTTTCAGCTGTGATATTGTCGGCCCTTTACACACACCATACCTCATATTATTATATATATTTTTATGTTTTATCATTTCAACCGTAATGGTGTGGGCTCTTTACACCCACACTATTACACGTTGTTGAATTTGTTTGTGTATTAAATCTTTTATCGTTTTGTAGTTTTTAAATTTTTTATTGTTATCTAGTTTTTAAGTTTTTTATCTTTTGTAGTGAAGGCCTCTTTCACAACTTCACTGCATCGCTGTTGTATTTGGTGTTGTTCTTTTTCGTTGTTGATTTTTATAAAGTTTATGTTTTGTGATTTTATTCCTAACTAGTCAATTCGTTTGACTCAATATAGTTGTGATAAAATTGTGATATTTGTTTTCAATTGTTCTCCTTTTTTGTTTTGTTTTTGCGTTTGAACTTAAGAGGGCTATTGACCTAGTTCCCGAAGCCCCAAAAGAGGCGTGGACTTTAATGATTAGTCTGGCTGGCCAGGAGTTCCACACTCTGTGCGCCAATGCATTTCACATATCCCTAACACACAAAAAGAAGAAGTATAACGCTTTAGATCATCCATATAAATAAGATACCTGATGGGCTACGGATATTGCCATGATAGTCGCCACACTTATATGTCACCAAATCTGTTGAGACTGGTTATTTACCAGAATGAATTGTAAACTTGCTCTTCGAGAGTGGCAACAGATCTTAGATGCATCTGATGCTATCGGTATGAATTTTCAAGCATTTGAGCAGCATCAGTATAACTTAATGAGAGCAAGGGTGAAATGTTTACCCTTAACCACCTAGTCGCGTTGATATTGGCGAGCGTCTTGGAAGATACATCTACCAACAAGAAGATTGTTTATGCAACGTGATATGCCACGTTTGGAGCCGCGTTGCTCATTTATTGTCATCCAAACCGTTTCTATCGTTGTATGCGTTCATTGAGAATAGAGGTGAACGCTCTGTACATGGTAGTTAAGCATTTTATCGGACGGTATAAACATTATTATTTCTACTATTATTCTTTCGATTATAATTATACATTTTAAACAACGAGTATGATATATCAGAACTTTTAACACTTTACTTATAACGAATCCACGGTTTTTGAAACACCGTTTTTTTCAATACAGAGAAGTTGGACCGGACATAAACTCACCAGTCCGTTGAAAATAATTGCGCTCGTTAACACTCGAAGGACTACGCCTCGCTGAAGAAATATATAACGCAATTTGTTAATTTAAAATAACGGCGTAGTCAGAAATGGTACAAAGCTATCGGAAAAGAGCATCACAAAATACGTAGGTGTGCTTTTTGGCAACTTCAGGTTACTCCTGAAGGAAACCATATGAGCCAATATAACGTAGCGAGAGGAACGTTCTTGCGGTACTACCAGGCAGTTCTGGCCAGATTACAACTCAAGGTCTTCTGAAGATATGATTTCTTTGCGGAGATAATTTGTGTATGTAAAAAATTAAATTAGAGTTTAATTTAAAAAAAAATTCTGTGTTTAGTTTTTAAAAAGAAACTAAACACTTTATAGAAAATAATTGAATTATCAATTATTTTCATAAATAATGAAATTAAGTTAATTTAGTAATTTTAATTAAAAGAAAAGTATTATGATGTATTTTAAAAAAAAAAATAATGAAAACTAAATATACGGTACTTTAGAAAAAAAATCCAAAGCAGAGTATTGTATGTGGAATTATGAAAATTCGAAAACGATCGGTGCTAACGCCATACACGTAAATATAAAAGAAAATAACACGTTGCACCGAAAGTCTTTCAATAAAAGCTGGGCCCATTAAAAAAGATAATATTGAGGTAGTAAGATCTTTACTATCCAGTAAGTGTCTTAGTTATCGACAAGTGATTCGAATCTGAAAAAAAATAAAAGGTACAAAAAGGGGAACAAAACAAATATATGTTAAAATAAAATATATATTTGAAATAAATAATTTCTAATCTAATACACTGATAGTACAACTATCCTTAAAACACTAACATTGGTTGTACAAGTTATGAAAACAAAGATTATATGAATATGTGGTAAATTGAACTGTAGTAAAAGAAATATTGTATATATAAAAAAAAAGACACTACAGTAAAAAAAAAATATGTTCAAATATGTCTGATTTGCAAAAATATAAATATGGATTACAAATTTAATTCAGATACATAGTTGTATATATAAAGAGACATTACGCTTCTGTAAAGAAAAAATACACGGCCAAAAAAAAAACCAAGCGTATACAAACAATATAGTTATAAATTGAAAACGTCAATGCATATTCACATAAAATATAAATTGTACACCAAAAGTGTGTATAGAATGTGTATTGAATTGTTACAAGTTTGAGAGACCACAAGTTTCGGAATAGTGAATTAAATAAATTATACAAAAAAAAATATACTTAGATACAATCAGATAGAAACCATTAATTCGCCCATTCGATACTTCAGCACAATCCATAAAAAATATTCAACTTGTAAATTGAAGAAATAAAAATTTTAAATACCATCTGATTAATTGATGTGAATCAACTAATTTTAGTAATTGTCTTCTTTTTGTAGTTCACAGAGAGAAGTAATTTTTGTAACTTCCTGAGAGAAATACTCTTTGTAACTACTTTCTTTTTGTAACTCACTCCATGAGATGAGTTTTGTAACTATTTTTTTGTGACTCTACTGAGCCAACTAATTTTTGTAACTACCTCGATGAGAGGAGTATTGTAACTGATTTTAAATATGTGCTGAAATATCGAAGTAAGCTTGTATATACGCAAGTCATTTCTGATCTAAGCAAATGCCTGTTGAAACTATGCAAATTCTCAACTAGCATAAACCAATAATTATATAAATTATTTTTCTTGAATAATAAAAATATGAAAAAATATCAATACTAAATTTTATACAGTGGCGTAGTAAAAAAAATTATTCTCCACTCCAGGGGGCCAAAAAAATTAGCGATATGCTAATTAAAGCAAGAATGACATGAATAGATGAATAAAAAATCTTACAAATGTGGATTAGACGTGAAGATTTAAATATATTTAGATGTTTAATTAGGATGCAGTAACGTTACCATTCTCTTGATATCCTCTGAGATAGTATGGCCGAATGTTGTATATCGACATGCCGAAGGTTTTCTTATTAGATTTTGGAGCTTTTAGCCTAACTGAAGTTGGTGTAGTGAACTTTATTATCTTGTACGGTCCATTGAATTTTGAAGCGAATTTAGGTGCGATATTCTTGTTCATATTCGGGGCCAAGTTTTTAACCATGACCAATTGACCCACTTTATATTTAGACAGCGTTGGTTTATTTAAAGTTTGGTTGACTCGTTGTTGGTGAGCAATCTTTAACGCATCTTGTATATGTGCTTGTGATGGTTTAGCAGAACTCGTGATTAACTCAGTTAATTCGTTTATAATCACAAACGGCGTCATTAACTTTCTACCAAAATAAAGTTCAGCTGGTGTTGAGTCGATTGTACTTTTGTAGGAGTTGTTGTAATTGAAAATTACAAAACTCAAAAATTTTGACCAATTTTTATGGTCTACAGAATATTCTTTGAGAATGCATCCTAAATTATATTTTATCTGTCGATTGAGGCACTCGCTCTTGTTCGAAGATGGTGTATAGCTCGAACAGTAGGCAGCTCTAATACCATTATTAAATAAGAAGGTTTTCCACTTGATCGACGCAAAGGCTGGTCCGTTGTCGGCTACAACAACCGTCGGATATCCGTTTTGCAGGAAAATCTTCTGTATCAGTGAAATGGCAACGTCACTGGTCTGCCTTTTACATGGAAAGGCGAAAGCAAATTTTGAAAATCCATCTACAATAGAAAAAATATATTTAAAACCTTCACTTGATCTAATAATAGGACCGATAAAGTCGACGTACAAAGTATGTAGGGTATACTCCGGCACGGAACTACTCAACTGAACCTTATCGTTACGTGTATATGGCCTTATAGCCTGGCACACTTTACAGGTTCTGACATAGTCCCTTACTTTTGCATAGAGGTTTTTGTAGTAAAAAATTTTACTAATTTCACGGAATGTTTTAATTACTGAATTATGCGCAGCATACTTGGAATCATGATAATATCGAAGAACATAGTCGAGTAAATTATCAGGTAAAAATATACGTTTTAGTCGATTCTTTCCGACGAACTTATATATTAACCCATCCTTTATGCAAAAATTAGGGACATTCATCTGAGCCTTAAGGTTTTGATAAATGATTTTACATTCGGGAGAGTTACGTTGCTCGCTTTTAACAGAAAGGTAATCAAAATTTGTATTAGCTAAAACGTTAATAAAGTTCAGTTGCGCATTGTTCCTGATTTCTTCATTCACCGATTCTAAGTCATTTTGATCCAAAGTATTGGTTATCTTTTTTAAAAGGTTTGCATAACCTGGATCATTGCTATGCAACTCTTTAACTTTAATGAAATTTTTGCCTGAATCTTGATTTGAATCAGAAAATTTGTTCACTATTAAATGGTTAGTTTCGTATAACCTAGATAGAAAATCGGCCATATTGTTCAATTTGCCCTTAATATGTTCCGGGGTAAAGTCATATCTCGAAATTTTAAGGATCCACCTAGATAATTTATTAAATTTATTGGGGGTATTAAAAATCCACAATAACGACCTGCAATCAGTCTGTAGAGTAAACTTGCGGTCGGTTAAAAAATCTTTAAATTTATCTAGGGCCGTCACTACTGCGAGAAGTTCTAATTCATGACTGTTATATTTTAATTCGGCTGGATTCAATTTTCGAGAACAGTACATAATGGGGTGCAAACCGTCATCATACTTTTGAAGTAATACCGCGCCCAGACCAGTAGCTGATCCGTCAGTTTGTAGCACAAAAGGTTTGTCAAAATTAGGATGTTTTAAGACAGGCGCACTTACTAAAGATTTTTTTAAAGTAGAGATTGCATCAAGATGAACCTTAGTAATTTTGAACCTTACACCTTTCTTTTTTAAATCGTTTAACGGAGCTACAATCTGACTGAACATGGGAATATAGCGGGAGTAAAAAGCCGCAGCCCCAACTAGACGCATAACTTCTTTGACGTTTTTTGTAGTTGGCATGTCATTGATTGCTTGCACCTTAATAGGGTCTATAAAGCGTCCCTCAGCGGATATTACGCTACCCAACAAACGTACCCTCGACATACAAAATCGAGCCTTAGAAGGATTAATAGTGATACCGATAGACTTTATTTTAGTGAACAAGAGATTCAGGTGATTTAAATGTGATTCAATGTCGGGTGAATGTACAATTAAATCGTCATAATAAATAAGAAGAAATTTATGACGAAATTCTGCGAGACTGGAATTTAAAAAACGAGCTAATGATTGACTAGCCACCTTTAGCCCGAAAGGCATGGTATTGTACTCAAACAGACCATATTGTGTGACGATCGCGGTGACATGTTTCGAGTCATCTGATAATTTTATCTGATGAAAACTGGATTTCATGTCGAGGAGTGTAAACACTTTCGAATTACCTAAGCTAGCGAAAATATGAGCCATACTGGCTGAACTCATCGGATCAAACTCTATATGTTTGTTAACAAACCTATAGTCAGCGACTAACCGATAAGAATCGTCTTTCTTTTTAACAAAGAAGACGGGTGAGCTATAATTAGAGTTCGAAGGAGAAAGTACCCCTTGTGTAACAAGCTCTTGAACATGCTCGTCCAAAAGTTTAGCTTTATCGGGTGCCAGATAGTAAGGAGCTTTACAAACCGGAATGTTATCGATTAACTTAATTTTATATTCAAAACCCTTGGCAAGACCAGGAACGTCAGAAAAAATCGATTTAAAGTTTTGAAGAAGTGTTTGCAACACTTTGGTTTGTTTGCTATTAAGATTTACTTTCGCTTCGACAATGGTATTAATAATTCGATTATTATTACAAAAACCCGAAAACGGTATTTCAACATTAGGATGAAAATAAAATTTGATCATCGACTTAAAGAAGTCCAAAATGATGTTGCAATCTTTAAGTGTGGCAACACCTAAAATTACCTCAAACGGTAATGAATCTACTATAAAAAAAGTTTGAGTCCATGAAAAATTACCCAATTTAAAATGAAGTTTCGCAGTTAAATTACATTTTAAAAAATTATTTCCCGGCAAAGAAATAGTTTTATCAATTGATTCGGTGACGATGTTTCTATTGTTAGCTTTTAACTTGTTAAAAGTCGCAGTTTTAATAGCATTAACAGTAGCACCGGAATCAAAAAGTGTTAATAAAGGATAACCTTGAATGAAAATGGTTTGTAGAGGTAAAATAGTATAATTTAAAATAACATCATTAATAAGAAACTTGGGGTCTATTGCGAGTTTTTTGGAACCGTAGTACTAACATTTATATTATCCTTCTTTCTTTTAAAACAATATTTAAAATTGTGATTAGTACCTTTACAGAAGGTACAAAAAAATTTAGAGTCATTATGCGTATTTTGAATTGAAGTAACGTTTACACTGACGGGTGTTGTAGTTATTCGCGCTTGAATTTCCTCAATTTTAGTGACTAGTTGATACAAATCTTTATAAGTATCGGGAATTTGATATAAACCAAGAATAGATAGTACAGTATTATTGGCATGAGCAAAAATAATTTGTATGATTTCGGATTCAGATGAATCATTAAGTAGGATGTTCGCGAATTTTATTATTGAAGGAACAAATGTCGAAAATTTTTCAGTGTCAGGTTGATTTCGCCGGACTAATCTATCAATTAATATCTGTTTAGTCAAAGGTGGAATATAAACTTGTAATAAATTATGTTTAATATTTTGCCAAGACAAAGAGTCAGCCAAACAAGTAGACCAAAATGTTTGTGCGTTCGAAGCACACCTATTGATTAAAGATTTCAAAAGAACGTCTATAGGTAAAAAATTAATATCAATTAAATGTTGAGTATCGACAATAAACTGTATAATATTTTCTGGAACCGAAATGTCCAGAATAGTGATTTTATTTATAAAGGAATCTATACTCGGTTTTGCAAAAAAACTAAAATTTGAAGTTAATTGATTTGAACTATTATTATTAATTGATAGAGTAGTTGTTATGGTTGCCAAGGCATCGGTAATGCTACTTATCTGCTTGCTTTGCTGTTGTATTTGTTGCTGTACATCCGAAACGTGCAGCACTGACGCATGGAACTGTTGAGCTGTAGTGTGCATCTGCGTAGTTATAGCCGCTAAGTTAACCGCTGATACTTGATGAGGCGTGATGAATACGTCATCTGGTGCAGCTGGAGGATCGTCATCTCCTGGGGTACCTGGTGTATTACGAGTTGTTCTCGGCATAATGAAAATTTAAACCACAAACAAAATAGAAGAAAGAGAAAAAAAATTAGTACTAAGTTAAATATAATTATAGAATTAAAGAAAATGTAAAAGATATAAATGTATAAATATAAAGAAAAAATTATAATCATTTCAACTTTCAAAAAAGAATTTCAGAATCACAAGTCGAGCTTTGTGAAAACTATCGAAAACAAAAGACACATATGGATATTTGCTCTGCTTCCATATGTGTATGAAAAAAATTATATTCCTTTACAGAAAGTACAAAAAAATTTGAATTAGAGTTTAATTTAAAAAAAAATTCTGTGTTTAGTTTTTAAAAAGAAACTAAACACTTTATAGAAAATAATTGAATTATCAATTATTTTCATAAATAATGAAATTAAGTTAATTTAGTAATTTTAATTAAAAGAAAAGTATTATGATGTATTTTTAAAAAAAAAATAATGAAAACTAAATATACGGTACTTTAGAAAAAAAATCCAAAGCAGAGTATTGTATGTGGAATTATGAAAATTCGAAAACGATCGGTGCTAACGCCATACACGTAAATATAAAAGAAAATAACACGTTGCACCGAAAGTCTTTCAATAAAAGCTGGGCCCATTAAAAAAGATAATATTGAGGTAGTAAGATCTTTACTATCCAGTAAGTGTCTTAGTTATCGACAAGTGATTCGAATCTGAAAAAAAATAAAAGGTACAAAAAGGGGAACAAAACAAATATATGTTAAATAAAATATATATTTGAAATAAATAATTTCTAATCTAATACACTGATAGTACAACTATCCTTAAAACACTAACATTGGTTGTACAAGTTATGAAAACAAAGATTATATGAATATGTGGTAAATTGAACTGTAGTAAAAGAAATATTGTATATATAAAAAAAAAGACACTACAGTAAAAAAAAAATATGTTCAAATATGTCTGATTTGCAAAAATATAAATATGGATTACAAATTTAATTCAGATACATAGTTGTATATATAAAGAGACATTACGCTTCTGTAAAGAAAAAATACACGGCCAAAAAAAAAACCAAGCGTATACAAACAATATAGTTATAAATTGAAAACGTCAATGCATATTCACATAAAATATAAATTGTACACCAAAAGTGTGTATAGAATGTGTATTGAATTGTTACAAGTTTGAGAGACCACAAGTTTCGGAATAGTGAATTAAATAAATTATACAAAAAAAAATATACTTAGATACAATCAGATAGAAACCATTAATTCGCCCATTCGATACTTCAGCACAATCCATAAAAAATATTCAACTTGTAAATTGAAGAAATAAAAATTTTAAATACCATCTGATTAATTGATGTGAATCAACTAATTTTAGTAATTGTCTTCTTTTTGTAGTTCACAGAGAGAAGTAATTTTTGTAACTTCCTGAGAGAAATACTCTTTGTAACTACTTTCTTTTTGTAACTCACTCCATGAGATGAGTTTTGTAACTATTTTTTTGTGACTCTACTGAGCCAACTAATTTTTGTAACTACCTCGATGAGAGGAGTATTGTAACTGATTTTAAATATGTGCTGAAATATCGAAGTAAGCTTGTATATACGCAAGTCATTTCTGATCTAAGCAAATGCCTGTTGAAACTATGCAAATTCTCAACTAGCATAAACCAATAATTATATAAATTATTTTTCTTGAATAATAAAAATATGAAAAAATATCAATACTAAATTTTATACAGTGGCGTAGTAAAAAAAATTATTCTCCAAATTTATAGGCAAAGTTATAGCAGCCCTCACAGGACACTGGCTGGGCGGCAGACATGCAGAACGTCTTCGACTGTCAGTGCACTACGGCTATTGCGGGAGCTGCCACTGTGAGGAGGAGGGAGGGAAGATGACTCACTGTCTATGTCTCTGCTTAGCTCTTGTTATGAATATACTCACCATTTTGGGTCACCCATTCTTTGACGACCTCTCAGCGCTAAAGTCTACCGGCATCAAAGCCCTATTACTGTACTTCAACAGCTCCAAATAGTTTAAGCAGCAGTAGACAAAGATGAATCAGCCAGAGAAGCCGCTGAAACCGAACATAAACCTAGCCTCGAACACACTCACCACATTTTTTAGATAAAAAATAAAAACTCACAAAAAAACGACAAACAAACCTTTTTAACAGCAACAAAAATATAACCGGCTTTAAAACTTAAAAAACACACCAAAAAGTAAAAATAATTTTATTATAAATAGCCTCTACTCATAATATCGTTATGGACAAATAAAAGTCGGAACCAATCTTCTTTAAAAGTTTACTTTCGGTAAATTCCAACATTCGGAATATAACTATGTATAAAGAAGTTTATTATTGATTTGAACAAAATTATTATTTTAATTTTTAGCCTGTTTTTTTAATAAGTCGGTTATTTTTATGTTAAAAAAAATAGTATATGCAACCAAAATGTATGTGCTATGAACCACAATAGTTGATGCCATTTTAAAACAATTTTTAATTTATTTGTGCCTTATTGATTCGGTTTACGAAAAAATGCTTCGGCTAAACGTAGAAACATTGTAACACTTTTATTCCAAAATTCTTTTCAAATTTTATTTTTAAAGAAAGATCATTTTTGGAACGAATTTCCTTAACGCGGCTTACGGGTGGTGTGACTAGGTACAAATCGTCACGTAACAAAATGTAGTATTCTGTGTGTGTATTAGTGTGTTTAGTAGTATGTCTAGTATGCTGTGTGTATAATAAAAAGTCATTTCCACAGAAACTATTCTTCAAAAAAATAACTATGAAATTGTTTTATTAAAATTTTGTTTCAATTTTGAAATGGCAATTTTGATTGTCATTTCCATATATAGTATAAGCTATACTAGCATACTATAAATCGTTGTACTTTGGCTATTTTTAAGAAGTTTCACATCTATCACGTGTACAGTTCTGCACGCGCATTTTAATTTAGTGAGTTAAGTTGGTTAGGTTAGACGTGAATAATAAAAGGGGGGAATGGCTATGTCGGGGACACGGCCGTGTGTTTTACGTTAATACATTTACGTAACGGTTAATACTTTCTTTGAGCGTATTATATGTACAGTGAGAGAAAAAAATACTTATATCAAGTAAATATTCTACATATATACTAATCCAGACGTATATATTAATATCGTGGCAAGCATTCATATCATAATAATTGTATAATGTAATAAATTGATGGGTTTGATTAAATTTAAAGTTTATTTTCATCTTTTTAGAGCATTTAAATCAAAGCTTGTGTTTAAAAATGTTTTTTTACAATTAATTTATTTTTGATTCTTCGCTGGACATGTTTCTAAGTCTGTTCATTTCATAACTTCGGAGTTAAAAAGTGAAGATGTAGTAAATGAAAGGGAAAGTGCTTGAAGAAAGAAAAAACATAAAATATAAACTATCTCATTAAATATTAGAAAAATTGAAAAATGTGTATGAAGTGAAGTTGCAAAACATCATGTTTGCTACAATTCATTCCTGATCATTCACAACTCGAATGTGTACAGAGATATTTAGGATTTAAATTTTCAATCTTAAACCATCCATATGTCTGTGAATATTAGAGAAACAGAAAAAATGACAAACAACTTAATTATAGTAAAACTAATTTTCTACAACTTTACTTCTTATGAGTTTTTTTATTTTTCCAATATTAAGAAAGATATACCAAATTATGTGTTTCCCTCTCCCTCTAAACCCCCCTTTTTCTTTTATCGATTCTGGTCGTGCTAACCATAAAAATGCTTTGTCATCGGATCTGCACCAACATGTATCAAATTCAATTTCGTACGATAAGAGTAAGTAATTGTAATTCGGAGTATAGGCCGACATTGCATTATTTATTTTAATATTTTACTTTAACACCATATTTTATTTACTGTAACTATTTTAATCGATAGATATTGACAAGGGCTGTCGATTGAAACTAAAACGAACGTTATAACATCTCTGAGTAAAAAGTTATACCAAACGGTAATTATGTGACGCAGCAAAACGACCTAAAAATGGCGGCACTTCCCCCTCCACCACCCGTGCAGCGTCACAGTCCTTACTCAGTGTTAAAAATTCTTTGAACCTTTAGTATCGAGTGGTATAATTATATATCTAATAGTTTGATGTATCTAATAGTTTTGCGTCAAAGTTTAAAGAATTTATTAGGAATAACATTTGGAGTTGAAGAAAAAGCGAAGGAAATTTCGTTCCTGGCAGAGATCCCCCGACCGCACTCACTTTTTTTAATCTTTGAATATTTTGTCTACCTATTAGGGTTTAAAAGTTAGATGCTCCTCTCGATACGAGACAAAATTATAGAAAAATTAACTACCAACAATATTAAGGGAGATATTTTCGAATATTAAGGGTGATATGCTAAATTTTGTGTTTCCCCTACCTTTAAACCCTGATTTCACCTTGCCCGATTCTACCCATTAACGAACTTGGCCTTTAAAATACCAAAAGCGTATCAAATACCAAATTTCATTCCAATCGGAATAAAACTGTGACCGCTGAAGGGTCCACAAACACATAAACGAATATATATATATATATATATATATATATATATTTATGTGTTTGTGGATCCTCTAACGGTCACAGTTTTATTCTAAGTAAAAATTCTAAATATCTCTGTATACATTAGAGTTTGAGAAAAAAGATAAGATAATGTACTGTAGCAAACTTAACTTCAATTTTCGTACATTTAGAGATTGTTCGAATATTAAGACAGATATTTTATATTTTGTGATATCTTCTTTCTCTATGCGATTTCTCCTTGGCCTATGCCAAGTTCAAAGTGAGATCCTCTCCACCCTACTTGGGTGGCCGGTACAATGAGTGACTATGAAAATTGTTTATGTTCAATGAAAGAACATTTTTAGTTCTTGAATATTTCCTCTATCTCTTACTGATGTAAAGTTAGTTAGACAATTTTTATTTGAAATTTCTTTTCGATAACCAAATGAATAAGGCACATATCTACTATAAAATTTCAAAAATGACATAAACTTTTGTGGCTAAATTGTAACTCAAAATTTGCAAAAAATTCTATGCGTGCACTTATTTTTGCGAGTCATTTTGTTTTATTATGTTATTGACCATAATAAAATAAGTTGAAACATCCATTAAATGGATTGGTAAAAAAAAATTCGTCACGCAGGAGCCGCGTCAACTTAGCGAATTGCCTTAGAATACATAAAATACTCTCTAGCGTCCACAATTATAGTCTAATCAAAATGAAATGTTGTATCTGATATGATTTTGGTGTTGGCAAGGCCAATTTTATTAATAAATGGCATAGGCCAAGAGGAAAGCGGGGCATAGAGAAAGAAGAAAATACCAAATATAAAATATATAATCTGTCTTAATATTAGAACAATCGCTAAATGTATGAAAATGAAAGTTGTAGAAAATCTAGTTTGCTACAGTACATTATTTTATCATTTTTCTCAAACTCTAATGTATACAGAAATATTCACAATTTTAACTTTAATTTTAACTCAATCTTAAATTGTAAATATTTCTGTAAATAATAGTGTCAAACGAAGCATGATACGAGACAAAATTATTAAAAAACTCATTATCAACAACTTTAGCTCTTATTAATTTTTCCATTTTTCGAATATTAAGAGAGATATGCTAAATTTTTTTGTTTCCCCTACCTTTAAACCTTCATTTCCCCTTATCCGATTCTACCCATTAACGAACTTGACCTTTAAAATACCAAAAGCGTATCAAATACCAAATTTCATTCCAATCGGAATAAAACTGTGACCGCTGGAGGGTCCACAAACACATAAACGTATATATATATATATATATATTTATATATATATATATATATATATATATATATATATATATATATATATATGTATGTGTTTATGTGTTTGTGGATCCTCTAGCGGCCACAGTTTTATTCTAAATATCTCTGTATACCTTAGAGTTTGAGAAAAAAGATAAGATAATGTACTGTGGCAAAAAATTAAAGTTGTTGATTTTCTACAACTTTAATTTTCATACATTTAGCGATTGTTCGAATATTAAGATAGATATTTTATATTTTGTGATTTCTTCTTTCTCTGTGCCCCGATTTCCCCTTGGCCCCTTCCCACCAAAATCATATCAGATACAACATTTTATCTTGATATATATATGATATGATATATATATATATATATATATATATATATATATATATATATATATATATATATATGTATATATATATATGTATAAATATATATCAAAATTTGATATAAATATATATATATATATATATATATATATATTTATATCAAATTTTGATATATATTTATACATATATATATATATATATATATATATATATATATATATATATATATATATATATATATACATTTTAACGATGATTATTTTTAATATCCAGTTGGTAGAAACGATGGACATATGGACATTTGAAGAAATTTTTACGAAATTCCTAGAAATTCGCTAGAAATATTGAAAAGATGCAAAAACGGTTTACGGTTTTGCTAAATATGTTTTTTAAATTCTGTGTGTCCGCATTTTGCACAAATTCACTAATCGTTACGCTTGTAAGGGGAGGAATTCTCTTAAAAATTTTCCCTTAAAAATAAGTTCCCTTAAAAATTGTGATAAATGATCAATTAATGTGAATGTATGTCTTTTAAATAAGGAGAAGCTCAAGGATCATTGGCACTTCAACAAACACAATCCCGAGATAACTTTGTAAGTATACATGACTTTTAAAACAGAAAACTTAATTCCTACTTCAACGAAATACGAGATCATTACGCATAAATTTTTATAAAATTTAGACTCACTGAAATCACCCAAGAGTAACAAAATAGTAGGCTAATCAGACACGTCTATAATACCTGAATTCAATTTGTTTTTATGATGTATCAACTTTTCTACCAAGGATCATGACGTAAAAGACAGTATACGATTATTATTGGTATACAAAAAGTTGGCGAACTGTAAATATAACACATGTAAAAAGAAATTTTGCAACATATCAACATAAAATATATAACGAAGAACTTTATAAGGATATAATAAGAATCGTTTTTGTTACATAAGAGGTATACGATTTTATATATAATATTACATATATCATCCCAATTGAGGATGGTTCAAAGAAATGTTTATAGAGATAAACAGCTTAACAGGAAATTACGACAAATCAATAATAGGACGATATATTTAACGGTTGGTACTTACTGTTAGAAGATATAATTTTCAAATTATTATTATTATTAATAGATTAAAAGATAATTTTTTTTACATGACGTGTTTTTTCTTTCTCATGATATTTATATTTTCGTTTTTTGTATGAAAGAAGAATGTTAATAACATGTTGTTGGGTACTGCTTATTGAATTTCTTAGAAAATTATTGAATTTGCACAACCATTTTAAACTAGGGTTCATGATGAATGCTACAGCAAAATATTATTGTTTTAATACTAATCGTTCTGAATTATTTGAGACGTTTAAGTCCCGAGTCCTGTTCCAAAGCATTTCAAAATGCTGACTAACGTCAACTTTTTTGTTCTACTAAACCAGTGGTTCCAGAAAGGTAAAAAAACATTATCGAAAAAATTGTGCGTATCAGCTACACGCGGGAGTTACTTAATTTTTACTCTTATAAGTTATTTAATTTTGAAATATTCTGTTTAGATGGCGGTAACAGAATAATACATTTTCTGCCATATATTGCCAGCTAACATACCATCTATGGCACTAACATTAATTCATTTAAAATAATTGTATAGTTATTTTTTAGAAACTAACATTTAATATACAATTCAAAATATTATTTAACTTTTATAAAAAATGTATTTTAATATTTATTTTCTTAAAATAAATTCATGACCTACGAAAAGGGAAATTTAATGTAAAATCAGGTTGAAAAGATGTTGTAAAACATCATAAATTCAAATTGAATATTATAGCGTATAAAGTATTAGATTGTAAAAAAAGAAATGTAACACTTGATTTCACTACCCATCAAATTGTCGTACCGGGGGCTTTAAATTGAAATCGATTCTTAAGGAGTAAACTCCAATAAATTTATACCATAGGTTATAACTCATAATAATAAAATAAAACGAACAATTATTTATTTGGAATTTATTAACTATTTAAATTTTCAACTAAAACACAAGTCAACAAAAAAATAAAGTTGTTGATAACTTCTTTGATATTGAGTCCAAATTTAATCTTTTTAAAATATGTTTTTTACACTTTAAAGAACGCTATATACAAAAGTATAACATTTAGCACGGCAATGCGTCAGCCCAAGTTTAATCATTGACGCCTACCGTACTATGTTTTACACGAAGGATTAGATATGGCATTTAGGCCCCCGTATCTAGGAACCAAGAAAGCTACCTACCAACTGATGAGAGATATTCTATATTTTTTGCATTATTCCTGCTCTAAACTCCCCTAACCGTTTTACCGATTCTACTCATTAACTAAATCATTCTTTCAAATAGCAAAAGCATCAGATACGAAATTATATTTTGATCAGTCTAAAATTGTGATATCTAGAGAGTATTAATAAATTACGCGTGATTGGAGTTAACCCTTATAAGTTATTTAATTTTGAAATATTCTGCTTAGATGACGTTAACAGAATAATGTGCTGCCATCTATTGTCAGGTACGAATATTACTTTGTTACGAAAATAATTAATTTTGAAATATTCTGCTAGATGGCGCAAACATTAATTCATTTATAAAAAATTAAAATTAAAATTTAGTTAATAGTCAAAATAAAAATTTTCATATTTCTAATATATAATGATTTATTTTTATGGAAATGATAATCAACAAAATTTTAATATAATAATTTTATAGTTATTTTTTAGAAGCAAACATTTAATATACAATTCAAAATATTATTTAAATTTTTATAAAAATTTTTTTGAATTTTTTTTCTTAAAATAAATTAATGTCCTACGAAAAAAGAACATTTAATGTAAAATCAATCTGAAAAAATATTATAATCCATCATAAATTTAAATCTAATATCATAGCGTATAAAGTGTTAGCTTGTAAACAAAAAACGTAACGCATCAAACTGTCGTACCGGAGGCTTTAAATGAAATTGATTCTTAAGGAGTAAACTCCAATAAATGGAACATATATTCATTTATATACGCTAAGAAGCATAATATTTGATCCTAAATATCCTAAATATTTTAGGATAAATACTAAGAATCCTGTAGAATTTTATGGAATTTTAGTTTAATTTGCATGAACTTCGTTCGACTAGGTTTGGTACATTTTGCTTATTTAAATTTTAAGCTACATATAAATAATCCGTCAACATGATGAAATAAAATTATATGATACAAAATAAACCATATAAAGGTATACAAATATGTTTAGCATATTTCGTTGGAATAATTCAAGGTAATACACATAAATTAGGTTGTCACTGCCATAATTTGAACAAAATATTTACCTATTTATATTTTAACAAATAATTATGATTAAATATTATTTATAAACTATTTTAATATGATATAATAATATTGTGAACTAATGCAATATATAATACAGACATGGATTGCAGTGACAAAATACTAATACTATATTATTCATACTATTTATACCTTACTACACTCGGTGTACCCGCTGTCTATTTATTGGCAGAGCAAGCTGAGCAGAACACAATTATACTTATATCATTATAAGACGCTAATTTAATGCTTATTATATTTACTAATTAAAAATAAAACGCTCTGTGTATTAGGGGGAAAAAGTTTTACTAAGTTAAGGTTAACCAACTGAACAATGGTTCAAAATTTAATGAATTATAGTGTATTTAATATAAAATGATGCAGATAATTAATTGCAAATTAAATGCACTAATTAACAATTAAATTATCTATCCTTTGGGGAAAATAACACATGTTCTGCTACCTTAAGATCAACCGTGCAGAGCGAGGGTTCAAAAATCAATAATTTGTAGCGTATAGTCAGAGTGTTTTTAACATAGAATGATTCAGATAATTAAATGGAAATTAAATGCACTAATTAACAATTAAATGCTCTATGTTTTAGAGAAAAAACATATGTCCGACTACCTTAAGACAAACCTAGCAAAGCAACGCTTCAAATATCAATGAAATATAATGTATTTAATGTAAAATGATTAAAACTCTTAAACGAATTAATAATATAATTTCAATTTTAAATCACTTGAAATTGTCAGGGAATATACTTCATCAATACCCAAAAACAACCCTCGCCATTTCAAGATTGGTTTCGAAGGAGTTTAGTAGCTATAAATTTTTTTAAATTAATAGTTTTTCACTTAATATATCATATTTTATGGTGTGAATGGTTTCGTCTAGTCAATGAATCACGAATGGGGGGGGGGGTGTAGACAACATGGCGGGGGATGGAGTATTTGAATTTAGCAATATGTAATGAACACGTAAGCGATAAACCTGCGGTCATCGACACATTCCAAGATTGATTCCAGGTCCCGCCGATACAACGCTCGATTTAGTTTAAAGCCATCATAAATTGATCCCGAGTCAATCCCCACAAGTGTTATTTGCAAGTGTTTTAGGGATTCGAACAGAAGGTATATAACTTGCAGTGGAATTTTGAGCTTTAGATCTGTTGTTTGGGGTGTCCTGAAGGAATTTCTTCTAGAAATGGCGTTGAAGGATAATATTCCTTGGTGGAAAAAAAATTATAATGAAATCACGTTGAAGGTAAACCTTAATACTAAAAAATCGTGATAACTCCCCTTAACTCAACTTTCATTTTCATAAATTTATTTATTTAGCTGACGGACATGTAGAAATTAGTCTGACAAGGATAATGGACTACCATCTAATGGAAGGAGCCTTAAATGAGTATCCCTTCCATAAGAATCAACTAGCCTACAGGAGTTGTAAATCGACTGATACAGCCCTCCACGCAGCAGTATACGTGATAGAAAGAGCATTTCGTTCCAAGGAGTTTACCCTGGCGATATTCTTTGATTTAAAAGGGGCTATTGATAAGGCAAAAGATGAGACAATCTGCGCTAACCTACAAATGAGAGGAAACACGCTTCTCTCGTCTGTTCAGTAAGATCGTCATTAGAAAATAAACAGGTTTATACAAGAAATAGAGAAAACCGGGTGCATTTGGGGGTAGGAGGAGGTATATCGCCAGGTAGTTGACACTCTCCGTATCTCTAGAGAGGCTTTATGCACAGGAATACGCGGAGGAAAGGCTTATCATAATCATTGGCCCTGTTTATCCCTGCGTCGTCTCTGATAGAACTCAGGTGGCGTGCATGATCTTAGATGACAGGTTTAGGGAGAGCAGTCTCTCTGTAAACTCAGCAAAACGAAATATAATCCATCCACCAGAGCAAGATTGTATGTTATGTACCACCACCGGTGTACGTACGACAACTAGCACTAGTGGTAGAAATCAAGTACCTGGGGGTCGAACTAAACAACAAGCTTAAATGGAACGGATATGTTGAAGCGGTGGCAACCAAATCAACTTAATGGCTGCTGCGCTGATTGATTATGAGGACCTGGAGTATTGCAAGTCAGGTCTTATATTGGCGGTATACAACCGTCTTTAGATCGTGAATTCATTACGAAGTAGAAGTAAAATTCAGAGCTTGGTATATATGGACACAACAGGATCGATTAGAACAACAACCATCGCCGCTCTGGAAATTCTTCTGAGATTATCTTGATTTGTGGATTGAGCAGGAGGCTTTGGCTGCCCACCTGAGATTTTGAGGTTCAGGGTGTGGGGGAGAATAGAAGTCAACTCTGATCACTTGTAAATATCACAAAAGGCAGAAACAGAAATTGATCTCTCATGCTTGAAAGTGGGTAAAGCAAGTGGCTGACTCAAACTTCAGAGTTAATATATAATCTCTATCCCGGATAGAGAAAAGTGGACGACAGAGACAACGAGCTTCTTGCAAGAGTCTCTAGTATGGTATACGGATGGTTCCACGCTAGAAGACAGTAAATCTTTGCACTTGGACGATACACTACTGTGATCTGCTATTTTTCATCTCCGATGGTTCTCGCATGCCGAGAATCACTGGAGAGATTGCAGAACCACGCGAGGACAAGAGACGTCATCTTATGTGGGTACCACTATACTGTGGAGTTGAGGGCAACGAAACAGTCGACAAACTCGTCCGTAAAGGTGCCGCACTCCCATGTCAGAAACCGGAACCCTAGATGCAAGTCGCCGTAAGAACACTGGTCAAAGCAACTGAAATTCTATTATAAATTATTTCTAGTAATCATGTGATTACGCGGACGGTTGCGTACAAATGTAAACCGGTCGATTATTAATTATACGGGAGGGAGTTTTTATCCACAGACTTTTACATTAGTTACTGGAATTAGGTTAGGTATGGTTAAGTTGCAGCGTCTGTCCTGGGCGGGACACACTTAGACCATAAGGTCTATTGTGATACCTAAGGATGTGAGTGGAGGACAAAGAATTTGTGTGTAGAGTAGGAATTGGTAGGTTTTACGGCTGCAGCCAACTTTGATAGGAACTATGCCGATATTCATCTGGAGTTCGGGATGGAAACAGCAGAAAATCTTTACAAGCATAGCCAGCAGACTTCGTTCTTGTCCATACGCCGTCAGTTTAGTCAATTAACCGCACCCTGTTTGTTTCTTTGTTTTTAATAATTGGCAAACTGCCGATGTCGGGATTCGAACCCATAACCTCCCAGTCCAAAGTAGAGCGCCTTAACAAGCGTGGCTACTTGGCCAGAGAAAATACTGGAATTACTGGAATTAATAGGGATTAAAAATGTTTTTTATGAATGTGGACAACATAAACGTGTGAATATTTGGTGCATTTGTGAAATGTGGATGGTTAAAGAGAATTTTATTTGACCGTCTTGTTTCTAAAATTACAACCTAGTGTGTTGGGGCAATGAAAAAGAAAAGTCTATGGGTCGGCCTTATTCATAAGTATGGCCAATGGTGGTATGATATACTTGTGAATAATTCGTTCATGGTTGTGGTACTTAATAAGTCAAGACGAAGGATAATCATCAAGGTCTCAATAAAATATTTTGACTTCATTACTGCCCGTATATATTTTTAACCATTATTTGACATTATATTATATGATTTAGATCTTTTTCAGATAAATGTAGGATATTTATTAGCTTCCCAGATTTATTTTTCGAATCTCCACATATTCTATTGCAAGAGTTAGCGATGTAAACCAAGTAGTTCAGAAATATGTTTGGATATACCCTTGTATTCGGAGCGAAAGATAAATGATGTTGTAATTGAATGGGTGGAGCTTTAGACGAGCTCATGGAACGGGACGGATTTATATTGATTTACAAGAGATCAGCCCGAGATCATCTGGCCCACTTTACCCTTTGTAATAATATCTCCAAAAGCAAAATTTATCTTATTTGATTTTATTTAATTGATCTTAATTGATTTTTTTTGATATAACTGAGGGAAGTGGACTTGTTACAAGGTTTAGGTTGGAACGAAACAACCATAGCGGCGTATTCCTGCCGTAACCATTAAAATGAGTTTGGATTTCCAGAATGTCACTCCGTTACACGAATCTGGTAGACTCTCAGACATTCTATTATTTTGTGTATGAGGGCATCACAGTCTATTACGAGGTGTTCCGCCCATTTCTCCACAAAACCTGCAGTTGCCCTCATTCCCAAGCCTAGCTGTCTAAGATGTCTCCTGAGTATGAAATGCCTCGGAAGAAACCCCATCAGTCACTGACATCTATATTTGCTCAGGCCAATACAGGTTTTATATATTTTGAGGTTATAGTTACCGAGAAGATTATTGGCCTACCAGAGCCTCGGAAGGTTCGTCCAGAATGTTGCCCTTTTGGTTTCTTCTTCCTTTATGATCTCCTTTCGCTAGAAGTGATCAGCCAGTCCGCAGAGTAGCTCCGGCTCTGAAAGGGATGTCAATTCTCCCTTACTCGCGAGACCACCTGATATCTCATTTCAGTGGAGGGAGAGTTTTTTTTATTCTTGCCCAGATTGTTAAGTTCGTCTTGGCATTCCCATACTATTTTCGAGCTTATGACGTAGGACTTCAACGTTTTGATGGCCTAGACTGTCGGAGAAGATCGCTATATCATGATTCCGGTAGTTCCTATCTAGGTTGAGCTAGGTGAATTTTTAATAGCCAGTATTTCGGCCTGTACGATGGTGGGTAATTTACCCAAAGGTTCAGAGTGTTTGACCCTTGGTTAATACACTGTAACGTTATCATTAGACTTGATAACATTACCTATAAGGAATTCATAATCCATAAAATCATTAAAATAATTGTATTAAATTTTTTATGAAAGGATTATGATCCGACAGTGTTTCTATTTGCTTTATTCCAGTTTTAATAAATTTGTTTGCAATTATGTGGTCTAAACATGATTTTGTGTCTTTAGTGATACGGGCAGGTTTGTCTACACAAAGCTAAAGCCATGTAACCATCCTATGAATTTTACGGTATTTGACTTGCAGTTCAATGTATTTATATTCAAATCCATTTAATTGAAACATATTCATTTAATAGCAATTTGGTTTTTAACAAATTGGGACCTTTATATACTCACTAGAAGAACATTAATGGACGAAAGTTCTGTACCCACATATTCGAAGTTTAGACTATTTAAATTTTCAATCGAAGTTATTTTTTCAAACTGAATTTCTTTTGTACCTATATGCTGACTCCATCGTGTATTAAAGTAGACCGGTAAAACTAATTTGAAAGTTTGAAGTTTTCTATTTCCATATACCTTATTCATTCACCTTTGACTAGGTTTCTATAAAGCACAATACATCGATGGCCGTTTGCTCAGTTAAAACCACTTCTATTTGTCTTATTTTATTTTTAATTGATTGTATATTTTTGTCGAGTATATCATTTGAGTTTTACTTCTATCTAATATCGAGGATGTTGTTTCTAATATCGAGGAAGGTATTTACATTAGTGTCAGACTTAGTTAGACTGAAAAGGTTCTGTTTTATTTTTTGCTTTTCAGTTCCTTTCTTTTTTCGTCGGTTCTATTTTTTGTTAAAAAGTTTTTATTTTTCGCTTTTCAGTTTTCGCCTTTCTTTTCGGACATATTGTACACGTTAAAGTGTCATTAGAGCTACATAAGTGTGCCAAGTTTCAACAAAATCGGTTCATAGATGAAAATTCATTTGGGGAACAATCAATTTTTCTCTTTTTTCTACCCTTAGGAGCGAATTTTTTTTCAAATTTATATGGTACAGGCTTCGGATTAGATTTTCGAAATAGGACTACTTTATAAAAAGTTATGCGTGGTTAAACATTAAAAACATATGCGGGTTGCTTGAGAATCCCCCCTCCCACGATTTTTTGTCGGTTAAAAAACATTTAAATTTCGCAAAGATATTGACGCATGCAAATAGTGTTTACACAATCGATTTAATATTTGTTCTTTAGTGGAAGCGCTGGTAAGTCAAATATCATATTCAGTTATATACTTTAAAGTATATATTAAAACAGTAACCAGCGACTCCACTCATAAAATAAATGTTTAAAAAAAAGCTATTTTTAACGTTTTTGTGGTTAAAATTTAGAATTTTTTTTTCTAATTTATATGGGACCAACATTGAAAAATACCCTATACAACTAATTTTGAAAATCGGATTACTCTGTAAAAAGTAATGCGTGATCATACATTAAAAAAATATACAGGTTGAATTAAGTACCTCCTTCTTTTCGTCGGTAAAAAATGAAAGCACAAAATTCATTTAAAATAAAATTACAATATTTTTTTAATTCTATATACGTAGTTGCTCTAACTGAATATATTTTAATTAGTTTGAACATGGTACTGACAGCCACGGTACTGACATTTTATATTCAAATAGTAACTTTAATTTTTCGGTTATGGATTTGATAATATCCTATTAAAATATAATTTAGGTTAGTATTAATTATTATTAAAATATAATTTAGGTTAGTTAGTACAAAAATTTTTCGTTTATGACCAAAAAATTCAATACTTAAGTAAGTTTAATAATATCACGGTACTGACAAGTAAATTTATGACATACGTTTTTCTAAATTGACTTTTAAGTCCATACAAGATCGTTGCACTTTTGTATCTTGTGATATTTGTAAAACATTACACACTTGACGTACTTTCAATATGTCTTAATAGTAGTTTCATTAATCTCGAGATAGATGACACACGAGTCACAAAAATTTAAATTCAAAATTTTATTTAAATTCAGGGACAAATGTTATTAAGCAGCAATTCAATGTTAAACTGGTATATTAAAACAAAATATGTTTATTTGTTTTAAGTTGAACTATTTCAATTAAGTTTTAGTTGATAATTATTTTAAATTATTCATTGCGACAAAACAAAAACCAATTTATAGGCAAATCCTAGAAAAAGATATGACACGGTACTGACATTTGAGTAATATATTAATAAGTTTTCTTTCGACTACAACTTATATTATACACAAATAGTGATGAAATATGTTACTGAGGATTGTGTTGATATAAAACTTTAATTAGTAGATTGATTATGTATGGCCAGGGAAAGCAAATAGTACAGAACATAAAAAACCCATATACAATAACATATTTGAACTCCTGGATTAAACGGTGTACTATAATGTAATTATCCTTTAAAACATATGTATTTTTTAATTTTGTATCTGAAACGTGATTTTAGAGGTATGTAAGAGTATGTCAGCAATAACTGGACTTAAACTTCATATGAAAAATAAAATGAATATATTATTTTACTAGACCAAATATAAGAATACACAGAAAGTAATCTCGCTTTTCCAATACCAAAGTAACACGAAATCATTTGGATGCAATATTACTAGATTTTGTAAAATATTTTCATGGAATATTCAGAAAAACAGGTATTCATAAATGAATCATTATCTTAAAATTTTTGTTAAAATATTTCGGAGTTTTTTTTTACTCATGCATAAAAAGCACTATCTTACCGCCCGCTTTTCCGTGCGGTAAATGACTGTTTGCCTATTCAATTATTACCTACAATACTTAGGTCATTGCAAATATTTATTTGCGTGCGGAAAGTTTACTTCCGCTCTAGTGCGGAAATTAAGCTTGCCGCACACATATTAATATTTGCAATACATCTAAGTAGTCTGATAATATTGAATTGCCAAACAGCCAATAGACGCCCGAAAGAACAGACGCTAAAATAGAACTATTCCCGCATTATTAAATAATAATAATATCTGCAGCTCCTGTGGTTACTATAATATTCCTACTATTATAAATCTGGAGAGCTTGTATGTTTGACGCAATAATCTCAAGACCTACGATTCCGAATTCAAAAATTATTTTTTCACTAGATATTTAGTTTATTAAAGAAGGGTATAAGCTATAAAAAGTTTATATTTAACGCATCTGTGCCGCCGCGATGTAGCTATCCTAACTTTTAAACAAAAAATCTTTAATTATGATAAATTTTTATCGAATGGAAAAAAAAATAAGCCGTCGCAGCGCACCTGGCAGATGTGAAACACCGAAACTATTTTGTTTGAAAACATGCGTGAAAGGATGGTTTATAAAAGGAAATAATATAGCATAATAAAAAAATATGGCATAATCAAGGAATCAATCATAATCATAACCATTATTGTTTTTCGTTTTTGAGTTATCGTGATGACAAGCACAAAGTCGAACTTAACTTAGTATACCCTGGTATACGATGGTGTTTCTACTTTCCGAAGCAGTCCTGGAAGTCAGTTTTTGGAATAGCCTTGAATGCCCTCGTCGAATTACCTTCAACCGCCTTTTGTCGTCGAACCGATGTCCTTTGAGCGGTTTTTTCTAATTCGGGAACAACCAAAAGGCTATGTCGGGACTGCTATGATGGAGGTTGGCGAAGCAGTGCAACATCGAGTTTAGTAAAAACTGCTGCACAAGGCTCGATCAGATTTCCCACCGCTTCCACTTTCTAAATATGAGGTTAAAATTTCCCAAATTGTAGTTTTTGGTATTCCAAGATCACCTTCTAATTATCGTAAAGTCAAACGTCGGTATTTTTCAATTGCAAGTCACACACGCTCGATATTATCCGGTGTTGTCGTCCTAGATCGGCCAGAACGTGGATCACTGGCAACAGATGTGCGGCCACTTTTTAAACGATTATACCACTCTTTTATTTGTGTTTTGCCCATACATTCATCCCCGAAGGCCTTCTGAATCATTTGAATAGTTTCCAAACTAGTTTTCCCGAGTTTGAAACAAAGTTTGATACAAATTCGTTGATCTGATTTTTAAATCATTTTTAACAATAACAAAATTCGATGAACGCAAACAAGGCTTTGTAAACAAATACACGCTGCGCATGAACTATACGTCCTGTAGGTGTCAGCGAGCAACTGATAAGTTCGTGAGGCTTTACTGTCGACGTTTATGCCTTGCAGAAGTCGCTCGAATATTCTGGCGCGAAGATATAAAAGCAGGTCGGATACTTTTCGGACAGACTTCGGATATGTGAGTAGGTTTATATGTACGCTGGTATATATGTACCTGGTGAGTAGGTGTGGTATGATCTCAAATTTAAGTTTACATGTTAACTTTAAGTAGCCTTCTTAGTTTTCTTCTATCAGTGTGTTCCAAAATCCCAATTGTTATGTTTCCTTTTTTCTATGTTTACATACATATATTATAACAAATCCCCAAGTTATTAAAAAAATTTTCTTAGCCTAATAAATTTCATTCAGACATTCAATGCGTCTCGTATTTTTAAACCTGATTTTTTTGTACCTATATCCACCTATGAATCAGTTTTTGAACCTGAATATGTACCGCCACCTATGAGAATATTTTGAAAACTGATTTGTTTTATGTAATATAACCTTTGAACAACTTGTTGATTGCGTGTAATTACCTGAATAGTTAATTACAAAAGAAAATATTTAAAAAATAATGGTTAATAAATGTTTCACATAAAAAAAACTTTTGTATTAAACATTTTTTCATACAACAAAAAGTTTACACAAAATTTCAGTGCGAAGCCTGTGCGGGCCCAGTAATATGCAATTGTTTGTTTATTGTGTATATAATACATGTAATGCATAATAGGTACTCTACTGTCTATAACTATATATGTATACCCATTTGGATTTACAAATTGAATTACCACTGAACAACTGATGTCGAATTAATAGTTTGTTTATTAAATTTTCTCAACCACATTTATATAAACTAAACTATAATGATTCTAATGAAATCATCATATTGTTTTATTTAACAACAGAGAATTAGTTCACATTCTCGTTTTAATATTGAATGTCATTTATGATTGATTTTTCTAGACAATGAAACTATTTATTTACTTATTTTATATTATTATCAAAATTGATTTTATGCTACTATTATAAAAATGTGAAATGTTTATAATAAAAATGGATTATATGATAAATTATATTGTAAGATTGTACATTATACTTAGATTAATTGATATAATAAGTTATTAATATACATATTTTCTAATGCCGGCAGTACACACTCGACGAGGCAAGGCAAGACACAACGAGCACGAGAGTGTACTTAAAACACTTGGTCTGCCACGTTTCGATTCGCCTGGCCTCGCCAACGATCCATTAAAAGTCGGTTTTTGGACATGAGTCAAAGGAAATAAATTGTGAATACAAGCACCCTCAGGACACTCTCGTCAACATTCGATTCAACTTTCAACCGCTGTTTTTAAATATTCCACTATCAACCGCTTTAATTGTACCCATTAATCTGAATAGTAAAATACGAAAATAAATAAAAACTGTATAAATTTATAATTACTTTTTTTATTCTTATAGAGCCATTACTCATTTAAATAATAATTATTTTTAATATTTTAATAAAACCATTACTACGTAATTTTTAATTAAAAAATATAACTTTTCAGGTAAACCAACGTAATTGCTGGCCAGCCACGTCGACTAACTGACGAAAACTGAATTGCCGGCTGAATAATCAGCGAGACTGTACACACCTCCACTCATGGCTTCTCGTCTTACAAATGTCACGCCCAGACATATGCCGAGTGGTCTTTTCCAGTGTGCACTGCCAGCATAAAATATTTTTGCAAAGGTTTTACACGACTGCTTTAATATTTAATCATAATTTATATTATACCATCGCGAATAGCGTAAGAGCGGTTCATAGCTTTATTCATGATACATGCGTATGTTATTCCAATCATGTTGGTTCGAATTTGTTGAAACAAATAATTATCTAAATAGTTAATTTAAAAAAAAACGTAAATAATAAAGGTTAATATGGAGGATTTATCGTACTCATCAATAGCTTTTGCCGCCGACGCTTAAAAATCTAGAGCACGGTAGTGCGACAGGCCGAATTTACGGGATTTTTTGCCTTCGTGCTTACAGTACTATTACTTATCGAAAAATCAGAGCCGATTTGACCCCGAAATATCTTCTGAACGAAACGAGTTACACTGCTGATTTTTCGAATATAATCTATTTGGGGAATTGTAAGAGAAAACATTTTTGGTTTTCGTAAAGAAATAAACGGTTAAAAAGTTATTCGCATTCAAAAGTCGTCAAAAAGCGGGAACACCAACAATTCTTGGCCATACACGATCATAATTCCAGGGCCTAGCCCATAAGTCCTTAAAAGTTGATATTTGGCATACAGTTAGAGACAGTGACCAAACCGAAAGAAAAATTATCAAACCTTTTTTAGTTTTTAGTTTTGATAAAACTTACATAGGAAATATTGCTGCTCTATGATTAGTCCATATTTCTTTATTTATACTAAAAATTTAGGAACATACCTCTTGTGAGGGTTGAACACGATTTTTTAAAACTTTGTTGCTCCACTTCCAGAAATGCTAGATGGATGCGGTTTTTTGCATTCGACGCAGGATTTTTGAAACCTTAAATAAGAATCTTTGGGAAAATTTAATTTTCCCAACAGAACATATAGAAAATCAATAATTAAATTTATGGGTTTAAGTTTAAGCCACTTCCAGACATTTGAGAAAAATGCAATTTTTTTTATTCGACTCAGGATATCTCAAAACCTACTTCAATTAAATTTTCAATTTTTCCGAAGAAACATCCGAAATATGGAAAAAAAAAAAAATTTTTGTTATAGTCCATTCTGATTCGTTGATATTTGTTGGGGACTATCTGATTGGATGACACATTCAGTATAAATAAAGACATATATATTTACTATAAATTTATTTTGCACGTTAGATTGTAATCATTACTTATGAATACTTCAAAGGAATAACACTAATTGTTAAAAATTTTCAACAAAGTAACTTTGTCAAATTTATCAAAAAAAGAAGACTTTGATCTATTTATACGTAATTTTGTTCTAGAAAATTTTACCCAATTCTAGATATGCTCGAAGAATGCGGTTTTTTTGCATTAAACCTGTTTTAACTTGAAATTTATAGGAAGAATTGGAGAACTTTAATTTTTCAAACGAAACTACTCCGAAAATGGGGAAAAACACCAAAAACTACCTTTTTATTCCCAGCATATGTAAATATACATGGCATATTAAGTTTAGTCCTGACTTTGTAACGTTTGAAAATATTAATCCTTGATATAAATGCTTGTTCATAAAATGGCCCAATTCGGCTATTTCCGCATGTTGGTCCGCCTATCTATCTGTGGACGCAATAATCCAGGAACGAAAACAGTTAAAGAGCTAATTTTTTTGTGTGTGTTCTAGAACAAAAAAATAAGGTCAAATTCGTTAATGGGAAATTTTTACTTTTAACCGAAAATCAGATTCACCCTTCTTTCATTTCGATGGAGATTTCTTGGCGTCGACTCAAAATTATTTAGATATCTACATTAGTGTAGGATGTCATCTTAAATCAAATATGGCAGCCGCCGCAAAATAACGATTAATAATTTCCACGTTAACCCCTATGATATGGGTATCAAATGAAAAAGCTTGTTGAGCAAAACAAATTAAGTAAAGTGACGTTATTCTAAATTCAATATAGCGGCCGCCGCAAATGGAGATTTATAATTTCCACACAAATCACTATGATATGGGTATCAAATGAAAGGGCTTGATGAGTGAAACACAGTATATAAAGTGACATTATTCGAAATCCAATATGGCGGCCGCCGCAAATGGAGATTTACAATATTCACAATAACCATTATGATATGGGTATCAAATGAAAGGGCTTGATGAGTGAGACACAATAGGCAAAGTGGCGTCCTTCTAAATCGAATATGGCGGCCGCCGCAAATGGAGATTTATAATTTCCTCATAAACCCCTATGATATGGGGATCAAAGAAAGGGCTTGATGAGCGAAACACAGTATATAAAGTGACGTCATTCTTAATCCAATATGGCGGCCGCCGCAAATGGCAATTTATAATTTCCACATAAACTCCTATGATATGGGTATCAAACGAAAGGGCTTGATGTGCGAAACACAATAAGTAAAGTCAAGTCATTCTAAATCCAATATGGCGGCCGCCGCAAATGGAGATTTTAATTTCCACATTAAATCCTATGATATGGGTATCAAATGAAAGTGCTTGATGAGCAAAACACAATATGGAAAGTGAAGTCATTCTAAATCCAATATGACGGCCGCCGCAAAAAGGTGATTTATATATTCCATTTTAACCACTATGAAATGGGTATCAAATGAAAGGGCTTTATTAGCGAAACACAGTAAGTAAGGATACATTTATCCAAATATAGCATTTTGCGCGAAGCCTTTGGCTTTCTATATGTAATCCTTTCAAAAAGTATTGATGTCCGATCAAAAACATAAATGTAAAAAAGGGCCGAGTTTTCGGGAAGATATTTCATATAATAGTTGCTCCTTAAAAAGTGATGATATCCCAATTAAAGAGTCGAGCTATTTATACAGTAATAGCGAAAACTAAAATGTAAGTGCAAAGTAAAATGTAAAAAAAAATTTGGTTGAAAAAGTTTATCTCGTAAGTTTTCTTTTAGTATGTTTTAAAAATTTTATAACGCAGAATTTAAAATATTTGAATCAAAAGAAAACAAATTACTCACCGCGATATAAAATTTTAAAAACATACTAAAAGAGAAAACTTACGAAATAAATTTTTTCAACCAAATTTTTTTTTTTTCATTTTACTTTGCTCTTACATTCTTACATTTTAGTTTTCGCTATTTACTTTATAAATAGCTCGGCTCTTTAATTGGGATATCATCACGTTTTAAGGATCAACTATTATATGAAGTATCTCATCGAAAACTCAACTCTTTTTACATTCATGTTTTTGATCGGATAAAACTTAGATGAAAATTTTTTATAAAAATATTATGCATTATTCCCGAGGATTCAATATGATTTTATTGATGCGTTCGCCGCTAATGCCAATCTAATTTGTACAAGGAGAAGAATGATGGCTATTCTATCACGTCTTGTTTTTGAATCACCAAAATAATTGTGAAAGTGAGTTTGGTATGTTATTAATTTGTTTATAAAGCTTAATACTCCAACGATAATAAAATATCCGTTGAACAATAACACTACTAACGTAATTTCCATAATATACATTTCAAATTGGAAATATTCACATGTGAAAAAGTGTACGTACACCAACATATAATATAAACATAATAAAATGTATTTTTAATTCAAATTCAATGAGTGTCATGTGTTTGATGTTAAAATACACTATGATCAATACTTCCTCCATATAACAACTGTACCCATTTTTGTTCTTTTTTTATAAACATACAAATGTAATTAATAGCACATACAGGAATATAACGACCGGATGGCAGTTTAAAAACGTAAACTCTAACTGACTTCCAAAGCCATAACAACAAGTGTTGTAAATCAAATATAATCACACACAAAAAAGTAGAAATAAATGAAAATATATACAATGTAAAAAAGTGTAAATTTGTCGTGTTTTTTAATTGTCATTTCATTCATAACAATAATACAATTGAATTCGTATGAAACACATCACTTCTGAAGGGATGTTTTTTTTATGCCGTCATAGTTCATGAAACCAAAATATTTGTTTTCTCATGTTTATTTTTGCATATAAATCATAGACATGTTCTTCCATATATGTGACCGCATATTTCGATTGTGGTATGGTATCCTACAGATTACCTCAGTGATACTGTCTATCGTTTTTTGCTGAAACATTTCTTGCCACGGGTTAGACCGTTTGTTACCTGGCAACGGCCTGGCGACGCTTTCTCACCACACGGCAACAGGTTGTTCATACGTGATATTACAGATAAGAAATCAATTTAAAAAGATGCTAATAGATGGCAGTACATATACTTCGAAGTTGGTACCATAAAATTTGAAGAAAAAAAACTAAGGGTAGAAAAATAGGGGAAAATGGATTGTTCACCCACTGAATTGTCATCTGTGAACCGATTCTGTTGAAATTTGGCATATTTTTGTAGTTATAATGACACTATAACATGTACGAAAAAAAAAGCACTGAAAAGTGAAAAATAAAAACCTTTTAACAAACAACAGAACCGTCGAAAGAAGAAAGTAACTGAAAAGCAAAAAATAAAAACTTTTAAACAAAAAATTAAACCTTCGAAAAAAGAAAGGAACTGAAAAGCAAAAAACAACCTTTTTAGTCTAAGTCTTACACGAATGTACATACCTAAATAATTTTGAGTCGGAGCCAAAAAATCTCCATCGAAATGGGCGAAGGGTGAATCTGATTTTCGGTTAACAGTAAATAATACAAAATATTACATTTCGTAATACTTTATTTGTTTGGCGGCGACTCAAATTTATTTAGGTATTTACATTAGTGTTAGACTAAAAAGGTTCTTTTTTTATTTTTTGCTTTTCAGTTTCTTTCTTTTTTCGAAGGTTTCATTTGTTGTTTAAAAGTTTTTATTTTTTGCTTTTCAGTTATTTTCTTCTTTCGTCGGTACAATTTTTTTTTTTAATTTTTTATATCTATACAAAATAGTCGGTGATTCATATCTGCCACGCGTCGCCACGACGGCTTAATTTTTCTTAAATATAACTATACAAACTCTATTCAGAACGTTCACGAAACGGTGGCAGATTTTATGCCTCATAGACCAGAAAGCGAAACGATGAAATTTTGACATGGAGGTTAGTTTAAATATACCTCCCACCGTTTAAGAAAGCGAACGTATAATTCTCCTCACGTTACCATTCGAATAGGTTCGTTTTCGGCACCACTAAATATACATTTTTACATCTTGAAGACGTTGGCGAAACCCTTCGCAACGAGTTCATGGTCGATTAATATCCATTTGACTTGAATTGAAGATGATGGGCTAATCGAAAGACTTAAAGTAGAGATATTATCCTTTAAATTTAGACCGTAAGTAACCATCAAGAAACTGTGTACATGTTTGATGTGAATTTTTTATTGTAGTCCAAACAACCTGTTACCAAAAGCGCAGCTCATAAAAACTTTTCTGTTAGTACATTTTGCCATTAGTGCATTTAGTAAATTTTCTGTTAGCCACAACCCCGCGTATTAAAAAACTCATGTTTTCCAACTCATGCCACAAAAAACCGATCACCGCTTTGGGGACCCACTTGGCGAAGTATATGGCGATAAAGATAAAAACAGTGGGTATTGGCATTAACCTCACCCAATAGATTCTAAGGTACATCCGAAATTCTTGATGGATCACGTCGTTCAAATTTTCGACCGTGAATGACTTTCACAGTGTACAAGAAAGTGCGCACTGCTTGACTACCACTTAGGGAGCTAGGGGTCGCTTCTATCTTGGGTAATTTTTTCAGAGGTTTTTTCAAATAAGTAAATAAAGGAAATTTTATTGTACATTCTTCTAATTATCATCCTGCAATTATATGTAAAACACCATAATGTAGAAACATCAGATACCCAAAATATGAATACAACATCTTCTATATAAATCAAAACTAAATGCTGTTGTTGGTAAGCGCATAACGGCTGGACCGATTTCGATTTTTTTTAAATGTGCGTAATAGTCCGAAGGTTTTTGTTTAAAAAAATTGGAAATGTTACTAAAAAAGTTAGTAAATTTGGGAAAAACTGAAAATTATTTTTTCTATAAGATACCCATATAATAAAAATTAAATGATGTTCGTTGAGAAGCGCATCCATTGAAAACGGGTGGACCGATTTGGCTAGTTTAAAAAAAAAAGTTCGTAATAGTCGGAATAAAGTTTTTGAGGAAAGATAATTGCCCGCAAAATTGAAAATTTGGGGGAAAAGTTAAAGTGATTTTTTCTATGGGGTCTTTGGGCAGGACAACGTCTGTCGTGTCAGCTAGTATATTAAGATAATCAAATTGTAAAAATAATTTAATTTATTTTTTATATATTGTATAGTATAAGTATTATATATAGTTGGATACATTAAAGTTTTTAAAAAAAAGTAACGTTTAATGAGAAAAATTTATCAAGGCCAGTTGAAAGGCTGCTGAAAGTAATATTTATGAAATTTAAAATTTAGCGCGTAAAATAATTGTCACACATTCAACAGATAAATTTTGAAGTGGAAATTTAAAAGGGTTAAGTTTTTATAAGCAAACTATGTATTATAATTACTAGTCGAATGCTTTTTAGAAATAATTTTAAATTATTAAGGACGTTCATGCGCTACGCTAGAGTCAAATGAGTACAAAACATAAAATTAATTTAGTATTGAACATAAAATTTATTTAGAATTTTAAAAAAGTTGTAAAGTATATCAAAAATCTTACAACGATTTATAACCATTTTTTATTTGTACTAAGTATTTATTATAAAATATCTGTAAATATAAATTAGAAATTGATTTCACAGATCTGACAATAAACTATGTTTTGTTATGACGTTCAGAGTGTGTATGTGTTTATTCTTTTACTGTGCGCTGTCGTCAGTTTTCAAAATATAGTGGCAAAAACCAACGTAGCATAACATTAATTTTATTAAATAATTAATTCAAACGTTCGACAACATAATTTTTTTTGCATCTGTATAAACTGCATATTTCAAAGAATATTTATAAACATTATTTTTATAAATAGACACGCAAGCAACAAGCAACATATCTCTGTATCCATATCCCAGAGATAGTTACGATTAGCTAATTCATACTGATGATGACTACATTGTAGTCAAAATACGTATTTATAAAAATACAAACAAATGGAATAGGGGCAAAATTTGAAATGTATTTTCAAAAAACATAGACTTTACTTTAATATTATAGTCATTATAATTTTAAGTACAAAGAAATTATGTTCTCCATAACATGCTATGTTAAAGTTTGACTTTTAATTAATAAATTACGCTTTGGAATGATCGACGATAAGTTATAAACTTTTAAAGGACGATAACTACATAATTGAGCTATTAAATTCACTAAAATTTTTAACTACTATCAAACCTCATGCATGAACGTCCTTAAATAACCAACCAATTATTAAAATAAACAAGAGTCGCGAATATGCTGGGTGTAATTTGTGCAATAACTAATTGAATATGTTGAATATTAATAAACTAATCTATTGGTAAATTTTATTGTTACATTGATTGGGTTATGTTAATGAGAAAATATTGTAAAATTGAAAAGTAATGTACGATTTGAGAAGCCTTAAAAAGTTCTAGTTATGGAGCGAAATGCGTCTTAAGAAATGCGTCTTAAGAAATTAAAGATTTTAATTTGATGACCAATTTTCTGCTAGTTATCACTAATTAGTTTTAACAATTTAAAAGTGCAATTAACAATTGTTATAAATTCTAAAAGATTTGAGGTACGCTGATGCTAAAAACACAAGATTGGAGTATACAGTGATATGTTTTGGCGACTAGATATTCAAAAAGATATCATCTACTTCAAAATCAACAGCGAGTCGTCTACTTCAAGATAGAGCTTGCATTTCTACCACCTCCGTTTACTAAACAGTGGAAAATGTGTAAAATGGATTTATATTATACTATAATTAGGCGCTATTTATGTGCTAATTTGGCGCAGAGTTTGTAATTTTGTAATTTTGTGTTTTGGGTTTGGGTCAGAAATCCTATCTCAAAATTCTCCTGCTGACTTGACGTCAAGCTAGCAGAGGATTACCTAAGAAATTTAGCAAAATGAATTAACATAATACCATAACCATAATTAGATTCTAGTTAGACATTTTTAAGGTGCTTAGTTTATAATTTTGATGCTATTTGGATTTCCTACATATATATGTATAAAAGTAGTTGTTTCCTTTATTAATAAATAATTAATTAAAGGTGCGTCAGATAAAAAAATTGTCTCAAGACTTTTCGTTCCAAAATCGTACTCTCTAACTACCCTTTTATGGAACTCGACTACTTACGGCACCCGGTATATATATATATATGTATATATATATATATAAATATGTATATGTATATGTATATGTATATGTATATGTATATGTATATGTATATGTATATGTATATGTATATGTATATGTATATGTATATGTATATGTATATATATATATATATATATATATATATATATATATATAAATATATATATATATATATATATATGTATAAATATATATATATACTTATTTATATATATATATATATATATATATATATATATATATAGGTGACGTAAGTTGTCAAGGACGAAAACCTCATAGATGCCTTAAAGAATCTCGAAAAGGCGTGTTTAGTATAAAAAAGGCTCTATGTATAAAAGTAGTTGTTTCCTTAATTAATTAATAATTAATTAAAGGAGCGTCAGAAGTAAAAAATTGTCTCAAGACTTTTCGTTCCAAAATCGTACCCTCTACCTACCCTTTTATGGAACTCGACTACTTACGGTTACCTGTATATATATATAAATATATAAATAAATAAGTATATATATATATATATATATATATATATATATATATATATATGTATATATGTATATATGTATGTATATATATATATATATATATACATATTTATACTTATTTATTTATATATTTATATATATATATATATATATATATATATATATATATATGTATATATATATATATAGGGTGCGTAAGTAGTCGAGGAGGAAAACCTCATAGATGCCTTAAAGAATCTCGAAAAGGCAGCAAATTCCAAAGGGTTAAAGATTAACCAATAGAAGTCTAATTATATGAAGCTGCGAGCAATAAACACCCCACAAGAAATATTTAAGTTGTGAATAGTAACAATGAACGACGAGACGGTTTATCAGCTCGAACAAGTGGAGAGATTTAATTATCTGGGCGTTACTCTATGTAGTCAGTGTGACGAATCGTCAGAAATTCGAGAAAGAATTGTTAAAGGTTCAAGAAGCGTTGGAGCACTGAGGCAATTTTTTAACTCCAATATCATTTCAACGAACACAAAGATTAGAGTATACATAACAATAATATGCCCAACATTAATGTATGGTAGCGAGTTATGGAAGCTGAACCAAAAGGAAAATCATACACTGAATCAAAATCATACACATAATATATGGGAGAAAAAAGTGTTCAGAACAATATTTGGAGGCCGGCAAGTAGGGGATTTCTTGGAAAGAAGATCTAACTAAGAACTCTACGAACTATATAAAGAATCCTGCATAACAAACGTGATAAAATCACAGAGATTGAGATGGTTGTGTCATGTATTTCGATTCTCCTTAGATAGAGAGACGAGACACGTGATGATCAGAGGAAATACCTGAAAAACAAAGAAAGGTAGGCCCAGGACAAGGCTGGATAAAGACAGTGGAAAAATATTTGCGAGAACTGTGAATTGGAAACTGGAAACGAGTAGCCGAGAACAGAAGCAGATGGAGACATGTCTGCTTGAAAGCCAAGGGCCTTCTAGGCCTGTAGTGCTGATAGCGTGACTTTTGACGCCAAGTATGCATATGTACGCCTAAAGATAATAAATTTTTCATACAAAAACTCAGTATCTTTTTTCTTCAAAGGATTCACGCATGTGATTCCGAAAGACAATGACCCAGTAATTCCCAAAAAAATACAGACGTGTCACAGAAATCAACTTCCTTGCTGAGGGATAAAAGGGTTGCCGGAAGCTATAAAGGGGAAGTAAGCAACATATCCTTTAGACTCGTATAGGTAGTGACGAAGCAGGTCGACAAACAACGAAAATATGTAACATCTTGAATACGAATTGCTTTTAAATCGGTCTCATTCTTAGGTTCAGAGAATATTGACCTGGCTTCATATCGAATTGGTGAACACATTGTACAATTGCTAAAAGAACGCTACATTTAACACTACATTCAACCCATCATCACAGATACATTTACTTATTAAACTGCATATTAAATCTGCATGCCAAACATGCCTAATACAGATTACAAACACGAATGCGATAAGATAAGAAAATTAATCTTTGTGCCGTCACACCAACGGTAGATTGGCGATGTTTTTGTGCCATCTTCTTGTTGTAATTTTTCAATCATATTTCCAAATTTTCAAATGAGTCAACCCCCCCCCCCGTACTTCCCATCAACCCAAATATTTTGCAGTAATGCCGTTTCGAAATAATTGTCTCTTTCCGGCCTCAGATATCATAGAAATAACAGCTTATTATGGGCACAAAAAAGATTTTTGCTCAATGTAAATAATTTATTTCGGGAAACAAACTTGTATGTTTACGCGTAGCTGTAATATACGACCTTAATCCATTCGGAGAAGTGCGAAATTAGATCAATCCCTGCGCAGAAGAGTAATTTATATTTTCGCAGTAATGTATTATGGGTTTCACCCAACGACAGTTGTGGAAAATGAATTTTTGAACGAGTAATAATTACCTACACACTAATAATATTTGAAATGAATATCAACCATAAATTCTTGTCATGTTTGATAATAATGTAAAAACCATAACTCAGAAATACGTAATATTTCTAAGCTAAAATAATTATTCATTCTATCTTTAAATGTGGTTTGTTTAACTGTCAGTCAGTCTACACACAATATTCGTTATGTAAACCTTAAAATTGATCAATAAGCCTGATTATATTCAATGGATGCTACTACAAAATTATTTTACAGTGAATCCTGATTAGTTTTAATTTATTTACAGATATATGTACGTGTGTAATAAATGAATGAATAGAAATATACCTTGTCAACTTCAAGTATTTTCATAAAGACAAAATATAAATTTTTAAGGACGTTTATTTGCTACGCTAAAGTCAAATGAGTGCTATCTTTAATAAAATTTATTTAGGATTTAAAAAAAGTTGTAAAGTATATCAATAATCTTACAAGGATTTATAAAGTTTTTTTATTTGTCTTAAATATTTATTATAAGTAATGTAAAATATTAGTAAATGTATATTAGAAATTGATATGATATTGAGATGATATGTGTATATTTTTTTACTGTGCGGAGTCGCCGATTTTCAAAATATGGTGGCAAAAATAAACCTAACAAAATAGTTTTAATTTTATTAAATAATTAATTCTAACGTTCGTTAACACCATTTTTTTAATGCGAAAATATAGATTGCATATTTAAAAAGATACTTATAAACAGTATTTACTATGGTGGCTACTTTAAGTACAAAAAAATTATGTTCTCCATAAGACAATGGGACTCCGTAACGGGTCCATCGTGTGGCGAGAAGGAAGAAACATCCAGCCACATTATCTTTGACTGCGAACTTCTAGATTACAGCCGATACAGGATATTCGGCGCATCTCACCACGAATATAGGAACCTTCAGGAAGACCTGATAAGCTAGCTCCTGGCTATTGCCAACATATGGGAGAAGCAAATCTCGTCGGACTGAAGTAGAAGGGGGAGCACAATGGTCCATAGGGTCGAAGTGAAATAATTTTAGACCCCAATATAAAATCAAACAAATCAATCAATCAATCAAGACGCTGTGTTAAAAGTTTGATTTTTAATCGATAATTACTTTTGAAATGATCGACGAAAGGTTTTAAATTTTTGAGGTAGGATAACTACGTAATTGAGCTATTCAATTCACTAAAAAAATATTTTTTATCTACTATTAAACCTCATGTATGAACGTCCTTAAAATAAAACACTCTACAATTTATTTTCTGTTTGTTTAGTATTTTATAATGATTTAGAAAACATAAAAGGCGAAAGTAGAAAGTATGATATAGTTAGGTAGAAGCATAACCTTTAAAGCCGTTTCGTAGATTCCTACTATAAAATAATATTGTGTTCACTGCAACTTTTTAAATGTGTGTCAATCTAATCTATATATATATATATATATATATATATATATATATATATATATATATATATATTATATATATATATATATATGTATTTATATATATACAGATATATAATATATAAATTATAATTCTAGCAAAGAATTATTCGAAAAAAAATGATATTATAATTATTTTTACAAGAAATACAATTAATTACAACAAACTAAATTACAATTGAATATTGACAATAAATTTGAACAGAATAACAACGTTATTAACTTTTGATATTAGAATATGATATACTTAAAAATCGATGGCTTTATATAGTAAATTTTATATAAATTGCTGATATTTTGTTTATGTTATTTTGCTTAAAATATTATTGAAAAAGGCACGTGTTGTCACATGTTGTGATTGTGACCGGATACTTGCTTAATATTTTTATATTGATAGGTCTATTCCAGAATATGTAACTCTTCCCACCTTAAGATGGTTGTTTAATTTTCCAAGGAAATTGAATAACCGGAGTTGTTGGTTGAGTTGTATGCTCCATAGCTGACCCATCTTCCATTTGCGGTTTTTTCTTGAAATAACGTTTGTGCATGAAAAATATAGAAATACAAATTATTACAGAAATTATAATAATTAGTGAAATGCTGATATGTGTGGTTTGTTTGAATTTTAATAAGTTGAGTTCTTGAGTATTTTCAAGATGTTTTATTTGTAGATTTTCCAAGTTGATATCTGTTGCAATATTAGTAATATTCACGGCGTTGTAAATGATTTGTTCCAATTCTATGTTGTCAACCGATGTATGTAAATTTCCATATGTGATGCCGTTGATATCGGCCTGGCATTGTGATTAAATTATGTGAAGTCGTCCCACGAAATTCGTTATATTTTTACCACAATTATTGGTGATATTTAGGTGGACTGACGTTATTACTATGATGTGATTATCTTCAATTTCTTCAATAAAGTCGTTTTCCATTGTGCGATGTAGCGTACAATTAGCCGGTTTATTTTCTAAGATCTTGATTTCACATGTATTAGATGTTGGTGATTGTAATTTCATGGGTGGACATATTAGACTTTGTTCTATTCGATTGCATGTTTGTTCGAGGAATCGGAATTTATTAGGATTGTACAAAATGTAATTAGTTTTAGGCTGTATGATTTGATGATTTTCAGGTATAGGTCTGAATTTTATTGTTTGAAAGGTCTCGTTAGTAAATTGAGGTATCATAACGACAAATAGGATGTTGCTATTATTATAGTATGCTTTAAGTTCTAATAGTTCGTACAAGTGTTCGTCATTTAGTATGTTAATCTGTTTACTGAGTGAATCGTGTACAATAGTTAACTCTTTCTTTGTCAAGATGTGTTTTGATATTATACCGAGTTTTGCTAAACTGATAGAAGAAATAATATCGCGTACATGATTGTCTAAATATTGTAGTTGCGATTGTATAGTAAAACAGAATTGCGACCGAAATAACTGTTGTTCAATTTTTGGATAATTTTGCATAGTAGATGCTAACATTTGCAATTTGGCCTGTTCAGAATTAATGAAGTTAGTAATATTATCAAAGCGTTGTATTATTTGTGTATTAAGTTGGTGTTGTCCTGATATCCTATCTTTGATCAGCAACTGATTATTTTTAAGCGTTTCTATTTGATTATTAATTTCTAATGCATCATCGTTGTCCATGTTACCGGTGATTTTTTTAATAACGGTTCCTATACCATCTATAAGTCCACGTTTAGGTCTATAGTGTTGTATTTCTAGGCTTTTAATTTTATGATCTAAATCTAAGTATTGGTGTTTTAAGTTCACTATGTTATGAAATAGCGCTTCATTGAAATTTGTTTTAAATAAACTGAGTTTTAAATAAACTTTAAATAAATTTGATCTAAACTGTTTCTAATGCTAGTTACGTTAATTATATGAATAAGGTTATTGTAATGAGAAGTAAGTTTGGTAGGTCCTAGGTTAAGTGCCAAAAGTCCTTTGGTATTAGTTAAGTCATGATATTCGATGAGTTGTGCAATGTTGTAACGTAAAAACCTGAAAGAAGATTACTTTCGTTTAGGTTTTATTTTAGACTTATGATATTTAATATTCTGAGTTGTCTTAAAAGTAAGTTTATTTTCCGACTGTTTTATCTTTTTGTCAAAAGGTGTCCTTAGTTTTGTATTGCGTTGAACATTTTTTAAGTAAATTTCATTATCTAGTTCTGGGGGTTCATTTAAATTTTCGTTATACCGATTGATACGTTCTAATTGTTTTTTGTTCGAATCATCTATTAGTTTTTTGATTTCATTACTTTCTTCAATACGTTTATTGTTGAATTCTGTAATGGCGTTTTGTTTCGGTTCTATAATTGTTTTATCGCGTATACCTCGTATAATTTCAAACGGCGTTAATTTGGTGGATGAGTGAATTGAATTATTATACGTTATCATTGTCATGTCTAGTAATTCAGTCAGATCTTTGTTTTTATGTTTACTTTTTAGGATTCGTAAAATTTCCAAAATTGTGCTATGTAATCGTTCGACAGGAGAATTGCCCGTTGAATTGCATGCAGCTGTTACGTGGGTTTCTATATCATAGAGTTTAAGGAATTCGCGTACATCTAAATTAGAGAATTCCAATCCGTTGTCATGTATAATTTTATTTGGGATACCGTTTCGCGCTATATAGTTTTTTAATGCTTTTAGAATTTCTACGGAATTTTTAAAAGGTACGACGATGCATTCGCCATATTTACTGAATTTATCAACAAGAGTGAGAATGTTTGTTTTTTCAATTGAAAGGATATCGATATGGATTATTTCGAATGGTTTACTGGCTATCTATGTGGGAGATTGTTTCAATTTGAGTGGGTGACGTTCGTATTTAAATTTAAGGCATGTCTCGCATGTGTTTATGTAGGTAGTTATTTTCGATTTCATATTATCAAAATAGTATGTACGTTTAAGATGATTGAATGTCTCGTCGATTCCACGATGGACAGATAACTCATGGTATTCTTTTATGAGTTTACTTTGTTCGTCAAGTGTTTGAACATCACTTAAGAGCGTGGTGCAACGTATAAGTATATATTTTGAAAAATATTCGTCATAAGTTTTACTTATAAGTTTGAATGTAGTATCGTCAGTGTGGATAGCATTCAGTTTTGTAGGACTCATGTATTCTTTAAAGATTGAAATACATTTGTCTGTCGTTAAGTCGTTCTCTATTTCGATTGTTATGCGTTTTCTCATTTTAAATAAATATTCTGTATTAATTATGTTGCGAAGTCCGGTATCAATGATTATTTGATTGTTAAATTCATTTAGACACCGTTCCGATATAGGAATACCTTTATTAAGATTTTCGCTTGAACTATGTTGAGTAGATACTTCAGCATGTTGTGAATTATTTGAATCAGTTAAGTTTATTTCAGGTTGAATTCTACTGAGTGCATCGGCATTAGTGTTCTGTTTTCCTTTTTTGTAATGGATCGTATAGTCGTATTCTTCAAGGTTTAGGCTCCAGCGGACTAACTTGGAATTCGGTTCTTTTAGAGAAAATAACCAAATGAGCGGTTTATAATCCGTCACGATAGTAAATTTCGTACCGAATAGGTATGGTCTAAATTGCTTTGTTGCCCAAATTATCGCAAGGAGATAACTTTCCCTGTGAGAGGACTCCACCAATCGCGTAATTACTCGCGTCCGTTGTCAGTACAAATGGTTTTGAAAAGTCTGGGTACTGGAGTATTGGGTCGTTAGTCAATAGTGTTTTGCAGTATTCGAAACATCGTCTGTATTCTACGTTATTAGTGTCTATGCGTCGATATCATTTTGCAAGTTTGGTTATCTTGGAAAAATCTTTAATAAATTTTCTATAATATCCTAATAGTCCCAGGAAGGATTTAATCTCTGTAACTGTTTTAGGTATCGGAAAATTTTTTATGACTTCGATTTTTCTAGTATTTGGTTTTATTCCCTCGGTGGTAACAATGTGACCAAGAAACTCTATTTCTTTATGGAGAAATTCACATTTATCCAATTGTGTTTTGAAATTATGTTCCCGGAGTTTAGTAAATACTTTACGAAGTGATTCGATATGTTCTTGTAAAGACGATGAAAAGATGATAATATCGTCCATATAAACTAAAACATTCTTGCCTATATGCTCTCTTAGCATATTGTCCATCACCCTTTGAAAAGTGGCTGGGGCATTTTTCAAACCGAATGTCATTCGCGTATATTCGTAGTGACCATGATCAATACTGAAGGCGGTCTTAGCTATGTCACGTGGATGCATTTCGATTTGGTGAAAACCGGATGTTAAGTCAAGGGTCGAGAAGTATTTGCAGTTACCTAACTTATCTAGAATGTCGGAGATGTTTGGAAGTGGATACCGATCATCAATAGTCTTTTCGTTCAACTTACGATAGTCTACGACTAATCTCCACTTCTTTTTACCAGAAGCATCGGCCTTTTTTGGTACAGTCCATATAGGAGAGGACCACGGAGAATTTGATGGACGTATGATGCCTTTTTCTAGTAACTCATCAATTTGTCTATTCACTTCTTCCTTATGACACTGAGGGTATCGATAGGATTTAGTGAATATCGGTATAGCATCTTTAGTAGTAATACTATGTTTTACGTCTGATGTAAAAGTCATGTTTTGGTGTGGTTCGTAAAAGATATCGCGAAAATCTATACATGCCTTCGTTAAATGTTTTTGTTCCTCTTGGTTTAGGTGATTCATGCGTATGTTTTTGGTGACAAATTCGTAATTGTCTGCATAGTCGAAATTATCAGGTTCAACACTTTTGTTTATATTGTTAAACTCGTGATAATTTGTCAATACTTCGGCCTTAAGTGGCTGAGATAGTAAAAACTTTTGGTGTTTGTCAGAATTGTTTTGAATACAGATTTTTGTATGATAATCTTTTCCATGATAAATTCCACTTATTGTTTGTATGTCGTCGTTTATGAGTGTCTGTGGTATGTAAACGTCATTTTGTTTTTTGTCTATAGGTAGATTAATAAGTCTTTGTTCAAATGGTTCAAGTGTGTAAATAGGGGTTTTTATGCATGGTTTGTAAAATATTTTGTTTCTTACGTTGTTGAATGTTATTGAATCGTTAGAGTAATTTATCTGAGAGTTTAATTTCCTAAGTGTTTGATTCCCTATAATTCCATCGAAGAAATGATGAAACTTAAATATTAAAAATTCTAACGGTGTTTGATTATTTAGTTCGTTGATATATTCTACGGAAATTTTGTTAGTAATCAGATGTTTGTTAAGAGCGGTCGTTATTTCTTGTCGAGTAGGTATAAGGTTTGAATGTTTCGTGTGTTTAGGATCGATAAAGTTATCGTCAGAACCCGTATCTATTAAAAATCTAAGTTGGTTATTACCGTCTCATATGTGAATGTATGGTAATTTTCCAAAAGGGGTTTGTTGCGAATTTAACTCTACGTATCCTGTTGTGTTGAGGCAGTTAATTGAATATTTTCATCTTCAACAATATTAATTTCGTTTAAGTCGATTTGATCACTGTCAACTATGTCAGGTGGGGTATCGAAATAGTCGTTATATCGTGAATGATCAATTGGATGTGGATAATTATGTTGATCGTATGAATAATTGTTATAATTTTCGTGGTATGGGTCGATTGGATTGTCAGGGTCCATATTAAATAACTCTTGTGATGCAACGTTTGCATGATTAGTTGGTTTAAAACCATTGTTATGAAATGAACGTCTAGTGTTTCCTGATGATATGTCCATTGGTTCAGGTCTGGGTAGTATTGGTTTGTTAAATTGGGGATTGTTAAATCTATAATTATTTTAGAATTAAAACGTGGTTGTGTAGTAAATTGATTTGGGTTATATGGATGTCTGTTAGAATCATTCATGTTTACGTATCTTATAACAGTTTTAGGTTGTTGTGAATTGTTTGAATTCATTTTAACAGGTGTTTTTTGAAATTGACTTTGCTTATAGAACACGTTCTGTTCTATTTGAACACGTTTATAAGCATCAGAGAGAGTTTTTGGTTTAAATGCTCTCACTATATTTCCTATGTTTCTGTTAAGGCCTGTTAAAAAGCAATCTAAAGCTAACTGATGGTAGTAATATATTTTGTTTTGCTTTACTTCTGCGTTTAATTGTTGTAATGCTACGTTATTTATGAGTGAAGCGAGTGCTTCGTTTACTTTACTAAAGAAATTTTCCGCAGAAAGATTTCCTTGATGTAAAGTATGAAGATCTCTTGTTAAACTATATTCATCCCTTTTATCGGCATAATGATTAATTAGGATTTCTTTAATTTTATTCCATTCTCTAACCCTACCGTATTGATTAAGTACATCATTGGCGTTTCCAATGACTTTTTTACGAACTTCATTATTATAAATTGCTTTCAGATTTTCATCTACTAATGGTAATAATGTTGAAAAAATAGTATCAACACTGTCAATAAAATTAAACAAATCTGATTTATTCCCGTCGTATTGAGTTATAGTTTTAATACAATCAGGTATTCTAAAGTGATTTATTATTTGATCTAAAGTAGCTGACTGCGGTATTTGAAGTGGTATTGCCATTTTATTAATATTTTTAATTTTTCCTGTTAATTCTGAATTAGATAAACTATTGTCTGATTCACTGTTCGATAAACCGTCGGACTTGTAATTACTATTAGAAAACGATGAACCGTCGTTTAATTTAGTGTTAGTTCTGCTGCGTGTGGATGGATATGGTTTTGGCATGAGGATAAGAACAAACAAATTGTACTTACAATAGAATTATGAACGTAGTCTCCATATTCACCATAAAACGATAAACCGTCGTCTCTGAATTGATATGAAGTTGAAACGAATCTTGACGAACCAATTAATCAATCAATAAACCGTTGATAAATTACCAGTATTCCAGTATTCCAACCATAAATCTTCGATAAACCGTCGAAGTATACCAATCCAACGAACATGTTGCCAAACCACCACTGTATTTCGTGACTCGTTATGAATTATAATTTATTTATTTGTTTCGTAGGTTCGTCCCAAAGTATTAATATACACTCGTATTTTCAACGATACCGTCGTTAAAAGTTACGATGGACGCTAGATAGTAGGTGAATTTTCACGAACTATCCTACCGGCTGCGCCAATTATAATTCTAGCAAAAAATTATTCAAAAAAAAATGATTTTATTATTTCGAAAAAAAATTATATAATTATTTTTACAAGAAATACAATTAATTACAACAAACTAAATTACAATTGAATATTGACAATAAATTTGAACAGAATAACAACGTTATTAACTTTTGATATTAGAATATGATATACTTAAAAATCGATGGCTTTATATAGTAAATTTTATATAAATTGCTGATATTTTGTTTATGTTGCTTAAAATATTATTGAAAAAGGCACGTGTTGTCACATGTTGTGATTGTGACCGGATGCTTGCTTAATATTTTTATATTGATAGGTCTATTCCAGAATATGTAACTTATATATATATATATATATACATGCATATATATATATATATATATATATATATATATATATATATTTCAAGGTGAGATACTATAAAATTTTCATTAAAAGATTTTTATAAAACTTATTAGTTTTTTTGACAATGTAATGAAAAATTGATGAAGGTGATTAGTAAAATGTGTAAAACTACTGATTTAATCTAAATATTACAGCTAGGGTTCCCGAAGTCGTACAGTTTCTCTCGACTCCCGACCTCCCGAGTTCATTGGAAAAAAATTTTGCGAACCAAAATTAATAAATTATGCAAAAACCAAAATAAATAGCAATAATAACAATATTGTTATTAATAGATATTAATATGAAAAAATAACTCTTTAAACCGTCAGAAAACGACCGCCAGATCTCAGCATATTGCATCCAGTACGCTAAACGTTACACCACGCTTGATTAGCTTGTTACTTACTAACTAATTATTCCAACATATTATTATTGTGTATACTCAAATGTGTATACTCATTAAAAAAAAATGTCATTTTTAATGATTCGAGAATGTATCAGGCGATGGTTTTCAAATGAAAAATTATATTTTTGACCATCCAAGTTGCGGTATATTTAGTTTAAACGATCAAAATTTCTCCCCTAGGCAGCTACCTACTTTGCCTACTCGGTATATCCTCCACTGCCCAGTTTACTAAATAATATATGGACCTCTCGATCTCCAGACAAGATCTATATAATAGATGTTGATCTCCCGACTTTACATAATTTTGTGGTGGCAACCCTACTTACAGCGTTAAGTAGGGTTAAAACTATTAAAACTAAGGTTTTTTATTTGTAAACAGAGATTATACCTAAATATTTTTCAATAAAAATACTAATACTAATAATTTATTTATTTCTCGCTTTTAAGTGACTGAAGTTTTATAACTGATTTTATTTGTCTGAATATGGGTAGACACACTAAACGACTTACCAATTTGTAGTGTATTTTTTTAGAGCACTTATTTTTTTAACCGTTTTTTTTTTAATTTTTAGTGCAATTTTTTCATAACTGATTTTCAGTTTTTTTTACGTGTATTTTGTTTTTTTTTTATAAAAATTTTTTTTTTTTGGGTCGTTTTTTTTTTGTAAAAAATTTTTTTGTTTGAAGTCGGTTTTTAAGAAAAGTTTCTTATTTTTCCATTATGAATGAGTATAACCTTTCAAACAAAACACAAATTTTCGCAGAAATCGGTGATCACATATAAAATGAGGATTTTCCTCGATTTCCAGGGGATCCCCTCATCAAAATGCGATTTGGCGACAATGGGACCAATGGGAAATCTAACCTTTTAAAATAAAAATTCAAAATCGGTTCATAAATGACGGAGTTCTGAGGTGACACACATTAATAAAAAATAAAAAAGTACAGACGAATTGAGAACCATTCTCCTTTTTGAAATCGGGTTAAAAATTTGCATTAATATATTTAATTTATTTCTTTTTCAAACAATTAATGTCTTTTAGTAATATCCTTCCAATAAGAGAAGACCACTTGACACTAAGCTTATCTTACTTGAGTGATAGTATAGAATTCGTACTAACAAGGGAGATTCAGTAAACAAACAAGCCGTCGTTGACCGACTATGTATATATATATATATATTACAGCGTAAATATTAAATGAACTATATATATAGTTTATAGTTAACAAAAGTCGGTCAGCGACGGATATTTTAAAACCGTTTTCAAACATTTCCAAAGTCCACAAAATTCCAATGTTGCATCAGTTTATGAGGAGAATCCTTTCTAACAAAGATTTACACCATCTTCATCTTACAGATTAGAGATGGGTCAAAGGTGGTAAGCCTTACCGTTAGTTGCATTTTCGAAATTTTGTCCGGGTAAAAATTGTTTTTGTAAATACATTCCTCTATCGACAAAAAAACAACACATAAGAACATAAACAAAATCATGTATAACGAAGACTATGCATAGGAAATATTTGCCTGAGGTTAACTATGCCAGTGTGGACAAGTTCAGTGTGGACAAAACAAGACCAAACCATATATACAAATGGCGTCAAAAGTAAAGCTTTCATTTTAAAGTTTCATAATGGGTTTGCGCTTTATTTATTCGGATTTAGAAAAAATGTATCGAATAAAAATTGTTAGTATAGTTATAATGGACAATTTTTATCATAAGTATTTTTTTTTCGTAAACCGAATAAATAAGGCACAAATCAATTACAAAATTTTGAAATAATAAAACACACATACTCAATACTACTAGGCAATGCAACTGACAAACATATTACAAACACAGACACGATCAAGTGGCGAAAATATTACACCAACAAGCTAAAATAACAACTTACTGAGTTAATTGCTTAAATACCCGTTATATACTGAATTTAAGAAAAAAAGTTTCAAGCAAAAGTTGGTTTATTTATAAAAAAAGATAATTTTTGTCTTTAAATTTTTGTTCTATCTCTTACGGATTTAACGATAAAACAGTATTGCCCATTTTGCCCAAATATGGTCTCATTTTCTCCATTCACAAACTTGACCTTACTTTTTAGATTTAGAATACACATACGAAATTTCATCTCGCTATCTCTTTTCGTTTTTGAGTTATCATGTTCACAGATGGACAGCCGTTACAAAGTCGGAACTAAACTTAATTTACCCTGGTATATATATACCGGGGATAAAAACTTGCCCTGAGACACAAACTCAATACAGACAACACGCCATACTATAAATACATTATGTGTTTCTAAATATTTCTTTACAAATAACTCTACGTTTTTTTAAGAACAAATATAACACAATAATCTTACCCTAATAATCCTACTCAAACTACAATATCAAACACCATGATCTCGTAGACGTTTGAGTAATAAATAAACAATAGAGAATTATAATAAATTCTACATTTCATCTCTCTAATTTGAAAACACGCGATGTTTAATTTAGCTTTCATTGTGAGTTTTCCAAGTGAGATTAATGTCAACTGTTTATCTATTTTATTTACTGTTATTAATTTTAATTTCAGGGATTTAAGATATAGTCCATTTAACTGGCAGATATTGGGAAGTTACACAATAAATAGATACATAATCTGCGGAAGAGCTCTCAGAACAAATAACACACCCCAGACTTACACAAAATAATAACATAAGCCGATCAGACATACACACCATTGCACCTGACACTCTTGTCCACTTTAAAATGAGGAGATAATAAAGCTGTGGACCGGCAAGTCTCTACATGGGAGATTCACCTACGACCCCAGCCAGAAGAACGTCGACAAAATAGCACGTGGTTGGTTCTGGGTGAGCTCGAAGTGATACCGAAGGTTTAATGACTACCATATAAGAACTGAATTTGTGCACACCAAGAACTGTAGTAAGCACATTTTTCGACACCCGTCTATAACATTTAACAGGCGCTTGCAGCCATTTTACCCAGACCGATTATAAACACCAACCGATCAGGTAGGAGAAGTACTGTTCACCAGAAACTCGCCCGGAACGTGGAGCTAACAGACACAAAAACATCGTACGACAAATAGACACCTGCCTTAGTACTGGATAACGTACTAAGACAGGATGTGAGTGGATTGGAAGGAATTTGTGAGTAGACTAGGAATCGGTAGGTTGTGCGACTGCAGCCGACTCTGATAGGAACTATGCCGATATTCATCTGGAATTCGTGAAGGAAACTGCAGAAAACCATCTCAAGCATAGCCGGTTACATCGTTCTTGTCCATGTATAGTCAATTAACCGCCTCTTTTTTTCCTAATAATTGACAAACTGCCGATGTCAGGATTCGAACCCATTACCTCCCAGATACAAATTGACATAACTCCTCAGACCGCTCGGCTACTTGGACGGTACCATAGTAGTGAACGGTACCAGGGTAGTGAACTATCTTCAAAAGACTCTAACTCTGGAGACTTTAAGTAAATGAGCCCCTTTTTAATTGCTAAATATTTGTATGAGTGTGTGTGTTGTATTTAATTATTTAGTGAAATTATTGAGTTCTTTGCTATGTCTGTTCTAAAAGTCGTAACTGAGCACATTTTTTGAGTACAATCATCCATTTATAATAATTTTTGGAATTTGATCGCTTTAACAATTTTATTAATAAAATGTAAAATCCTATTTCGGCAGCTGTTTTCCATTATTTTAAAATTAGATTGGATAGTGGTGTAGTTTTACACCTGTTATATTTTTATAAAATAATACTGGACTACTTTTTTTTCTCATATGCCTTTAAAGCTCATTTTTTATTTAAATTAAATAAAACTCTAACGGCTCTTTTTTTTTTAATTTTAAGTAATTTATCTGCTTAGTTTGAAGAGCCCTATATTAAGTTATAGCAAGTTTACTTTTCGAATTGGGCGCTAATGTTATTGCCTCAATAATTATATTACTTAACAATAATTTCAATTCAATTCAATGTCGATTTTAAATTTTAAGAATGGCTACATAATAGTTTTTTAACACGTTTATTACAGCAATTATCATCTAGTATAAAAACGACACCATAATAATCAGAAAAATGTAGTCAAAACAAGATGTAGTTTGTACTTCAGCTTTCAGACCCATAAATATTACTAAAATCATAGACAATCAATGTTGAAGTATCACTAGTGATTCTAGTCGGTTCTTTAACCAGCGGAGAGCCATCACAGATTTATACAGATTTAACAATCTCTTACTGTCACTTAACTTTATGAGTAGATCAAAATTCAAGTCCCCGGTGACGATAAAGCTCTTTCTTTTATTTGTAATTGATTGAAGCATACTAAGGAGTTTATTCAAGAACACTTTAAAATCTGTACGTCCGTCAGTCCACGCGATATCCTAAAGGTCCACTGTCTTCCGAGTTAGGGGTACGTTCGTCTATCAGGTGTCCTGGTCATCCATATCTCAGTACCTACACCACGCGGATGTGGAACCTGCAAAACATAATATAAGATAAATTCAATGGCTGAGGTTCGACAGATGCCTATGATGACAGAGTTCTGCAAAGAGGTGACAAGGTGACAAAGATTAGACCTGCAAACCGACTGTAGTATTAGATAAGACTGTATAGCGATAATGAGAACAACCATTTTGATTGAATAACCATTTTGACCAACCAGGAATGCTGTACCAGTGTTAAATTGTTGTAGTTCCTGGAGAAGCTCAAGGTATTTAGTCCGTTTTAACCACTCTTTCAAGAAGATCTGAAGTACTACATCAGATTGTCCTAGACCGTCCAAGTAGCCCATGCGTTATGTCTGAGGCATTCTATCTACTTGTAACTGGGAGGTTATGGGTTTGAATCCCAACAAAGGCAGTTTGTCAAATATTAAGGAAAAAAAAGAGGCGGTTAATTGACTAAACTGTCGGCGTATGGACAAGAACGAACGTAACCGGCTTCTGCAGTTTCCTTCACGAAGTCCGAATGAATATCGGCATAGTTCCTATCAGCGTTGGTTGCAGCCGCACATCTTACCAATTCCTAGTCTACTCACAAATTCCTTCCCCTCCACTCACATCCTCACATCTTTAGGCATCATAATGGACTTTATGGTCGAAGTGTATCCCGTCCAGGGTAGCCGCTACAATCTATCTATCTATATCAGATTTAGTATCCGCGAGTCATGGATGAGATTTACCCAAAGATAATATATACATTTCTCGTTTTTGACTACGGGCTCGCTGTATCCGGAAGCACATGGCAGGACTTGTGTACGGTTCACTTCATAGTTGTTTCGTTTGTGTGTGTGTGTGTGTGTGTGTGTGTTTGCGTGTATGTGTGTGATTTTAATAAAACCAGGAATGCTGTACGCTGGTTGGTCTTTGATATGTGTTTTAATACTATTGGCAATTTTCTAACATTTGATAAATTATAAATATTACAAACTAGTTTTTACCCACGACTTCGCTCGCGTTAAAATAGATTTCCTGCCCTATTAACTCCACTTGTCCTTGGCCGTTACAATCATGGGTACAGAATAGTTTTTCCATATTATCTTTACAACCCCATTCCACCCCCTTTCTGGGGTAGTTACACAAATAAAATATGCATACTTTTATTATTTGTTATAAACCATATTTCCACAAAGTTGGAAGCAAATCGGACAACATAATTAGTTTTATACAAAATTTACCCCCCCCCCCTCCATTTCCCTTCGATTTTGAACAGACGAACATTCAATGTTATACATATAGATTAATTGACTTTTTACATTATTGTTTAGACTTCTTACATGTAAACAACAATTCGTTACGCAGGAGTTGCGTCAACTTAGCGAATTTTCATAGAATACATAAAGCACTCTCTAGCGGTCATAAGTTTAGTGTGATCAAAATGAAACATTATATCTGATATGAATTTAGTTTTGGCAAAAATTAAATTTATTAATAGCCAAAATAACGATTATAGTTTATAGTTACTATGGAAACGACAATCAAAATTTTTGCAATAAAATATATTTCATGTATTCGTATCAAACAAACACAAAATATTAAATATCTCTCTTAATATTCGAATAATCGTAATGTATATGCAGTAAAGTTGTAGAAAATCAAGTTTGCTACAATTCATTACTTGATCATTTTTCTCAAACTCTAATGTGAACAGAGATATTTAGAATTTTAACTTTCAATCTTTAATTGTAAATATTTCTGTAAACATTAGTGTAACAGAAAAATGATAAGAAACAAAATTACAGTAAAACTTAGTACCTACAACTTAACAGCTGATAAATTTTTTGAGTTTTCAAATTTTGTGTTTTTCCCTCCCTATAAACCTCCTTTCCCCTCGTCCGATTTTACCCATTAACGAACTTGACCTATAGAATACCAAAAACGACACAAATACCCAATTTTATTCCAATCGGAATAAAACTGTGACCGCAAGAGAATCCACAGACATTTAAAAAAAGAAAAAGTACATATGTTGTATATATATATATATATATATATATATATACATACATACAAATTTTCGTCATAGTGATTTTTAACATCTAATAGGTAGGATCGATGGACTTTTGAAGGAATTTTTACGAAATTCCAACATTGTTGTAAAAACAATAGCTGCATTTCCTTTGGAGGAAATTCACTAACAATGTTACATTCTATTAATTTCATGATATTTGATTAGAAAGTCCGTGTAGAAAACTTCGATTATTAGTTTTGGAGTAAATTAACTTCGAAGCTATTGAAGTAGTAATGTTGAAACTCAGTACGTTACGTCAAATGATGAATCTCACGTTACGTTTTAAATTGTAACTTCATAGCTTTTTTGTTCCTGAGAATAATATGTTCAGCGAAGGCAATTTAACAGAAATTTAAGTTTAGCCCATGCTATGTGAAATGCGGGTTAATACTAAAAAATACTTACGATAATATACACTCCCGTTCAAAAAAATTTAGCCAATCTGAATTGTTAATTTTCGTACAATTCATAAAAGTCCTCACTTTTGTTACGCTCTGTATAAAGTATAAAATTATTATTGTATTCACCAAACATATTTGATCCCAATAATATTAACTAAGGGTGTGTACTTTGTTTATGGTATTAATATCAATGTATATTATATCCTTCTTCAATTTAGATTATAAAAAAATAAATATTAGTATACTAACAATTGGCAGATGAGACTCAAAAACTGTTCTATCGCAATTTTTTTTCTCAATTCTTTCTACTTGTAAAAAAATGTTCTTTGTATACTGATTGTAGACATGCATTTCACCATGCAGAACTTTTGTTAAAAAAATTTTAAGCATTGTTGTTTTTGAATGGAATAAACTTTTTTCATATTATTTGGCTACATTCAAACATAAAAGATATTGTGGCTTTTCTAAATAAAATTGATATTTTAGAATATTTAAGTTTTTAAGTTTAAAAAAGTCATAAATTGGACCATTTTCTACCCATCCATTAAAATTGTTTTTAAAACGAAGGGTTTTCAGATTCAACATAAAGAAGAACATTCAGATTCAACATAAAGATTAACCCATACTTCCAAATACTTTTATTGTAAAGAATATGACAAGAAATTTTTCCGTTCGAAAACAACGGTTTTTGAGAGTATTTAAACAATTTCGCTTTAAAAAAGTTGGATCATTCAAGGGTCATTCAACGAATGATATGATTTATATATATAAAACAAATCTTCGATGTTGTTATTGTATTTTGTGTGTGTAAAGAAAACAAAAGTTGTATACTTTTTAATTTCGTAAAAAGGAATGGAAGTATGAAACTGAATTTATATTTTTTTCGATAGCATACATTTTATATATACGAGTTAGTGCAGAGTAAGCATTTAAAAATATATGTAATGTAAATACATTCTAAGTGTATTTACATTGTATATCTTTCTCTTACGTATAAAAATTAAATAATATATTGTATCTGTAAAAAACATTTTCTACAAGAATGATGAGAGGCTAATTCGGTTCAGGTTGGATAATTTTTTTGAAACGGGAGTGTACATCACTGGGCATTATTTAAGGAATAGAATAAAATGTATATATGTTGACTTCGAGTTGAGACATAGCTATTATAAATAATAACTCAAAAAATTCGTTACACAGGAGTCGGGCAACCTAGCGAATGTCCTAAGAGTACATCAATTACTCTCAAGCGGCCACAATTATAGTTTAATAAAAATGAAATGTCGTATCGTATTATTAATAAATGGCATAGGTCAAGGGCAAAGAGGGCATAGAGAAAGAAGAAAATAAAAAATATGAAATGTCTCTATATTAGAATAATCGAAAAATGTTTAAGGAGTAAAGTTGTAAAAAATTATGTTTGGTACCATTCACTTTTTTCTCAAAGTCAAATGTGAACAGAGATATTAAGAATTTTAACAATTTTTTCATTTTTAAGTTGTAAATATTTCCGTTAATGTTAGTGTAACATAAATATGATTAGAAACAAAATCATAGTAAAACTAATTGCCTCAAACTTTCCTTCTTATAAATTTTTCTATATTTCGCATATTTGGCATTTCGCAGATATTCCATATTTAGTGTTTTTAACACATTTTTAACATCGAGTATATAGGATCGAGTAGGTAGAATCACTATCGTTTTAACATCTATTCATTTTAACATCTTGTAGGTTGGATCGATGTAAATTTGAAGAAATTTTACAAAATTCCATCATTGGTACTAAAACAATAGCGGCATTTCCTTTGAAGAAATTCGCTAAAAACAATTGTACCATACTCGAAAAAAAATTGTGTTTTAAAATATAATTAAAAATACACGTAAAACTTACGCCTAGACACTGACATTTCGATTGCATCGGACGATTGCGGAATCATCGTTCGTAGGAAAATTTCGTATCATACACAAACAATTGGAAACATAAACGAAAAAATTAAAATAACTACAAAAAAAAATTAAATATGGAAAAAATAAAACATACTAAATGAATTTTTTATATTTTCAAGGAATACATTATATTTTTGTTGGAGTAAAAATTATATTTATCCAACGTAATTTATTTTGCTAGAAAGGATGGCGGGACTACGATTCACATGGCGCCAAGGTTTGAAGGCAGATCCTTATAATTAGAATACAATTTTTCGTTATCTAGCTTCGTTTTCGAGATATCGATATTTAAAGTTTAAAAAATTTAGGCAAACCTGACCAACTCGGAATATGACCGATGAAATGAAAGATTGTTGTACTCGGTTGAAATAGTTAACAATTATGCTAACTATTTCAACTGAGTACTAAAGGCAGAACCTTATAGAACTGAACAAAATAAGAAGAAAAGTAGAAGTAACATTTTTCGATATCTCGCTTGGTTTTCGAAATATCTATATTTAAAATTTCAAAAATGTATGTAAACAAATTTTTTTGAGACTTTAAATATCGATATCTCGAAAACGAAGCGACATATCGAAAAGTTATAATCTTACTTTTCGTCTTATTTTGTCAATTTCTGCCTTCAGATCTTGGCGCCATACGAATCGTAGTATGCCCGAAAGGATTCAAATTTTTATCCACCATTTTTTTCGTTTATGTTTCAGTTAGTTTATTTAAGACTTCATTTTATTTCTATTATATGGTGTGGAATTTATCTACCGACGATGATTGGCGTATTTTGGTAAAAGTTATATTACTTGAATATTTATGGAACAATTATTTAAACCATTTTGTAATAACACAACAAAAGAAAGAAAGATTTGTATACTGGAGTTTTGTTGTAAACAGACGCATGTTATATTGGAAAAATAGGAATCTAATAAAATACGTGATGATCGGGAAATCCATCAGGGTTGATAAAGAAAACCGTTCATAGTCTTCTCACATTTGTTGCTACTAATATGTTTGTGTTGTATAAATTGAATGAATACGACAGTCGACCATACACCGAATACATATCACATAAGTAGGTAACTTCGATCTCTTACTATTATTATTATTATATTCCATAACAACAAATTCAATTAGATCCAACACACACATACTACACATGTCATGTTTGTAGTTTTGCCCCTTTTAACAAAAAAGCATAATGTAAACTATTGGCATGAGTATATGGAGTGGTTTATTACTGATGTCTGTCAACATAATATACCGGATTATACCTTATTTGAACTAATCTTGTAATGTTAAAAATCCAAATATGTAAACTTCTCGACTATAACTTTAATGTCGACCACAAACCTAGTAAACAAGGCAGACGCTTTATCTCGTGTACATATTCATAGTATAGAAAACAAGAAGAACTGACAAGTAGAAGTCTCAACACAACATATTGCATACGAAAAGTTAATCAAAGACATTAAAATTTCAGAACAAGCGTTAAATTAATTCGCTCATCAATTCATTGTGGACGTAAACCTCAGAAACCAAACAAATGTAGAAACATATTTCAAAACCAGAAAAAGATTGACTATAGAATTAGAAAAATGCCACGGTCTTCCAAGCAGAAGTCTATGCCTTACTATCTTGCGTCCGTGAGAACCTACCTAGAGGCTACATAAACCAGAACGTATGTATTCTTTCGGACAGTCAAGCTGCTTTAAAAGCCTTGCCTGGAACTGGGGTCACCTCAAGGGTAGTCAAGGATTGTCCGGAGGAACTTCTGAAACTGGTAAAACGGAACAATGTTAAATTGAAATTATATTTCAAATTTTGCCCCTATTCCTAGAACATTTGTTTGTATTTTATAAATACGAATTTCGACTACAATGTAGTCATCATCAGTATGAATTAGCTAATCGTAACTATCTCTGGGATATGGATTCAGAGATATGTTGCTTGTTGCTAATTAGGTGCCTGTGTCACAATGATATTAAAAAATTCTGTCCTTTTATACGATTTGGCTGAGGGTATAATCTGACTTGTGGATTATTTAAGTTGCCTATTTATTGGCGGTATTCTTTGGTGACTGTGCGGCGTTTGTTTTGTCACTAAAGTGAGTGTACCTAAGTTAACCTTGACATTCAGGCATTGGATTTTTATTTTTATTTCTGAAAATGGTTTAATTTTATTAAATCAGAATTTGGAATTGGGCCATTGTCTAAATTCATTATCTGTTTTCTCAATTTGTATATGTAGATGCTTTCGTATGCATCTAATTCTGTGGGGTTTTGTACCGATTTAAGTAGTTTTAGATTCGATTTATCAATTTTATGGTTGTTCTCAATATATAAGATTTTCTATCTATACCACTATACAAGATTTTTCGGTTCTCCCAAATTTCACATGAGCCAGATGTTCTTTGATTCGAACACCGATTTGGCGACGACTTTGACCAACGTAAATTTTCGAACAGTTTTGACAATTAACACCATATATGCCCGATTGTTTTTCATTACTAATTTTATCCTTAGGGTTGCCCAGTAACTGTTTGATTTTATTTTTACTAACAAGCGCTGTTTTTAAATTGTGGTCCCTTAATTCTCGAGTGATTTTATTTGTGCATGGACGGAAGTATGTTAGTTTGCACCATTTAGTTTGTTCAACGTTGCAAATTTCTGGTGTTAGTGCGGTGGAATTGTTTCGTGCAATTTTAAATTTAGTTCTGCGGACCAAATTATTTATTATGTTAGAGTCGAAGCCATTAAAGATTGCAACTTGTTTAATGTGGTTTATTTCTCTTAAGTAATTTTTCTTGTTTAATGGGACTTTCAGTAGCCTGTTTACCAAAAAATTGAAAATAGCCAGACTTTGTGTTTTTATTGTAACTCTGTAATTTGAAATAAATAATTTTTTCAAGTAAACTTCCACCAAGTTTATAATTTACGTAAGCAAATTTGATCACCTCCGAAATTGTAAATACATTGTAAAATTGATTTCCCTGTTATCAGAAGAATACAAGAATGGGTGTGGCAACGTATAGTTCGTTTTAAAAATGTATATTACATAAAATGCAACAAATGTTTTCCAATGATTAAAACTTAGTTTTGAGAGTAAATCTTCCGATTAAGTATGTTAATCTAATTACTATTTATCTAATTTCAACAAATTAAATTTGCTTTTTTTCTACTTAATAATTTATTTTTGTTTTTTGTTTTAAAGATTGTAATAAATTACAATTATTTTTCAGTGACATACATGTTTTGACTGGCTAATTGATGTTCATACTGTGAGGATATAATGAAGTGAAAATAGTTTATTAACATCATCAAATTACAGTTAATTCATACTAATAAATTAATTTCTAGAAACTATAATAACTAGCCTAAGCTAACATATAACATAACGTCGTTTCATTAAAATACATTGTTTTTACAAAATCTTCGGTACAAAATGGAAAAATACACATTGATTTCAAAACCATTGTAATTAAAACTCAATGAATGGATAAGCCATCCTTAAACTTACTTAAGCAATAAAATAAATAGAGACAATGGAGTAAATGCAAGTTGATTGCACCTGAATTTGTTTCAATCAACGTCATGTGGCATGAGGAATTTCTTCCTGAAGAACATGTGGGTCGAAGCGGCCTAGATAGATAGATAGATGGTTGAGGCTATCCTGGACGGGCTACACTTCGACCATAGGGTCCATTGTCATGCCTAACGATGTGAGGATGTGAGTGGAGTGGAAGGAATTATTGTGTATAGGCTAGGAATTAGTGGGATATGCGGCTGCAGCCGACTATGATAGTATGCCGATATTCATCTGGAGTTCGTGAAGGAAACTGCCGAAAACCTTCTCAAGCATAGCCGGTTACTACGTCCTTGTCCATACGCCGACAGTTTAGTCAACTAACAGCCCTTTTTTTTCTTAATAATTTACAAACTGCCGATGTCGGGATTCGAACCCATAACCTCCCAGTTTCCAAGTATACTGCGCAGACATGACGCCTTACAACGCTCGTATACTTGGACTGGTTGATCGCGTTGATCTCCGGGATGAGTTTTTGTTTTTTAATTATTTTGTCGAATGGAGTTTTCAGTTGTTTAGCGCCCTCCATTGCAGTCTCAATAGTATATATTAGATAAATTTTACTCATTGTCTGATGATGCTGCTCCTTTGTTGCATATTATAAAGAATAAATCTGGAATCAATTTGGCAATGATTGCTTTGCTTCAACTGTTTATATTTTTAAGTCAACCCTTGGAGACCACTTGCTTATGATTTGAAGCACGATTTCGTACTTTTGTGTCAGTAAGGTAACTTCAGACCTCTGTTTATCATTGTGAACCACCACAGCCTCTGCTTTGTTTGAGAGTAAATTCATGTTCTCATCCAGAATCGCAAATATCACTTCTCCGTCTTAAACACTTTGTTCTATTTCATTAGCTGCTTACTTAGTTAACTATTTTTACCGAAGAATATCATTAATAATACATTCCGCTTTAGCTATTTTATTGTGGCGGTTCGTAAGGAATGTGTCTGCATTTGTACCAAGATCTTATTGAAAGCAAACCGGAGAGACAAAGAAAGCAAAAAGGATTTCCATGTGAGGAAATCATATATGTGGATAAGACCCTAGGAATCATGATAGGGAAATCTAATGAGCGGCACTCTACAAGTCACATCACTTTTGTAGATTTCACGCCTAAGTTTAAGAAACAAGTTTAGGGAACAAGGAATGCTCCCGATAAAATCGCCAGTCGATACCTATTATCTATTAAGCTAGTAGAGTAACCTGAGCAGAACAAAATTCTATTTGTCTCTTAATTAGACGCAAATTAAATGCCCTAATTAAAAATTAAATGCTCTTTGTTTTATCGCGTAACCGCATGCTCTGCTAGCTTAATGTTAAGCTAGCAGAGCAATATCTAAAAAATCAATTAATTATATTGAATTAAATATCAAATTATATATCCTATTAACGGAATTATAAGAGACGGTTTTTTTTAATCACGTTAAGGAATAAAGAGCTAATAAGTTTTTTTTATTCAAAAATCGTAAAATAGCGGGAACGCCTACAATTCTTGGATATACACGATCATAATTCCAGGGCCTGGACCATAAGTCCCTATAAGTTGATATTTGGTATACAGTAAGATATAGTTCCCAAACCGAAAGGAAAATTATCAAACTACAAAATTTTATATCGGGAAATGGAAAATTTTAGCATTTTTGTTTTGATAAAATTAACATAAATAAATGAATGAATAAGAGATATTGTTGCTCTATCCTTGGTCCATATTTCTATATGTATATACTAAATATTTAGCATCATATTTAACACATCATTGTTGAGAGTTGTGAACGATTTTTAAAAACGTTGCTGCTCTATGATTGATCCATATTTCTATATATAATTATTATAAGTTGATATTTGGTATACAGTAAGATATAGTTCCCAAACCGAAAGGAAAATTATCAAACTACAAAATTTTATATCGGGAAATGGAAAATTTTAGCATTTTTGTTTTGATAAAATTAACATAAATAAATGAATGAATAAGAGATATTGCTGCTCTATCCTTGGTCCATATTTCTATATGTATATACTAAATATTTAGCATCATATTTAACACATCATTGTTGAGAGTTGTGAACGATTTTTAAAAACGTTGCTGCTCTACGATTGATCCATATTTCTATATATAATTATTATAAGTTAGTAAATATTAGTTTAAATTATAGTTTAGTTAGTAAATATTTATTTGTGTATACTTCGACAGAAGTAATACTGTCAAAATTAAAAAATAAGAATGATATGAAAAGGTGGGCTGTTACGTCATAGCCGTATTTGGTGTAGCGGAAGCACACTGGACTAGATATCCATAGGCTCGAGGTTCGATTCCTTGTTGACGAGTTAATTTTTTCTTATCAGAATTTAATTAAGTGTTTAAGTTTATCCCACTTCCAGAAATGTTAGAAGGATGCGGTTTTTTGCACTCGACGCAAAATTTTTGGAACCTATAACAAACTTCGGGAAAATTAAATTTTTCCAACGGATAATACCCAAAAATGGGAAAATCCAAAAATAACATTTAGTGTTTAAATTTAAGCCACTTCCACAAATTTTAGAAGGAGTAGTTTTTTTGCATTAACGCGGAAAATCTCAAAACCTATTTGGATATCGGAAAACTTCAATTTTCCCAACGCAACATCCAAAAATATGAGGAAAAATTTTAGATGCTTATAGTGATTTCAGCATGGTAGTTTGAACATACATAGACAATCGATTTTGAAAATCGAATATATCATGTATATTGATTGCACAATTCGAATAAAAACTTTCATCCGTTATTGAGTTTGTCTCAATAAGGGTACATTTATTCAAAAGTAAAAGCTTTTATTTAGTTTCACCTGTCCCGTTTTCTATAATAGAATCTTGCAAGTAAAATTTGACCCACTTCCTCTTATCCTACGAAGTTTGAATTTTCTGTTGGCTCAGTTCCGATGACAAATCATTTTTATGGTAAGCATTACCGGAATCGGAAAGGTGAAAAGGGGGTTCAGAGGAAGGGGGAAACACTAAATTTGGTATATCTCTCTTAATATTGAAAAAAAAATCGAAAAACACATAAGAAGAAAAGTTAATTTTACTATAATTTAGTTTCTCATAATTTTTGCTGTTTCTCTAATCATAACGAGATATTGATGGTCGGCCGCCGCAAAATAGCGATTTATAATGACAACATTAACCCCTATGATATAGGTATCAAATGAAAGGGCTTGATGAGTGAAACACAGTGACGCCATTCTTAATCCAATATGGCGTCCACCCTAAAATGGCAATTAATAATTTCCACATTAACCCCTATAATATGGGTATCAAATGAAATGACTTGATGAGCGAAACATAGTAAGTAAAGTGCCATCATTCTTAATCCAATATGGCGGCCGCCGCAAAATCGCGACTTATAATTTCCACATGAACCCCTATGTTTTGGGTACCTGACCCTCTCGTGAGCGGTTTGTTGCACCGGTCAGGCTTGTGAATTGTGATGATTTTGGGGGCTATGCCAGCGGTAGATAGTATAACACTATCTACTGGTAGAGACTCCCTTGCTGGAAAGGTTACAAACGAACAATCAGACTAAGACTCACGAGGCCAACCCAAGCCAAGGTGGGAGACATCGTGCCGAGGGCTGAATGGTATGGGGTTGTAAAATATGTGTGCCATGAACGATTCCTTTGGGGAACCTGGGGGCACCCCATAGTATTGAGCCCCTTACCCCGGCATGCAAGGCTCTACCGGGGTGGACCTCATTTATATGCTAATCGTGGGACCCAATATGGATTCTAAAAAGAAATTTAACTTCAAAAAATTTACGCGGGAAAATACCGCTACAGACCTCGTCGATCAGATGGAGCATAAGCTCCAACCTGGGAACGAGGGCAGGGTTGTACAACCGGCCATACGACCGGGCAACCATCCTAAAAGGCAGAGAAGCCGTGGGGAACAGGGAGCAAGAGGAGGCGGGCACTCCAGCTCCAGTACCTCATCGACAGGCAGAAGCACAACTTCTGCGTCGAAAACTTCCACCTCGGTGGAAGAAAAGACACCAGGAAGGCAGGTGGGCACTGACCACAGCCAACCTAGAGGTAACGGGGAGAAGAAATCTCTTCTACCCCCGAGCGGACAGCCTGGGGCAATTGATGACCCACTCCGAAGGGGACTGAGTGAAGCAAAATGCAATTGGTACCTCCGATTCCTAGGGCATGGCCCCTGAAGAGGCTAGGAAGGCGGCCCTTGAGCGGAAGGCTCCCAAAATCTCAGCCCCGCCCAGAGCACAGAAGGGAGGTGCCTCGCATGTCACACCTCCCATCAGGGAGAGTATTAAGAAAGGCCGAGTCGGGGACCTTCCCTATTGCTCGCAGATGAAACAACACCACCAGGGTTGACCAACTGAACGCCCACCACTCCAAGGGGGCATCTTCAGTTATAGCGAGTCTCTTCGCTAGGCAACACCTGGGAGTCGTGCTGATCCAGGAACCCTGGATCTACAGAAGTCAGGTAAGAGGACTGAACTGCCGCGATGCGACAGTCATTTGGGACAAAAAGTCAGAAATACCGAGAGCTTGTTTGCTAGTTCGGGATCAGTTAAACGCTATGTGCATTTCAGAATTTGTGACGAGAGACCTGGCTACTGCGTAGATAACCCTGCAAATGGGGGGTGTACCCCACAGACTGGTCATCGCATCAGCATACCTAGCCGGAGACAAGGAGGTACCGTCAAATGAGGTCAGGAAGCTAGTGGATCACTGCAGCAAGCATCGCCTGCCTTTGATCATCGGCTGTGATGCCAACGCGCACCAAGTGATATGGGGCAGTTCCGACTGCAACAAAAGAGGTGAGTCTCTCTTAGAATTCTTACTAGCATCCAATCTCGAAATCCTAAACGTAGGCACAACGACAACTTTCGTAACAAGAGCTAGATAAGAAGTGTTAGATATCACTCTGTGTAATCTGTCGACGGGGCAATGGGCCAGGAGATGGAGAGTTTCGTCGGAGCCATCCCTGTCTGACCATAGAATCATTCAATTTGAACTATAAGGGGTCACCTCGGGGCCTTGTGGTATCAGGAACCTGAGAAAAACCAACTGGAATAATTACGTCAGCAACTTGGAAGACAATCAAAGGTTAGTTAACTCCAAAGTCAGGGAACCCCTGGCACTGGAACAGGCTGTTGACGAACTTGATGGGGCAATTATGGAGGCATATCGATCCACTTGCCCACTGATCGTCAACAAAACCAAAAGGCAGGTGCCTTGGTGGAATATCTCTCGAGGCTCCGTAGCGAGACTCGCAGGCTCTTCAATAGAGCAAAACTGTGTGGAGATTGGGACAGTTACGTGGCAAAATTGACCGAGTATAAGAAGGAGATTAGGAAAGCTAAACGGAATAGCTTCAGAGTGTTTTGTGCAGGCATCGCCACTGTCCCTGCAGCGGCCAGACTGCACAAAGCTTTATCCCGAGACACTCAATCCGGGGCACAAGCACTCAAAAGGCCGGATGGAAGTTTCACGGAGGACGAGGAGCAGAGGGCTCTTCTACTCCTGGAGACTCACTTCCCCGGTAGTTCTCCTACTCAGGGGCAGGATGATTTGAGGGCTCCATGCAGAGCGACTAAAGAGAACTGGAACAGGGCTGCAGAAGTATGCACCCCTGGGCGGTTGAAGTGGGCAATTGACACATTTCAGCCTTTCAAAGCAGCCGGAGTAGATGGCCTCTTCCCCGCCCTGTTACATCATGGGCAAAAAGAGATTTTACCTCATCTCCTCCGGATCAGTAGAGCCAGCCTGGCGCTAGGGCATATACCTAGCCCCTGGAGAAGGGCCCGAGTTACTTTCATCCCCAAACCGGGAAAGAAAGACCAGTGCCATCCGAAGTCTGTTCGACCCATCAGCCTTACATCGTTTTTCTTGAAAACGGTGTAAAAGGCGGTGGACAGTTGCATCTGAAGTCAGGTGCTGGAGAGGAGGCCTTTGCACCCCAACCAGCATGCGTATAGGGCAGGCAGGTCCACAGAGACGGCCCTCTACGAACTAACGACCGCAATAGAGCGGGGCTTTGATGCGAGAGAAACGACCGTGTGCGCGTTTCTTGATATAGAAGGCGCTTTTGACAATACCTCACATGAGGTAGTCAAAGCATCCCTGGAGAAACGGGGGGTGGAAGTCACGATATCCAGATGGATAGGCGAGATGCTCGCTTCCAGAACTGCCGAAGTGAGGGTGGGGGAGAGAACCATCTGGGTCGGAACAACGCGAGGCTGCCCACAGGGAGGGGTCCTATCCCCTTTACTATGGAGTCTTGTAGTAGATGACCTGTTGCACGGGCTCACGGATCAAGGCATTACCTGCATAGGATATGCCGATGATATCGTGATCCTGGCAACAGGGAAGTTTGAGAGCACGGTGCGTGACCTCATTCAAAGAGGGCTAAACGCTACAAGAAAGTGGTGCCAGTCAGTGGGACTGAGCGTCAACCCAGCCAAGACCACTATGATGACATTCACCAAGGAAAGGAAACTCCCGAGACTCCAAGCACTACACCTTGGTGGCGAGGAGTTGGAATGGAAGCAGGAAGTTAAGTACCTAGGCATTACCCTGGATTCTAAGCTACGGTGGAACCAACACTTGGAGGAAGTTACCTCCAAGGCAACCAAAGCCCTCATGGTGTGCAGACGAATCGCTGGCAAGTCCTGGGGATGTACACCAAGAATCCTGCGATGGATGTACACCATGATGGTAAGACCAGTCATCACCTATGGAGCGGTGGTCTGGTCAAAGAAAACCGAAATCGCTAGAGCCAGGCAAGGACTCGCTAGAACACAGCGTCTGGCATGCCTGTGTATCACAGGTGCCATGAGGAAATGTCCAACGGCTGCGATGGAGGTCATACTGGAAGATTTCCCAGGGCTGCGGCAGGTCAAGATCCTTCTCGGGCAGTATAACCGAAAGAGATTTGAAACCTGCATTAAGCTCACAAAAAATGAGCTACGAATCCTAACGGGCTTTCTCACCGGGCATTGCCGGCTGAATGGGCACCTCCGAAAGATGGGAATCATCAATGACGGCTCATGCGGGTTCTGTGAGCTGGAAGAAGAAACTCCAATTCATCTCCTACTTGAATGTGAAGCCGTGGCACGAAGACGGGCTGCTAGTTTCGACCAGTACCTACTCCAGGAGGATGACTTACCATCCCTGCACCCCACCCAGATCCTCAAATTCCTCCGAGAATTGAGACTGGTTGAGGAGCTCTGATGCAAGCCTTAACAGAGCAGTAGTAGGGGGTTACAATAGATCATATTGGTCGCAGTGATTAATAACCTCCAAATAATAATAATAATAATAATGTTTTGGGAATAAAATGAAAGAGCTTGATGAGCGAAACACAGTAAGCTAGGGTACATTTAAAAAAATATAGCGTTCTGTGCAAAGCCTTCGGCTTTGTACATTCACGCCTTGAAAAATGTAGTCATATCCGATCAAAAACATAAATGTAAAAAAGGGTCGAGTTATCGGGGAGATACTTCATATAATAGATCATATTAGTTGATTAGTTGTTTTTTTCATATAATAGATCATAGTTGCTCCTTAAAAGGTGATGATATCCCATTAGAAGATCGAACTATTTACCAAGTAAATAGCTCTGTAATCTATTTACCAAGAAAATTAATGAAGGGTAAATTGATAAAATGTAAGAAAAAATTTGGTTGAAATTTATTTCATAAGTTTTTCCTTAGTATGTTTTTAAAATTTATAACGCGGCAGGTTTTAAAATATTTGAAACAAAAGAAGGAATAACTTGCCAAGTTATAAAATTTTAAAAAACATACTGAGGAAACTTACAAAATAAAATTCAACCAAATTTTTTCTTACATTTAATCAATTTACCCTTCATTAATTTTCATAGTAATTAGTTTGCAGAGCTATTTACTTGGTAAAGAGCTCGGTACTTTAATGGGATATCATCACTTTTTAAGGAGCAACTATTATATAAAGTATCTCTCCGAAAACTCGGCCCTTTTTTTCATTTATGTTTTTGATCGGATGGTATTTAATATCAAATTATTAAGGTAATTAAATGGTAGATTATATAGTTATGATAATTTAAGTACAAAGAAATTATATCCTGTATATGATGCTGTGTTACAATTTTTAATCGATAATTACTCTCTGAAATGATCGACGACAGGTTTTGACTTTTTGAGGGAGGATAACTACATAATGAAGCTATTCAATTCACTAAAAAAAATTGTTATCTACTATCAAGCCTCAGGGATTAATGTCCATAATATGAAGACAAAGCGAAACATCTTACAGTAAGCTACTATACAAACTTCATAACATCAAACAACCAACCTCACCTAAAAATTACCAAACAAATTCGCAAACAAAAGCATCATTTACGTACTAATAAATATTTGAAACAATTGTTATTGAAAACTATTTGACTAATGATTTCCTTGTTATATTGACAAGTTCAAATAAATTTTAAACATAGCACATCACAGGAAATAACTAAAAATATCCGAATACTGGTGCATTGTCTTTGTACATGTAAAAACAAAGACAGAGCTATACATTTTTACATAAGATATTAATGTATGTATACTTTGTTAGTTTGTTAGGAAACGTTTTTTTTTAGTTCTGTAGTTTGTAGAGAGTGAAAATGGATATTTATTTAATCATTTTGTGAAATGAAGAAGAATCATTATATTTATATGTGACAAAAATACTTTCAATGTAGGATCAGTTTTGCTTTAGAAAACAGAGTATATATACACCAGTGTTTATGTTAAATTCATAAAGAAACTAGTTAAGTTTTGAATTGAAATTTGTTCTAAAAATACTTTTGACCTGTTTATCCCCGGTTTTGATCACACTAATTGTAATGTCGACAGTACACACTCGACTAGAGCACTTTTTCTCAAACTTGTATGTGAACAGAGATATTAAGAATTTTACCTTTCAATCTTAAATTGTAAATATTTCTGTAAATATTAGTAAACAGAAAATTAGTTGCAAACAAGATTATAGTAAAATTTATAACCTACAACTTTACTTCATAAAACTTCTTCCATTTTTCGAATATTAAGAGAGATATGCCAAATTTCATGTTTCCCCCTTGACCATTCAACTACCAAAAGCTGTTCAAATACCAAATTTCATTCCAATCCACAGACACATAAACGTGTACATATACATCTTGATATCTTGATACAAATATATATATATATATATATGTATCAAGATATCAAGATGTATATGTACACGTTTATGTGTCTGTGGACTCTCTAAATTATTAACCTACAACTTTACTTCATAAAACTTCTTCCATTTTTCGAATATTAAGAGAGATATGACACAGACACATACTGTGGACTCTCTAGTGGTCACAGTTTTATTATGATTGGAATGAAATTTGGTATTTGAACAGCTTTTGGTAGTTGAATGGTCAAGGGGGAAACATGAAATTTGGCATATCTCTCTTAATATTCGAAAAATGGAAGAAGTTTTATGAAGTAAAGTTGTAGGTTATAAATTTTACTATAATCTTGTTTGCAACTAATTTTCTGTTTACTAATATTTACAGAAATATTTACAATTTAAGATTGAAAGGTAAAATTCTTAATATCTCTATATATATATATATATATATATATATATATATATATATATATATATATATATATATATATATATTATATATATATGTATATATATATATATATACTAATATTAAAATTAAATTTTAACATCTAGTAGGTACGATCGTTAGACATTTGATTCTTACGAAATTCCATCATCGGTGCAGAAACAATAGCTGCATTTCCTTCGCAGGAAATTCACTTAAAAGTATTCATAAATTTATACAGTTTTTATTTATTTTCGTATTATAATATTCAGATTAGTGGGTACAATTAAAGCGTTTGTTGAATATTTAAAAATGGCGAGTGAAAGTTGAATCGAATGTAGTTAAATGAATTCACCACTCGCTGTCTTCGAGGGAAGGTGAGTCGACACAAGCAAGACCGCGCGTTGTGAGTACATTCTCGTGCTCTTTATGTCTCGCCTTTCCTCGCCGAGTGTGTACTGCCGGCATAACCGTTTATAGACACATATACACTGAAAAATTATTGTATCACCTTTAATTTCAAGCCGCTAATTCCACTTCAATGCAGTGTTTTTGAATGATTTGCGCAAACTTTAATAGCGTATGTCTATTACCGCCATTCAGGTTTCTTTTTGAACTACTATTTAACCCTTTTGCAGCTGAAGTGCCATATGAGTCAGTGTTCCTTTATTTCTACCTTCCAAACTTCATATATTTGTCTCTAATTTAATACAGAATGCATTAACAATCTATTTAAAAGAAGCGATTAACATTATTTTATAAAATTCTACTAAACTATCACAACAATATATTATTCGTAGTCTAGTAGATACAATTACAAACCCAATAAATTATAAACATCCTGTAAAAATACAAACGCCATAAGTATAGTGTTACAACTTATATTGAATAAACGGTAACTATCTATCTATCTATCAATGTATATATACATATATATATATATATATATATATATATATATATATATATATGTACATATACATTAATATATATATATATATATATATATATTAATGTATATATATATATATATATATATATATATATATATATATATATACAATGTATATATATCGATCTCTTAAAGAAAATTTGGTATTCAGAAAATGTATTTAAAACTGACATGGTGACTATTTATTTTCGATAGATGAATGTTATAGTATACAGAATGATGCGAACATGGGATGTATGTATGGATAGATGGTTGGATGATTTAAATGTTTGTCTTTCTTCAAATTCATCTCCTTCCTTTTCATCAAGTCTATTTGTGATGTGGTGCTTGTTGGTTTTTTAGTAACTATCACCACTAGAACAGATCACCATATACTCTGTAATATAACTACCGTTATACATTTAAGGACGACCATGCATGAAGCGTGATAGTAGATAAAAATTTTTCTTTTAGTAAGTTTGATGAGCTCTCTATGTAGTTATCCTCCCTCAAAAATTTGAAACCTTCCATCGATTATTTCAAAAAGTAATTATCGACTAAAAATGAAACATTTAACACAGCGTCTTATGTAGAGCATAATTTTTTTGTACTTAATATTATATTATTAAAGTAGACACCATAATAAATAATGTTTTTAAATATTCTTTGAAATAAAAGTTCAAATTCTCCCCCTTTACCTTGATCAGTTTTATGTATTATAAATACGTATTTCGACTACAATGTAGTCATCATCAGTATAAATTAGCTAGTCGTACTTTACTCTTTGACAATTAGAAATAGATATAAAGTCGAGATCAATAGACAAAAATAAAAATAAATAGAAAAAAAAAGGAGAAACTGTCACCAAATTAGTAACAAGTAACATATCCTGCGACAATATAAGAGTAATTTTAATGAGAGTAAAATTAACAGGCATAAATGTGAATGAAGGAAATTTTAACAAGAATAATTTCAATATAATTTAAAATTTCTTATATTTTAAATCTAGTATATTTTAATCTGGTTAATTTTCTATTCATTTTTATTTTTGTCTATTGATCTAGACTTTATATCTATTTCTAATTGTCAAAGAGTAAAGTACGACTAGCTAATTTATACTGATGATGACTACATTGTAGTCGAAATACCTATTTATAATACAAAAAACTGATCTAGGTATAGGGGGCGAATTTGAAATTTTATTTCAAAAACCTGGAGTTCTCACTAATTATCATTCGATAATATAATATTCTTTGAAATATGCAGTTTATATAATTGCATTAACCAAATGGTGTTGACGCCCGTTTGAATTAATTATCTAAAAAAAATAAAAATTATTTTGTTAGGTTTGTTTTTGCCACCATATTTTGAAAACTGGCGACAGCGCACAGTAAAAAAATACACAGATACACACTGTGAATGTCATAGCAAAGCATAGGATATTGACTGTCAAATCAAGTCAAATCAATTTCTAATTTACTTTACTGATATTTTACAACAAATACTTTAAAATCATTTAGGACAACTAAAAGAGGTTATAAATCGTTTTAAGATTATTGATATACTTTTATAAAATCCTTAATAAATTTTATTAAGGATAGTTTTCATTTGACTCTAGCGTAGCGCATGAACGTCCTTAAAGCTATACTCACACTAGTGTATATTGAGAAGAGCGTTATGTAAGTACAATATATATGATGATGTGGAAATGATATGCGATCGAACAAATAACGACACTTTATCTACTTATTTTTTGCCATATGCAGAATGTATATACAACTTTAACGTTTATGGGTAGAAAAACATAAAATTAATTACGCATAGTGTTCCGTGCCAAAACTGGCGAAATGGCAGACACTTGGAATCACTTTGGTTCACATGTTCACCCGTTTGTTTTTCACACATAGATACAGTGTAATGGTCCAATTCGAGACGTTAAGTATACAACGTAAAATTTTGATTGTGGGGATTTGTGTCAGGGGTTACATTGAGATGATTTTCAACAATCTATACGATGTTTTTAAACCATTTTTTTAACAATTTGTCGGAATACGCTTAAAAATTTGTGTTATACATCATTATCACCAAAAGTATCCTTCAGAAAAATGTGAGAACAGTCATGTCAACTGTAGCTTTCTTGCACTTAAAGTTAAAAAAAAAATACCCAAGATAGAAAAGAGCCCCGGGTAGTGCGATAAGAAAAACCTTTTTTTTAAGTGTTAGTGTTCATAGTTAGTGTTATCATCAGCTCGAAATTTAATTTCTATAATGAGGTCAACGATTATTTCTTTTCCTATAGGAGCTTTCAACTATTATAAATAGTAGACGGGTGATTCCATTCTAACTGTGATTTTTTATGTCCTGTACATTTGGCTTTCCCTTGTCTTACATGATGAATCTACTAATTAAATTTGTATCTCAATACAATACTCAGTTACATATTTCATCACTATTTTTGTAAAATATCAGTTACTGTCGAAAGAAAACTTGCTTTTTCTTACTCAAATGTCAGCACCGTGTCATGTCCTTTTCTCGGATTTGCTTTGAATTGCTGTCTTTTTGCCGCAGAATAATTCAAATTAATTACCTACTAAATCTTGATGTATATAGTTCAACTTAAAATAAATTAACCCACTTTGTTTTAATATATCAGTTGAACATTAAATTACTGCTTAAAACTATTGTCCCTAGATTCAAACAAAATTTTGAATTTAAATTTTTATGACTGGTTTGTCATCTAACTCGAGATTAATGAAACAAATACTATTATACGTCAACTGTATAATGTTTATAAACATCACACGGATGAAAAAGTGCATTGATGTTGTGTCAACTTAAAACTCTGTTTTAAAACAGGTATGCCATAAATTTACTTGTCAGCACCGTGATATTATCAAACTAAATTAAAAATTGAATTTTTTTGACCATAAATGATAATTTTTTTTACTTAATACTAACCTAAATTATCCTTTAATTGGATATTATTAAATTCATAACAAAAAAATTAACTATTTCAATATAAAATGTCAGTACCGTGGCTATCAGTACCATGTCAAAAGATAATAAAAATATATTCAGTTATAGCAACATACATATAAAAAACATATTGCTTTATTTTATAGTTGTAGCAAAATACTTTTGAACACCCATTTTTACTGTAAAATAGAATGAAAATGAAAAACCGAAAAAAGTTCCCTTACAGAATAAAAAAATGTTTATTGAAAAAAGTAAAGGTTAGAACCGAATCACCCATATATAATTTATGTAAAAATTTTATTAATAAAAACATTTTTTAATCACATATTAACAATAATAATTTTTTATGGCAATTACGATATTTTTTCCTGTTATCTGAAATAATTGGTAAGAGGTACATCTTCTTTTGTTTATGATTAGTTCCAAATTCAATAAATTTCTACATTCACGCAACCCCACGCTCATCAATGTCATGCTTAACACAACGATTCACACGTTGTGCTTTTCGACTTACTAAAGTTGATAGCTTCATAACTTATTTCCTATTAGATTTAGAAAGAAAACATAACGAGAATTTTCGTAGAAAATATAATTTTCTACAAGACTTTACACTTTGTACATAATATATCTTATAATATTTTTATTTCAAATAAACAGAAAAAAAATTTTATGTTATTTAAATGGGAAAATGAATATTCGTTGAAAATGAATGTGGGGATTTTTATTACTCAACTTCCATCAATTTCTCGCTCATGGAAACCTAGGATTTTAGGTACAAAATTTAGATAAGTATATTGTTTCCTGCAAAAAAGGTTCTCTGTACAGTATAAAAGTAGATTATTCTTAAGGTTTACTCGAAATTTGGAATTTTAATCATTGGCAATTTCGAGTCAAAACTTAAATTATGAAAAAATTATTTATAATATGTGCCAAGTATTTTTTAGATAAAAATATCATTTACAAACAACTCGAACAAAAATAGCACGAGACTTTTGACCCGAAAAACGGGACTTTCAAAAAATAGGATAATAGAGTTAATAGGGTACAATTGATCCATCCCTACCATAAGATGCAAGTTCAAGACTTCTTACCTCAACGTCCTGAAATGCGCCTAGACTTTTGTTATTTGAACTGGCAAATACAAGCAGACTTTAACTTTGACTAAAATATTTTGTTTACGAATGAGACCTGCTTACAACGAAGAGTAAAGCAGGTAACCAATTTCCTTAACACACACGTCTACGCCGATGAAAATCCTCATGCAGCAAAAGTTATATATTTCCAGCAAGAATTTTAAATAAATGTGTGGGTTGATATAACAGGAAATTTCGTTGTCGGTCCTAACATTTTACGCCAAAAATAAAGTGGAGTAATTTATTTACAGCCTTTACAAAATACGTTGCCAGGTTTACTAGAAGATTTACCTCTACAACTTTGAAGAGACATGTGGCTAATGCACGATGGGGCTCTACCTAATTTTTCGTTGGCTGTCAGAAAATTTTTAAATCAAGAATATTCGAACAAATCGATATGTGGAGGTTACGATGCTCCCGTAATTTGGTCGTCACATTCTCCTGATTCAAAATCCATTGAATTATTTTTTATGGGGTCATCTTAAATCAGTAGTTTACCAGATACCGCTAGAAAAAGAGGTTCAACTAGTGGGAAAGTATCCAACTCTTCGAGGAGACGAAGAAATTATTCGAAAAGTTTATTTTAGTAAACTTCTTGTAAATTTTTGGAAGCGTGTGAATGATGGACACTTCCAACAATTATTATGATGTCTTTGTTGCTCATATATATATATATATATATATATATATATATATATATATATATATATATATATATATATATATATAATATACATATATAATATATATATATATATATATATAGATATATATATATATATATATATATAATATATTTATTATGGACTGTTTTTGTTCCTGCATGCTTTAACTGGCTGTGATGCTTAAGGTAGAGTAAATTTGGTTTTGTAAAACTACCAAAAACTGGTGTGAGTCACGCACCAAATTAGCAACGAGCAACATATCCCTGACTCTATATCCCAGAGATAGTGACGATTAACTATCATAGCTAATTCATACTGATGATGACTAATTTGTCTTCGAAATACGTATTCATAAAATACAAATAATTGTTCTAGGAATTGGGGCAAAATTTTAAATTTAATAACCAGGGTTGTTTTTGCAACTTGAAGAAGTTCCTGAAAATTTCAAGTAACGTAAAATTGACTAAAAAAGATACAGCTATCTGAAAATAGCGATTTTTAAAAAATTGATTGACTTTGAGAGGCCATATATCAAAAGGGAAGAGTCAATAAGTAAAACAGATGCACTCTCAATAGAGTACGCCAAAACGAAAAATATGAACCACTATATAGCTTTCTAAATATAAAACTGTTAATATGAGGCTGTTTCAAAATAACACAAAATTTTGCTAAAACAGTGGATCAGATAAAGGCTAACTAAGGCACCAGATTTTGGTTTTGAGTACAGTTTGTGTTTTCCTTAAAGTATAAAATCAGCGGAAAGAACAAAATGAGTGGATTTGAACTAATAAAACTCATATTGTGGAAATCATATTTTTGGAGTTTACTCCTTAAGAATTGATTTAACATATAAGCGCCCGGTTTCGAAAAAATATGGAGACGTACGTCTGTCACAGTTTCGATAATTAATATTATTATTGTGAAGTGAAAATTATATAAACTATGGAAGAAACTGGTGTAGATAATAGTGCCGGAACATCCGATAAACACGTGGGTGATTATATATATACATATACATATATATATATATATATATTTAAATATATATATTTGTTTAAGAAATAGTGGTCTAATTATAGTTGTAACTAATTTAAAATTTATATATTTATATAAAGACAACTCTTCCGACGGTCTAAAATGACCATAGAATGTGTCTGCAAAAAGAAAAAATTGGCAAATTTGTATTAATTTATAAAATATTATAATAAAGACCTTTATTATTATTATATATATATATATATATATATATATATATTTATATAAAGACAACTCTTCCGACGGTTTAAAATGACCATAGAATGTGTCTGCAAAAAGAAAATATATATAATAATAATAATAAAGGTCTTTATTATAATATTTTATAAATTAATACAAATTTGCCAATTTTTTCTTTTTGCAGACACATTCTATGGTCATTTTAGACCGTCGGAAGAGTTGTCTTTATATAAATATATAAATTTTAAATTAGTTACAACTATAATTAGACCAATATTTCTTAAACAAATGTTAACTCATATTCGAAAATTCTACTTTAACAAACAAAAACAATTTACTTAGCGTTTATAAAATATATGCGCATAAACATGAATTGATAACCACAAACATAAAATATAGCAACTCCAACAGAAAAATTTTCAATAGTTAAATTCAGAAATCAACTTAGCAACGGCTTTTTAAAATATAGATTCCGAAACTCTTGGAGAATAGGACAGACTGCAACAAAATGAAACACAGTTTCTTCTTCTAGTTTATTATACATAGAGCAGATTTTTGTTTCATGACTATAAGAGTATTTGTTTAAGTAGAGGAATTCTCCCCTAGCTTTAATTGTCCAGTTTATGAAATTGGAATTCAGGTCTGAAGAAATACAATTATTGCCTGCATGCAATTCTTTATAAAGAGGATGTTTAATGCTACTTAATGATTTTATTTTATATTCGTTAATAATTACGTCGCGTCCTGGATATCAATATCACATCTATAACATATCTCATTGACTGCATTATACCAGAATAGTTTGCTTTCAATTATCTTCCTCATAAAAGGATATCTATATGACGGTCAAATGAGAAAATCCGCGTATTTCTAGGCAAATTGAAGCATTTTTTAATAAAGATCCTTATTTTATGTGTGATAGCGATTTCTGCGAAATTTTTTTTTTTTTTTGAAAGGGTATACTCATTCATAATGAGAAAATAAGAAAATTTTTTTAAAAACCGACTTCAAAAAAAATTTTTCCTTAAAAAAAAAACCGACCCCAAAAAAAAAACAATTTTACAAAAAAAAACCAAATTCCTTGTAAAGAAAACTGAAAATCTGTTATAAAAAAATGCATTAAAAATTTAAAAAAAAAAAAAAAACGGGTAAAAAAAAAGTGTTATAAAAAAATTCACTAAAAATTAGTTGGTCGTTTAGTAGGTCTACCCATATTTAGACAAATAAAATCAGTTATAGAACTTCAAAGTCACTAAAAAGCGAGAAATAAAACCTATTTTGACAAAATGGAAACCCGACTTCCAAAATCAAATATTCTATAACAAAAGATGCACTAAAAAGTAAAAAAATAATTGCATATTCTTGTGCCAATTTTAGTTCACCAAAGCAAAAATTTTTAAATATATATGTACAATTATTGTTATTTTTGAAGGCGGTGTCCAAAAGTTATGTGAATTTCTCTATGCTGACACCGCCTCTAAAAATAACAATAATTGTACATATATATTTAAAAATTTTTGCTTTGGTGAACTAAAATTGGCACAAGAATATGCAATTATTTTTTTACTTTTTAGTGCATCTTTTGTTATAGAATATTTGGTTTTGGAAGTCGGGTTTCCATTTTGTCAAAATAGGTTTTATTCGTGTTAGCAGACCTTTACAGATTGCATACATACATGCATTTGAATGAAAATGTTTTATTTTTTTTATTTTGAGATATCGTACTAAATCCAAAAGCTCTTAGTTTACTCTTTATTTACATATTTATATATATATATATAAATATATATATATATATATATATATATATATATATATATATATATATATATATATATATATATATATGTATATATATATCAGGTTGGATAAACTATTTTTAAAATTTGCTAAATCCCCCGTTAGTTGCCATCAGAATGGTATGTAAGTATATAAGTATATTTAGTAGTTTCAGTACTTAATTTTTAAGTAAGTTAGGTATTTTTGGTTGTTTATTTCGGAGGGATTGCTTTGCAAAATTAAAGTTTTCTGATATTTCACGGAAGTTTCAAAGTATTACATGTCGAATGCAAAAAACTGCATCTTTTTAGCATTTATAAGAGTAAATACTTTTAAGACTTTTAAGGAGTTTTTCAATTTTCGGGAGATGGGAAATTTATTGCCATGTTTCCTCCTGTAAGCTGTAAGTTTGAAACTACAATTTCGATAGTTTGCGTCTTCAAAATTAATCCTCGTCGAACATAAAAAATCAAACTGTTTTGGCGTATAAATAAATAAAAAGGTATATACGTGGTTTTTTCCCATTTTCGGGGGGAGGCGGGGGTATTAGTTTGAATAATTAAAGTTTTCCGATATTGTCCGTAAGTTCCACGTCAATTTAACGCTTCGTTCTCAAATGTATTAGAGGATTTTACCCATTTTCGGGGAGGTTGCGTTGGGAAAATAAAACTTTTTCGATTTTTCCCATGAATTTATTCACTTCCAATACAAAAAATCACGTCGTCCTAGTAAATATAGAAGTAAAGATGGTATTTTGGGCTTTTTTTTACAGTTTTCGGGGGGAGGAGGGTGATGCGTTGGGCAATATAATACTACCGATTTTTCCCGTAAGATTCAGAGTAGCACCCTTCTAGCATGTATTGTAGTATCAAACGTACTTTGAGGATTTTTTCCCCTTTCTGGGGTGAGGGATCAAAATTAAAACTTTCCGATTTTGTCTGTAAGTTTGAAAAGATTCTGCATCGATGAGATTTCGTATAGGTGCGTCAGCCACTGAGTTACACAAAGGGCTGTGTATATATAAAGTCTCGCTCTACTCACAAGTCGGCACCGTCCATTGACTCCCGGTGTGGCCTTCTGCCATGGCTTTGCATCATTGAAAAAGAAATGTACCCTGCGTAGTGTTTATTTGGTAAAGTATAGAACACAAGATATCAATCAATAAAAGTAGGTAAATGGGCGGGAAGGCGGTAATTATCATTCCACGTCGAATGCACAGCCTTCTAGAAAGCCTAAAAAGGGGTTAGATCTTGCATAGATCAGTTAGCAAATGAATCGGGGGTCTGTTAATGTTGGGAAAATTAATGTTTTCTGATTTTCCCTGTAAGTTTGAAGTTGTCCCGCGGCGAATGCAAAAAACCACTTCCATCTAGAAAGTCAAGAAAATGGTTGGTTCATGTATCAGTAAGTAGGTGAGTCGGAGGTTTTTCTGATTGACCCCCGAGCTGGCTTTCAGGCTTGGCTTCGCGTTCTAGAAATAAACTATATCCTGCCTGCAAATTTCGTAAAATAAAGAACAGAAAAAAACACTCTTTTTCGCCAAAGGGGGCCAAAAGTGGTCGTGGAAGGCAAGAGAAGAGTCAAGGAGGTTGGTCCAAGGGGATGAAGGAAGGTCAAGAGGGTTGTAGGATCACTGGGCATCTAACAGTCCGAGATAGATGTCTAGACAGATCACTGGACATCTAAGAGAGGGTAGAGGGTTAATGGTAGTGGTGGTGAATTTTTTTTCGATCCCCAAGAATGGAAATAACGGGAAATTTTGAAAGGAGAGCTTTAGGGCTGCGAATAGACGTACTTATTTTTACACTACTACGGATGGGACTCTATCAAGACTCTATCAAGAAATTAGAAAGTACTGCGGAATCTACAAGAAAAAGACAAACTTGGGATGCATACGTGATAAAAACAACCAAGTTGTACACGGAAAAGAGCAAGAGAAAAAGGTGTGGGAACAATATATCGAACTATTGTATGGAAACACAGAAGCTGGTGAAAGGCCATCACAACGGATCAAAGCGACAGAGCATGAGGAACTATATCCAATCTTGGCAGAGGAATTATTAGTGGCTATTGGAACGATGGGGAACGGAAAAGCTCTGGGGGATGACAAAATACCTGCTGAGGTTTACAAAGCGCTTAACAAAGAAAATCTATCTTGCACTCTTACACTCTTTAATAAAATATATAGCACTGGAGATCTACCACAGGACTTTACTAACTCCTTATTTGTTCCAATTCCAAAGAATAATAATCCACAAAAATGTGAACAGTATCGTATTATAAGTCTGATAAACCATGTAGCAAAAATTTTTTTAAAAATAATTTTGAATAGACTCCAAAAACCTTTAAAAAAAAAATTAGCGACCTACAGTTTGTTTTTAGGAACGGCGTGGGAACGCGCGAAGCTGCTTTTACCCTGGGAACACTTGTGGAGAGAATGTTGGAATGCAACAAATCAATTCATGTATGCTTTGTTGATTATGAGAAAGCATTTGATAGCCTAAACCACAATCAGCTTTTTGAAATTCTAAACGCTAGTGAAATTGATTCGAATATAAAAACTATAATTGCTCAATTATACGAAAGATAAAAAGCTGCTGTGGTAACAACCGGAGGAAAATCAAATTGGTTAAATATAAATAAAGGTGTAAGACAAGGTTGCATACTATCTCCACTTTTATACAACATATACAGCGAAGTGATAATGGGGGACGTGTTAATTGAATGTGACGTTGGAGTGAAAATACACGGTCAAGTACTAAACAACATACGTTATGCCGATGATACAGTCCTATTGGCTGAAAACCCGTCAGATCTACAGATCCTACTGAACAGAGTGGTTAAAAGCAGCAAAAAGTGGAATCTAAATATAAACTTTAAAAAAACCAACGTAATAACCTTTTCTCAAAAAAAAGTTAGTGATGTAATAAAAATCAAATTAAACGAGCGTGCGTTAAAACAAGTCGAGGAGTTTAGGTATTTGGGGATGATATTTCATCATAATGGCGGCCATACAGCGGAAATTAAAGCCAGAATAGGACAGGCTAAGAGTGCATTCCTTAAACTAAATAAAATCCTAACAAACTCAAAATTAAAAAAAGGTTTACGTGTGCGGTTTCTTAAGTGTTGTGTTTGGTCAGTTTTTCTGTATGCATGCGAAACTTGGAAGTTAACGACTCCTATTATGAAAACTATCGACGCTTTCGAAATGTGGTGCTACCGTCACATGTTGAGAATCTCGTGGAACACCTACACGCTTAATAGTCGTGTACTTAAAATTATTGGAAAAATGCCTGAACTTACCAAAATATAAAAAAGAGGCAATTGAGCTATTTTGGTCATTTCATGCGGTCGGGAAAGAACGACATTTTAAAGACAGCACTGATGGGCAGAATAAATGCAAAAAGAGCAGTGGGCAGGCGAAGAACTGACTGGATGGACAATTAGAAACCTGGACTGGAATGGATCTGAGGGAAATCACCAAAACCGCAGAAAACAAAACCGCCTGGAGAAGAGTAGTCTCCAACATCCCATAAGGGGATAGGGAACTCTATATATATACGGATGGGTTAAACCCATAGTCACTGCGCATACAATGACGTCATTTTACACTACTGGGCATAGATGAACCTCATGTTACACTACTGCGGCTGAGTTTTACCTCAACGCTTAATTTTACCAACATTACTGCTCAACAATTGATCTCATGTGACACTACTGAGCATAGATGGGTCTCAAGTTACACTTGAGAAATAAAGATAAATGCGCAAGATTATTCAAATAGCGTAAATTTATAGCGATAATCCATAAGCGCACTTGCGCTTATTAATTTCTTGTGCAGGTGGTGCGCAAGAAAAGACAGTCGCCATCTGGGTAAACATCATATTCATCATCGCGTGCAATAAGTTCTTGCCATTGAGTAAATCTTGTTTGGTATCACAAGCATAGTCACTTTTTTGGCGAGATCCGAGAATAAATAACGGGTATTTGGGTTGCGGATAGATGGACACTATTTTACACTATTACGGACGGGTTGAACCCATAGTATGTGATTGCGTAGATTAACTTTATTTCAACTATGGTGGCTGACCTACTATAGGTTGACCTCATATTTCATTACTGCGTATTAATAGGCCTGATTTTACATTAGTGTGCATAGATTGAAGTAAATAACGTATTTTTGGGAAGAAGCTCCCATTTTCGTAGGGTTGTGTGGGGAAAATAGAGTGTTCCGTTAGTTTGAAGATATTCTGCGTTGAAAGTAAAAGACCGCACCCTTCTTACATTTTTATAAATGGCCGTTTAGCATAAACAAATCAAAATCTGGTACAAAAAATAGCACAATCTTACCACTATCATAGAATTTTTCATATATAATGGATCTACAAAGATTTGGTCAAAAATATTCGAAATTGAAGTTTACTGTGTCACTATCCTGCAGCATCTCCGAAATTACCTAAATACTGCAAAAATCGAAGAAACTAAAGTTATAGCAAATTAATTTTGCTACAATTTGGCTTCTCATTACTTCTTGTGTGCTCTAATATTTACAGAAGGATTTACGAATTATGAAAACAAAATTTGTGAGAGATCCCTAAAAACATTTTAATCGCGCAAATTTTTGGGTTTTGAAAACACGACAAACATATTTTTATACGAGACTAGAAAAATAAATTTATATTTATAATTAATTTAAATATACATATATATATATATATATATATATATATATATATATATATATATATATATATATATATATATATATATATATATATATATATATATATATATATATTAAATGTTCCATGATATATTGTGTCATATAATTGTAATATATTGCGTATATTTAAAAGTACTCGAAAATCAGTACGTATTAAGTATTAAGGAAGACATTGCAATCTTAACCAGGACATTGGGAGTTCAATCAAGAAATGGTCCAAGTCCTCTAAAACCTGATAATTACAAATAGAGCAAATGTTATCAATTTTAAGCTTGACATAGACACCATTGCTTCTTAAGATCAGAAATTCACTACCGGCTATTCGTAGATGAATATCCACACTTATAATATTCGATACTGGCATTATAAATAAATATACAAATATATATATATATATATATATATATATATATATATATATACTGAAAAGAAGGACCTGAAAAGAATTAACGAAATTAAACAAAAACTTTAGGATTTTGCTCCAACCTGATTTTTATTTGATTTGAAAAAAAAGATTAATTAAATTTAATTTTACAATTACTGGAGTCTGTTTCTCTTTAGAATACAATACAACGTTTAAACAACTGATTTGACTGAACAAATGTCAAATTTAAACTTTTGTTACTTGATCCAATATCAATGATTAACTGATGTTAATTGAACAAGTAGTAATTTTAAACTGTGATCTTAATTGATCGATTGTCAATCTTAAACTGATTTTAATCGATCAATTTCTCAGTTTATACAAGGCACATTCTTATTAGTTACATTTCAGCCACGGTCCTATTCAGAGAGTTGGGTAATAGTTAAAATTGGTTAAAAATTATATTGGTTCGTATCTGAACCAGTAATATCCCTCTTATCTGACCACTTAGCCTGCTCAGCTAATTGCAGTCACATCCATCGACTTTAATTTTACATGTATATATAACATGATAACTGTTTGTAAGTAGGCCTACTTGTTTGTGTAAATGTATTTTAACAAAATTTAATTGTGTTAACATGTTAAAAAAAAAAAGAAAAAATTCAAAACAATATGTAATTTTTTTCCGAATATAAAAAAAAACTCCTTTCTCCATGACGAAAAATATTATTTCTTAAATATTTTTTCAACATTTATACTCATTTAGAGTATAAACATTTGAATTATGTGTTGAAGTCCTAAAATTATTTCAATAATTTTTAACACAACAATATATATATATATATATATATATATATATATATATATATATATATATATATCGACCTATTGTTTTGTAAATATCTGGTTCTACATTGTCGTACAATGAGAAAACAATTCAAAATATCTATTGTTTTCTAAACGACCACCACCGTCTGTCTCACCCTTATATTTTTTATATAATTGCCTGCTTGTTGCACCTTCTAGCTTTGTATAGAATGAATATTCAACAGAAAGTTCTGTTAAGCGAATGAAGTATATAATGAAGAATAACATAACATAACAGAGGAAAGGTGTTATGTATTGTAGTCTATCAGGATAATGTCACACGCTAATGTATGAGGAACATATACTAAACTAGTAAGCAACCAGCCAAGCAAGTACTATTTCAGTATATACTGCTATTGTCCTTTTGCAATTCATTTGAAAGAAAATACTAAGGCGGGACTCATGTGAACGTAAAGACAATGGGTGTTTTGTTTATCGTTACGACTTGATAATGTATGATTCATTATGGTGATTTGAAATTTTTTCTCACGGTATATGGTTGACTTGAATATTATATATTTGAATATTACTTTTAAAAATTTTCAATCAACTCTCCTTCTTAACGCGATTTTTGTTTGGAAATGTTTGGTGTTCTTATTGTAATAAATTTGTGGATATTGTGAAAATTGATTGATCGAATATGGAAATGTGCAAAATGTAATTTTACCTCAAATCAAGCTACTAAAATTTTAACAACAATAGTAAAAACTTGAGAAGCAGCAGCGAATGAACCTGTTAATGGAATATTGCTGGAAATGAAAAACGAAAAATTACGTATCGAAAACTAACTTTTTAAAATACTAATTCAAGAAATAGAAGATAAGAACGGCAGTGAATAATCTGGAATACTCTATCAACTAGAGACTCTTAGTACCGTCATTGACTCAATGACGGTACTTTTTGCATGTTAAAACGTGATCAATCAGTGCGAGTTGGACATATATATATAAGTGGCACGGCAGTGCGTCCGGTAATGTTTAAGGGGGTGTGATCGGCCCACGAGACAGTGCAGGAAATATTAGTGCCAAAAAAAGACCCCTTGTAACTTTTGAACTAAAAGAGCAACAGTGCTTAGCTTTCGAATATAGGTAGACTACGCAATTATAACATTACTTTTTTTCACCATTAACTCACAGATAAGGTATAAACAGTTCAAAAGTTACTTTAATTCAAAAATCGAAAAACGTCGGCCACGCCTCTTAATTAGGAAGGCATGCCTATCAATATTCAAGCGTACTTCCCGATATCCTTTAAAATTGATATTTGCGATATAGGTACAAATAGTACCCAAACCGAAAAAAAATTATAAAAACCTGAAATTTCTATCCTCAAACAGAAAATTTTTGCATGTGATCAATTTAACATTGTAAACACATACAGTTATATACTGACATCAAATTGGTTCATACTAAATGCCTATTGGTGAATATTCAAATTTGTCCTAGTATAAATAAAAACCTCAACTTTTAGAAGATATAATTTGAATTTAGTATTTGAACAATGCCAGGCATTTGAATAAATAAGATTTTATATTTTTTGGGAACAAATATTTTTGGTTATTTATTTCGTGATCATATAGTTTGGATGAATTAACATCAACATAAATAATGAGTTTCAAACAGGAAATATTTATTTGGATATTTCCTTTATTTTTTTATAGATTTTTGAAATATAGACTAGTGTTTTTGAATAATCATAATACCAATTCAAAAATATCATTTATTAATTTTCATCCATCATTGAGTTTTATTCAATGAAGTAGTAATAATTTAAATAAGTTTTCGAAAAAAGGACTTGGATATTTCGTTTTATTTAGAATTTTTGAAAAATTTTAATATCTTGGAAACCAATAGAGATATCGAAAAAGAATCTTAGACCCTTTCTGCTTAAGTGAAAATAATCCATAGAACTCCTATACCACATCTCATAAAACATTAGTGACACGGTGTGTTTAATTGAAAAATAAGCAGAAAAAAATTACCTTAAAAAACTCTATATGTGTCCAGAGAATATAATAATTCAATTTCATTATGATAGGCCCACTTTGAAGTACAAATTTTAATATAGACCTTTTAAATGTAAGTGCGCACTCAATGAAATTTCAAAACATAATAGAAATGTTTAACCTACAGTGATTAATAAATGAATTTACCACAGTTTCCAGTGCAAAATCTTCCTGTATAGATAATATCATTGTTAATCAACGTGACGCACCGTCCATACAAACTCGAATAGTTAAAAACCAATTGAATGATCACAAAATACTTCATGCAAACATTTTCGATAATTCAAGTACGATTGAAAACTACGCCTACTGTGAAATCCTGACAATAAATGAAATAAAACAACAAGTGTTTAATACAACGAACTTTTTACAACGAACACTTACTGAAGCACATAGTTATAAGACAAGTCTCAACATAAGAGTAGAAATCATGCTTCTACTATTGCGGCAATAGATGTTTCTCAGAAGAAATAAATAGAACATATTTCAATCCAAAATAGAAAACATGGATAACTCTCGGTATTATAAGCTCCAGTGATACAAAACGGTGTCTCATGTAATACAACACAATCGGTATGTTCTTAGAAAAGTTATAAAAAAATACAGCAAAATCCTCAAACATATAGTAGTCAACTCAATGAACTTATAATTTATAACGACAATAAAATTAAGAACTCGAATAATAAAGTGAAAACTGCATGAAAAATTTTAATCAATCGTACAAAATACAATAAATGTCATGTAAAAAGTTCATTGAGAAAATAAAACGCAGACACTATCACGTTTGAGAGCCAAGAAATCGCAAATACATTTAATGATTTCTTTACAAATATAAGTAAGAACCTGATGAAATAATGTCTATTTGTTTACAACTGAAAAATAAACAATATGTAGATATGACAAAATTCCACTTTTGTACTCAAAGAGTCGAGAACCATTATCGCAATACCTTCAGTTACATAATTAACAAATATCTAGAGAATGGTATACTCCTTGAACTGTAATTAAATCAATACATAAGAAAGGTGAAAGAGAACTTACCACATTATCTTCTAACTACAGACCATTATCTTTTCTATCAAACAAATCCAAATTTTTTTTAGCAAATATTGTCAACCAGACTAAAAAACTTCTTTCGCCAATGTGATCATTTTTCACACTCGCAAATTGGATTTGGAAAAACAAAAAATATCTATGCCTGAATATTTGAATGTTTCAAGATAACTAACGAACAAGCGATCGAATGTAGCGCTATTATTGAACCTATCCCAGACATTTGACTGCGTATATCTCAATCGATTGTTGGATAAATTATCAGCATATGGTGTATGGAAAAAAACGAATGAGATATTTAGATCCTATCTCACAAATAAGAAACAGTATGTACAAGAACAATCGATTAATCCATTTTACAAACTACCAGTAAAATCACAGAAATTAGATATAACAACAGCAGACAGAGTCCCACAAGGATTAATCCTAGGTCATATACTTTTTTATATGCGTGAATGATCTCATGAAATATCCTTGCATAGTATAAAATAAAGTCCTCCAGCCGCGTCTATCTGCCTGCTCGCGATTTACTCAAAAACTACTGCACCGATTTTCATGCTGTTTCAATAGAGTGGTTCTCGAGGAAGGTTTTAGTATATAATTTGTCAAGTTTTTTGTATAAATTGGTCATTAAATGTTATTAAAAAAATAAAGTTGTATAATTTATTGACGTATAGGTGTATAATTTACCAGTGCATAGTAACAGATGTTCATTGCTCTAGGTGCTGTATGTTATGCATTGTCTCCCAGGAGTGGGGATGTACATGTTTTGACTGTTATTTATATAAGCATGCAACAGACAGCAGTCTGCATAAAGTGATTGTAATGTAACAGTGGGTTATATATTAATACAGTTCATTGTTCATATTTGTTTCGATTTCTATTCACATAGTGAATCATTTTAAAATTAATAATAAGTTAGTATATTTTTGTAGTAATATGCATAGATAGCAATGCATACAACAAATACAAATTTCAAAAATTAAACGCAATTTATCAATCCTTGACGGGAGAAAATATTATGTTACTTGGTTATAAGGGTAATGCTATTATATCTAACGAGGAAAGATGATTGATTTTTTGTTTGTTACGATTTAACTCAAAAACTACTCAACCAATTTTACCGAAAGCTACATCTCCTCGGAGTAACATAGGCTGTTTCATATTTTCTGTAACGAACCCGTGCGAAGCCGGGGTGGTTCAGCTAGTAAAATATAAGTCAATATTATTTGCAGACGATTTGTTGCAATAATCAAAGCGGAAATTTTAGAAATAGTTTGCAAATAATGGTCTTCAGCTAAATAATGAAAAAATTAAAATATTTCGACTGGGTGATTATCAAAATAACAATACGCAAATGTGAACGTTTCAGAAGACAATTAAATATCTAAGACTGACGGTCAACAATAAACTGACTTGGAGATGCCATATTGCATTACTAAAATCCAGACAGAATAAACAATATTATCTCATAACAAGTCTTAAAGGTACTGTATCGGAAAGCGTAATCAAAATCGATTATTATGGTTATGTGCACTCTGTAATTGCATACGGTATACTTCACTGGGGAACATCAACTCATACTGATATTTGCAAATCTCAAGTCAAGGAACAATAGCAAATAATATTTTAAGTCGTTAGAAATTGTAACTATTTTGGATATCTATCTTGTTCTACAAAGAAAATCCCCAAAATTTCACTTCAATTGGAATTGAGATTCATCAATATGATACTCGAAGTAGACCTGACCTGCAACCGGAATACTCGACAAAAATCAGCTTACAAAATTTACACCGGAGCCCCAAAACGTGTATTAAATTTGTTCGTGCCCATAGTTAAAAGAAAAATAAAAGCTATCCTTATAAATCTGACACCGTACAGCATCGATACAGCATTTTTAAGGCCTTTGTACAAACATTTGAATCTCTAAATAAAAAGTAAATAACAACAGTATCCTTTTTAGATCTTAGCAAAGCATTTGAGTCATTAAATATTGAATTACTGCTCCATAAACTCGCATTTTGTGGAATTCGGGGAGGTGCGCTAAAGTTGCTAGAATCATATCTCACTGACAGAGAGCAATGTACACAAATTAACCATATGGAGAACTATAGGAAAGTCGAAACTTTCTCGAAATACAAACCAGTTTTAAGAGACGTGCCTCAAGGTCCTGTTTTAGGCCCGTTGCTGTTTGTACTATATATAAACGATCTTTCTATAAAGGTTAAAAACAAAATGATTTTATTTGCGGATGATACCACTGTATTCTTTCATAACAAAAAGTGAAAAATAAAAACTTTTTAACAAAAAATAAAACCGACGAAAGAAGAAAGAAAGTAACTGAAAACCATAAAATAAAAACTTTTAAACAAAAAATTAAAGCTTCGAAAAAAGAAAGGAACTGAAATGCAATAAATAAAAAAGAACCTTTTTTGTCTAAGTCTTACACTAATGTAAATACCTAAATAATTTTTATCAGTGATCATACAAAAAAAAAAATACACAGCTTGAATTGATTACCTCCTTATTTTCGTCGGTAAAAAATGAAACATATCTTACTTCCAATATCATAGAAACATTCTCCTTCATGAATAAGTGGTTTGAGTAGAACTCTCTAAAACTAAATTGAAAAAACTCATATGCTATGTATAAAAAGCAATATTAACCAAATTGAACTAGGTAACAATAAAATAATTAATACATCGGATAGTGTTAAGCTTTTAGGGCTATATCTGGATAAAAATTTGAACAGTAACGTAGATAGAATATCTTTCAAAAAAAATGTCAAAACTAACGTACATGCTATATACAAAATTAAAGATATAGAAAGAAATTCCTCTGATGTTGACAAAATATTAAAAGTGCAAAAGCGATGTGTGAGAATGATAAAGAATTCTAAGTTGAGTATACGTATCTATAATAGGATCCCACAAGAAATAAAAAATGTGAACCCATATGTATTTAAAAGGAACTTAAAGAAGTTTCTGTTAGAAAATAATTTCTACAGTTTAAGAGAATTTATTGAAGAGTGATTAAGCAAATGATTTATTTACGATTAAACAAATGATACTGACTTATTTTATGTACTTTTATTTAAAGAATAAACAATACTATTATTATAACAGGGATTCATAACACATAAAATTATATATATATATATATATATATTTATATAATTTTATATATGTATATATATATATATATATATAAATATATATATAAATATATATATATATATATATATATATATATATATATATATATATATATATATATATATAGATAGATAGATAGATAGATAGGTAGACAGATAGATAGATTGTAGCGGCTGCCCTGGACGGGCTACACTTCGACCATAAGGTCCATTGAGATACCTATGAGAGGATGAGAGGATGTGAGCGGGAAGGAATTTTTGTGTGTAGACTAGGAATTGGTAGGATGAGCAGCCGTCACTGAATGGAACTATGCCGATATACACCTGCAGTACGTGAAGGAAGCTGCAGAAAGCTTCACAAGCCAGTTACTTCGTTCTTGTCCATACGCCGACAGCTTAGTCAATTAACCGCCGCGCCCCCTTTTTGTTTCTTAATAATTGACAAATTGAACCTCCCAGTTCCAAGTAGAAATAACGCCTTACACCGCTCGGCTACTTGGGCAGTATATATATATATATATATATATATATATATATATATATATATATATATAAATATATATAACGGGTGGGCCATTTGTAAATTGGAATTTAATTTTCTATAAAATGAAAACGCATGGATATTTTTAAATGGTTGTTGCTTTATTGATAAAGAGTATACTTTGAAATTAAACATGGAACACAACATCGTTCAAATGACTGCCATGGCTGGCTCTAGTAGCCCATTCTGTCGACCTAATTTTTTAGTACATTATCGATTGTTTGGGCCCCTATTTCGTCAATGGCAACTTCAGCTGCATGTTTCAACTTCAATTGCAGGACAATATTTGGCTGATTATATGCTTTTTGAAAACAGTGCGCAAAAGATTAATTGTTGCGTTGGCTGTGTGGCACGTTGCACCGTTCTGTTGAAACTAAATGCCGTCTATGGCATCCTTTTAAATTTTGGGACACAAAAAATCGCTTAACGTGGCACGGAAGCGATCGCCATTCACTGTAACATTCACTCGTTGTTGATGGATTGGTTTCTCCACGATGACGTGTGGATTTTCTGAGCCCCAGAGGCGACAATTTTGCTTATTGACGTATCTTCCGAGGTGGAAATGAGCTTCATCTGAAAAGATGATTTTTCGGTAAAAATGCTCAAAATCGATCAAGCGGTCTTCGGCCCATTGACCGAACCGAAAACGCACCGGATGATCATGTGGCTTCAGCTCTTGAACTGATTGCACTTTATACGCATTCATACCGATTGATTGATTGATTGATTAATATCGGGGTAGAAACAATTGCACTTCGACCCTGTGGTCCATTGTGCTCCCACTTCTACCTCAGTCTGATGAGACTCGCTTCTCCCATATGTTGGCAATAGCCTGGAGCTTGCTTATCAGGTCCTCCCGAAGGTTCATATATTCGGGGTGAGATGTACCGAATATCTTGTATCTGCTGTAACCCAGAGGTTCGCAGTCAAAAAGTTTGTGGCTGGATGTTTCATTCTCCTCGCCACACAATCTGCATATAATGGAGCCGTTATGGAGTCCCATTGCCCGGTAATGAACCTGGTAACCCTCCGCAGTTCATCCTGTTCAGCTTCAGTGCATCGAAAGCTAACCTCTTTTTTGCGCTTTGAAGCAGTACCTTCCCGAGCTCTTGCCGCGGTACGTTTTCCCAGTGATCACGGTGTTTAGAATGGCATTCCGACTCCCTTCTTTGCTAAGGTATCCGCTTTTTCGTTTCCTTCGAAACCACTGTGACCCAGCACCCAGATCAATTTAACATTGTTCCGTTTTGCCAGTTTCAGATGTTCCTCCAGACAATCCTTGACTACCCTTGAGGTGACCTCAGTTCTAGGCATGGCTTTTAAAGCGGCTTGACTGTCCGACAGAATACATACACTCTGGTCTATATGCCTCTATGTAGGTTCTCACGGACGCAAGTAAGTATGGCGTAGACTTCTGCTTGGAAGACCCTGGCATATTTCCCCAAGTTGAGGCTTATGTTTGCTTTTGGTCTCCCACCGTAGATTCTCGCTCCCATCACTTCTTCAGTTTTGGATTCGTCTGTATACCAGACGATTCCTTTCCTGAGGTAGGGAGGTAGGGTGGTTTCCCTTCCAACCACATGGCCTATCACATACTACAGTGAAAGGTTTTGAGAAGGAGTATGTCTTGGGAAGTATATCTGTGCCCATTTCAATGACTGGGTCTGAGATACTTGATGTTCCCACGATACTTGCATGTCCAACCTGATTTTTATTAATCCAGTTTCATCTCGCTTCAGCTGTGATTACAATGCTTAGCGGAGGCAGCCCCAGTATGGCTTCCATGGCAGCTGTAGGTGTACTGCTCATGGATCCAGTGATGCACAAGCAGGCCAGTCTCTAGATCCTGGACAGTTTTTTTGCACGCGGTAATCTGCTGAACTTTTGGCCAACACACTAGAGCAGCATAAGTTATAATGGGCCTGACTACTTTTGTGTAGAGCCAGTTGATCATTTTGGATTTTAGACCCCAGACTTTTCCACATGCTCTCTTGCAATGCATGAGAGAAGATTTGCTCTTATTTGTTATATATTCCAGATGAGGGTTCCATGTTAGTTTGGAGTCCAGCAATACTCCCAAGAACTTGGCTTCCCTTGTGATCTGTAATCTTTCACCGAAGAGGATTGGTTGTTTTATGTTATCCACCTTCCTTTTACATGTGAATGGAATAGGTGCGGTCTCACCAGGGTTAATTTTCAATCTTTGATTGATACACCATTCTAGTTCGATTCTAAGAGCGTTTTGCATAAGCTCCGAGATTGTGCCTTCACAGGGTCCCTGGATTGCGATTACAATCTCGTCTGCGTAACCGGTGTGTGTAGTTTCCATTTTGGTTGAGGTTTGTCAGTAAGCTGTTCACTGTCAGGCTCCATAGTAGTGGGGATAAGACACCACCCTGCGGACATCCCTTTGTGGCTCTCAGAGTGACAGGCTCTCCAAAAAGGGAAGTTTGTATTCTTCTTCCTATCAGCAAAGATTTTACCGACCTGCAAAAGGTGTCTTCAACTCCGTGCCGACCTGCAGAATCAACCATGAAATTGTAAGGAGTATGCGCACTGGACGAATATATTCACAGATTTTTTTATCCAACAACGATCCAGTTTCACGAAATCGCTTCACAAATTGTTCCACAAACTGCATTTGTCACACATTCTTTTTGTCAAATTTTTTCCGTAGATTTCTTACCGTTTGAGTAGAAGACTCACCACTTTGGAAATAAGTTTTTAATATTTTCCAACTTTGTTCAAGCGAAAAGCGACCCACTTTCGTAAATTTCAAACAAAAAACTAACTTTCTGTCACATCGGAACTGCCATGACGAATTAAAGGATTAAGTGTTTGATCAACCAATCAGCTGCATTGATTGGCAGTAATTTTTTTTTGACCATCTGGATTTGTTTGTGTTAACTGGTTAACTGGAACAAGCAATTCTAAAGTAATTTCCCAAAATAAAAAAACTCCAACAATGCTTTATTCTTCCGTACAATCAAATTGTGATGCAAAGCAAATTCTTCTTTAATATCTAACTATAGACTTCTTAACTTCATTAATAACGCCATATAACGGCGATCGTGGTGAATTTCCACATTTTATCTCAATGGCAAAAAATGCTATGCAATTAGCTATTAAACCCCAAGAACGTTTATTTTTATTTCTCATAATATTCTCTAGAATATGTAAAATCGCGAAAAAATTTGATAGAAATATCAGGATTCGACGAGCTAGAAAACAGTTTAAAAATATTACATAAGAATCATATTCATATTTTGCAACTGCTAGAATACTTATGAAGATATCTCAACATATTTCTTTAGGCTAGAAAAATTAATTAGAAAATTTTTCATGGAGATTCAAATTGCAAATTCTGATCTCACAGAATTAAAAGGTAAAGCGGCTTTTAATAAAGAAACCGGGCTAAGGCTAAGAAGAAGTTTCGTCCATTAACGAAACCTATTCTGTAGCGATATCAGAAGAAAAGTTTCTCAATATACAAAGACATCAAACCAAATTACGAAATTTTCCACCTTAATCGACTACGCATCATCAGTTTCATTCTTATATCCCAAAGCACTATCGAAATTCCAACTATGAACAATATCAAAATCCTAACCTACAGCATAATCGAAATTCTAACCCACAATAATATCGAAATCAAAATTCTCAACGTAACGTTACTCAAAATCATAATCCTCTACACTACATTAATTCTAATTACACTCCACAATTTAGTAAACCTCGCTTTAAAATTAATTTAAAGTAATGCAACTATTGCAAAAATTTTGAACGTCTAATACACGAATGTAGAAAAAGACAATTTGACGATAACCAAAGACAACTATATAACCTTCAAAATCTAGTTAAAAACGATTATACTATCCGGAATCAGACAGCAATAAGAAAATAATCGTCATCAAATACAAACATGAATATATAAGATCACCTCACCAAGAATCTCAAATTCAAATTAATAGTATAAATGTCGTAAAAGAATATAGAGATATTTCCGTTACAAATACTGTCTTTACTGACAGATAATTCACTTCCCAAAATAATTTCCGAAAACATAAACAAAATCAATGTAATAAACACGAGCGAAAATTCAAATCCACTTAACGCAAAACAAGTTGAAATAGAATCAGATAAAAATTGCAAAATAATTCTGAAGGATAATTTAAAACCTCTCTATTTTTATGAAGATATGATTCAAACGTCCAAACGCTCATTGTCTAAACCAATCCTATAATATCCCACTTTCAAGAAACCGTATATTTCAACTACTAAAAGCAGTAGAAATTAGAAAAAAACTTACCAATCGCTAAATAATCTCGTACCGTTTATAAAGCTAAACAAAACTATTATACCTCTAAGCATGAACCACTCGCTGTAATAGATAATTCTGTTCAACATTTTCGATTATTGCCCTTATACTAGAGTCAAGTTTGCTGAAAAAGCGGGGTTTCAGGCAGGTTCTTGGGAATCGCAATTTGTTTTTTAATCGACGCATTTTGACGTCCTGAATTTCACGTTCCCTAGGATTTTACGTGCCGGTTCATGACGGAACAGGGTCGAAATTGAATTAGTTTCGAAAAAAAAGAGTTTTTTCTGAATATATTTTTTAAAACTAAAAATGGCATGAGCCCATCATCATCAAAATCGCTTTATTAGAACTCCAGAAAAAAATTCTCAAAGTTTAAAAACGCAAAAAATAAAAAATCTAAAAATTACTTAATTTTTTTTTAACTATGAAAAAGTATTACTTTTATATATTAAAAAAATGTGCCAAAATTTAGCCCTTAAAAAAACTGAATAAAAATTTAGTTTTATCTATTATTTTTGAATTTGTTTATAACTTAAAACTATAAACTATAAACAAATAAAAAAAAATTTAAAAAAAAACAGTTAAAAAATTATTTAAAAAAAATTTCTTTTCTTTACTAATAGTTTTTTTATAGACTAATAGACCTTGTAAGAGAGTAATCGTATTTTTTACCTTTTGTTAATTTACTTATAAACAAATTATCATTTTTAGGTTTTATAAGGCTTAATCGAAAGCTTAATTAAATATTTACCTATCTAACTATAATTTCAAAAAAAAATTCCGAGCAATATGGTTTATTTCTTCAAGTAAACCAGGATAAAATCCGTGGGTAATGAGATAGAAAATAATAACAAATTTATTAATTTATAGTCAGCTTTATCAAAGTCATCATAAAAAGACAGAACGTTAATGTAACTAAAGACCTATATATGTTCGTCTAACATAGTGATCGTCTGAATTAATATTAAAGTTTATTTGTCAAAAATTATACAATTTTGTAGAAATAGATTCGAATAATAAATTTTTAATAAATATTATCAAAGAACCTCCTAATAAAAATCGTTGATTACTTTCTTTTATGCACAACGTAAATACAACAAGTGTGCTGACTTAAAGTGAAAATTTCAAATGAATAATAAATTTCACCATGCAATTAAAAATCGAAAATTTTTTTAAAAACCGACTTCCAAAAAATTTTTTACAAAAAAAAAACCTACCCCAAAAAAAAAAATTTTTACAAAAAAAAAACTAAATGCTTGTAAAAAAAATTGAAAATCTGTTATAAAAAAATGCACTAAAACTTAGTAGGTCGATTAGTTGGTCTACCCATATTTAGACAAATAAAATAAGTTATAGAACTTCAAAGTCACTTAAAGCGAGAAATAAACCCTATTTTGACAAAATGGAAACCCGACTTCAAAAATCAAATATTCTATAACAAAAAATGCACTAAAAAGTAAAAAAATAATTGCATATTCTTCTGCCAATTTTAGTTCACATAAGCAAAAAATTTTAAATATATATGTACAATTATTGTTATTTTTGGAGGCGGTGTCCAAAAGTTATGTGAATTTCTCTATGCTGACACCGACTCCAAAAATAACAATAATTGAACAAATATATATTTAAAATTTTTTGCTTAGGTGAACTAAACTAATTGGCACAAGAATATGCAATTATTTTTTTACTTTTTAGTGCATTTTTTGTTATAGAATATTTTATTTTTGAAGTCGGGTTTCCATTTGGTCAAAATGGGGTTTATTATTATATCAATACTATAAACATATGTATGCATGTGTGTTTGCATATATAAAGTCCTTTTCCATACAATTGAACCAATCTGAACCGAAAATGTATCCCACAATCTAGTTGATATCTGTAGTAAATTTACTATACAAAAATCATAATTGTAAAAGTTTCTACTAGAGATACATAGAATACATTCTTCTGCATGTATTCATATTATTAAAATAGAAAACTTTGCCCGACACACAACTATACTATACACTATGTATACTACACTATATGATATATACTATACTATATGATATTAAAATATATGTGATACTCAATTCAATGCCTGGAGTGTGTAATCCAATTAAAAAATATTATCATTGTTATTACCCGTGAATTGAAATTTTTATACTTGCATTGATCTTTATGCAAATAAACACGTTTTTACTCGTATTATTATCATATATTATTTTGATTTTAACACATAGAAATAAATTATTGAAAATAAACAAATAAATTATTGATAAATAAATGAAAGCAACTAAACATAGTATATTTGTGTTTAAAGTTGGGCTAAGTTTCTGTATAAATAATGTTTTTCGCGAAAAAAGGGGAGACAAAATTTTAGTATTGAGAGATTAATATTTTAGTATTGAATCTTTATTGACCTTCATTGCAACTCTACCTAATGACTTGTCTTTTATTGCTTTTGTTGTGTAGCACGTATATTCCCTTATAAATATTAGCACTGTTTCTGAGTCTCTCCAGTTTCGCTTAAACAAATAATATTCAAAGACTGCATTCTTCGTTATTGGTTTTTTATCCAGTTCAGTAGCATGCTTAAATCAACTACAGTTCCATTGTAAAATATTGATGGAGTTTGGGGAATTTTCTGGTGGTACTTAAAGGGTACATTTTTCTAGGGTACCTTCGCATGTACACGCTCTGGAAGCCACAGTTTAACTTTACTTATTCTGCAAATTTGTGTAGTCAGTAAAGTCAACAAAAACAGTCAAAGAAAACAAACAAATAAGGGGGTAATTCATTACAAGAATATTATGTAGTAAAACATATTATTAAAATAACATGACATATGTGATAAAACCTATATATAGTCAAAAGATGCGCGGTCACTCAAAACTGAGTTATGTCATTGCGATCATATATGCATGTGCTAGCCTTGAATCTAAAGTTCTTAATATTTAAACTATATGGAAATTTGTATATATAGGCTACAAATAATGTTAAATATTTTTAATACTTACACGTATTGTTTCAAACAGCATCCGGTAATCTATAAATTAAATAAAGAAAAAATTAATATTAAACACAATTTAAAAATACAATTAGGTCTTGAAACATTTAGATCAGTAAATATATACACTTAAAACGTATATTCAGTTTAAAAAAAAATGAGCCAATTTGAATTGTTGGTTTTATTACATTTTACACAAGTACACATTTATGTTCGTGTATGTAGAAAGTTTAAAGTTATTATTATATTCACAAAATATATTTATATATATATATATATATATATATATATATATATATATATATATATATATATATATATATATATATATATACATATATCTATATATATATATATATATATATATATATATATATATATATATATATATATAGGTAATTGGCTACATCCTTTATATCCTTTTTATCCATATAACTAAGCATATCTTCAGCAGTTACTAAATTATAATGAATCAATACATCCCGCTCTTTACCACTCGTACCCCGACACTCTTCTAAGAGGTGTTTTATACTTTGACTTTCAACCACACAGGGCACATATACGGGCATCACCCACTTTAACACTTTTCCATTTGAAAGTATATAGTATTAATTTTGCAATGACAGGCCTGTCACTTCTTTTAGCTACCTTTATGTAACGCGCACCATCTTCATAATGTTTCAGGCGACTATAAAAACTTAAGGAGCCTTTAGGTCTTACATCTTGTAGGGAAATTAAAAGTGAATGCTCATATAGAGTCATTTTAGACCTTGGAGAATTATTTATAGGGTCGCTTAAACCAAAATCGGCGAAGATGTTTATGGATATTTGTTCATGCGCTTTGAAACAGCGTACTTGAAGCTCTTTGATACTGTTGCTCAGCCTATTGAAATTATTCCACACTTTTTGAATACACTTGTAACGGACTACGGTTACACCAAGTTCTATATTAACAACACAATTGAGGGATGATTTTGGAATACATAGTAACTCTTTATAAAAGTTGTAGGCAATTGTATCTAGCAATTTAAAGTGCTCTTTTATTTTACTATACAGTGCCCAAATTTCGCAACTATATGTTAAAATAGGTTCAATTAAAGTATTAAACAGTTGCAAGATAATTTTAGTAGGAAAATTCTGATTCTGATACATTAATCTTTTAAAACTAATTAGACCTCTTTTACTTTTGTCAATCATATTCTGGACAAGAGTTCCCCATTTGCCATTATATGTTAATGTTACCCCCAAATATTCAAAACACTTCACATTTTCAATTTCACAGTCTTTATAAGTCCATACTTCATTTACCGATCGCTTACATCCGTTGCTTACTATCATTATTTTAGTTTTATTAGTATTCACTGAAAGTTTTCAATCACTACAATATTGTTCTAATCCTTTCAAGGCTCTTCTCATACTTCCAGTGGTTTCAGACATGGTAACTAAATCATTAGCAAATAAAAGGGTTTTTATTTCTTTTCCTTGAATATAAGGTGCCGTATAATTAACTTTTTCCATCCATTCGCTGAAATCGTTTATATATAATAAGATAAAACCTATTTTGACAAAATGGAAACCCGACTTCAAAAATCAAATATTCTATAACAAAAAATGCTCTAAAAAGTAAAAAAATAATTGCAGATTCTTGTGCCAATTTTAGTTCACCTAAACAAAAGTTTTTAAATATATATGTACAATTATTGTTATTTCTGGAGTCGGTGTCAGCATAGAGAAATTCACATAACTTTTGGACACCGCCTCCAAAAATAACAATAATTGTACTTATATATTTAAAAACTTTTGCTAAGGTGAACTAAAATTGGCACAAGAATATGCAATTATTTTTTTACTTTTTAGTGCATTTTTTCCATTTCCATTTTGTCAAAATAGGTTTTATTTCTCGCTTTTTAGTGACTTTGAAGTTCTATAACTTATTTTATTTGTCTACATATGGGTAGACCTACTGACTTTTAGTGCATTTCTTTATAACACATTTTTTTTTTATCCGTTGTTTTTTTTTTAAATTTATAGTGCATTTTTTCATAACAGATTTTCAGTTTTTTTTACATTACATTTTTTGTAAAAAATTTTTTTGAAGTCGGTTTTAAAAAAAATTTCTTATTTTCCCGTTATGAATGAGTATACCCTTTCAAAAAATAAAAAATTTCGTAGAAATCGGTTATCACATATAAAATGAGAATTTTCCTCGATTTCCCGGGGATTCCCTCATCAGATTGCGATTTAACCTTTAAAACAAAACCAAACCCTTGAAAACAAAAACAAAAAATTCAAAATCGGTTCATAAATGGCGGAGTTCTGAGGTGACATATATTAAAAAAAAAATACAGACGAATTGAGAACCATCCTCCTTTTTGAAGTCGGGTTAAAAAGAAGAGCGGACAAATGACAACCTTGCCGTAATCCTTGATAGGTTTGAAATGTATGGGACAGTAAGTTAGACTCCAATCGAACGCAACATGAAGTATCTTTATAAATTGACTTTAGGATATCAATAGTATTCCTATTCAGTCCAATGTTCATCAGTTTTTCCCATAAAAGATTACGATCTACCTTATCGAAGGCTTTTTCAAAATCTACAAAGCAAATATAAATCTTATTTCTTTTCTTTGCTAGGGCTCTGTCAATAATCGATTTTATTATTAGAACATTATCCATCGTTTCGTAACCTTCACGGAAGCCTGCAATTGTTACAATTGTAATAAATTTAGTACCTAAATACTAAAACATGTACTAGTATTTCGTTATCTATTAACACTGAACAGAAATTTTCATATCTATAACTGAACTAAACGGGACTGTAAAATAAACTTTTACCGCTTATTTCAATTTTTTAGCTGTTGATTGAAAAACATCCATTCTACACTCTCAAAGAACCATATTTCATGTTTTTCTAACTTCAATGGTTTTGACTGCGCGATGCTAATGATCAATCAGTCATAACTTATCTATATAATAAAAATTAAATGCTGTCGTCCGTTGGAAACTCCATCGTTGGTAACTTGAGAACGGATGGACGGATTAGGCTTTAAGGGACCGATAGGGTTTTAAGGGAACGAAAAAAAAATTTAAGGGAATGGAACAGTTGCCCGGAAAATTGAAAAATTCGAGAAAAATGAAAGTTCTTATTTCTATGGGACTTTTGTATGATTTTTTATGTTTACTTCTTTAAAAAAACAACTTCCAAAGTCGAAAATCGTCACTAACATACCCACGCCCTCCAGGGGGCGTAAAATATCTAACTTTAAAACCGTAAGCGATAGAAATAAAATTCAAAGGCAAAATATGCCCCTTCGTTCAAAAGAAACAACTTGCAAAGTCGATCATTGCTCCCTACTCACCCACTCCCACCAGAGGGTGTGCAATTATCTAACTTTAAAACTTTAGGAGATAAACAAAAATTCAAACGCAAAAAAGTTCCTTTTTTTGAAAAATAAACAAGGCAACAAATCACACCCTAACAAATCACACCACGGGTGCGAGTCGTTAGGGTAAAATTTTGAAATATCATTTAATTTACCCGAATTTACCCAAAATATCTTTGCATTTACGTGAACGAAGTCGCACAGGCCAGCCAGTTCTTTTATAATTAAAGATTGTCACTAGTACCAAGAATTAATATTTTAGTTCTTTCTTTCTCACTAATATTAAATTTTTGACAAATTTAATTTAATTTTACATTTATTCTTTCACAATATCTAAATCAACCGTAAGATGAGTCGCGATTATTAAAAAGTTTTATTATTTTTCGGAAATCATAAAATTTATTTTCTATTTCTTTTATCAATTTGAAATATACGACTATATAGTTTTCCCCACTTAGTATTTGGTTTGAAGAGTACGTTAAATGGTAAATTATTTTATACTCTTCTAGTTTAGTGGATGTATGTGATCTGAATTAATAATTTGTATAATGTTGTGCTACTTCCATTTATTTGTACCCAAATGTTTCACCACTCTGCCGTTGGCATCCTCAGTAGAATCGCATTTACTTCTAATTACAATTAAAATAAATGTACCAATATTTATTGTATGAGGTCATTTATTATACAATTATTTTATATTTAATAAATTATTAAGATTTTGTAAATATATTTACTGTAAGCATTCTTTTAAATTTCTATTATTTGATTTTAATCAAATTTAAAAACTCTTTTGATTAAAATTAGATTTGTATAATTGGACAAATTTAAAAGTTTCAAAAGCTTTTACTTTTCTGTAACAAACAAAATAAAATAATTTTTTTCAATTAGAGTAAGTTGAACTCAATTTAATCAGTTATACAATATTACGTATTAACAAAATGAATGCATTTATTTTCCTAGATATTTTATGTTCAAATATAATTTTTTGTAATTAATAACGCACTTGAGTAAAATTAGAATTTTTCCGGCTTGCTAGGAACCGAAATTTTTTTTAAATCGACGAGTTTTGACGGCCTGAATATATCACTCCAAATTTTTACGTTCCAACTCGTTTGTAACAAAAAATCGTTTATTCTTAATATCTTTTTTAAAACTAAAAATTTCGAAAATGACAAAGAATATAATTAAATTCTATATCAAAAGAAAAGAAACGAGCCCACGAACATCGGTTTACTAGAATTCAAGAAAATAATTTCCAAAAAAAGTTTTTAATTAAAATAAAAAATCTAAAAATACTTAATTTTTTTTAACTATCGCAAAGTTTGCTTTTTATATGTTAAAAATTATGTGTCAAATTTTAGACCTACAAAAAATTTAGGTCCTCGACAATTAATAAAATACCATGATACCTATTTTTATGAATAAAAAGGGTGCTAATCATGCTAGATTAATAAATATTTTTTTACACTTTTTTGTTCTAAACGAATTCAATTTCGACCCTGTTCTGTCATGAGTCAAAACGTAAAAACTAAAGGTCATATTCAGGACGTGAAAACGCTTCGATTTAAAAAAATTGCGGTTCCGAGCACCCTGTCTGAAAAACTGCTTTGAAGCTGATTTGACTCTAGTGCGATATTGTTTCGTGAATTTCGTTAATTAACTTATTCCATATATGGATTATAAACACTATTTGATATTTTTGAAGTTATTAGTATTGAAATTGCTTGATGTTAATCCTTTACAATATACTTAAACAATGTAGTCTTTATGCGATGTAAAATGTTTTATTTACAACGAATAGGTAACTGGCCATTTTAGTATTTAATTGTTCTTTGTTTGCTTATTCATTTAGTTTGTTCCAAATGCTCATATACAGGTGATCTTAAATATGAATATATAATTTTTAATGTAAATCTATGATTAAATTAAAATAAGATGCTTTAAAAATATTTGCGTATATTCTTAAAAACATTATATGGTCATCAATTCAAAGTACTATTTTAAAACACAACTCAAAAAACAGGCTAAGTTCAGTACTAAAACAACATTTGTCAGGCTAAGCAGAGATAATGTTTAAAATTTTCTTCAATTTTCAAAACATTCAGTCATTTAAACAAAAGATTTCCTAAATACTATTGAAAAGTTACAGCATAAGTTAATATGGATTAACCGAAACTACCATAGTGTAAAACATACTATAAATGAGTACGCTATCCTTATAAACAGAGAATGTGTGCATCTTGGCTCGGGCGTACACTCCCGTTCACTAAAAATTGAACAGACCTGAAATGTTAATTTTCTTACATTTCATAAAACTCCTCACTTTTGTAACTCTCTGTATAACGATTAATTTATAAACGAAGATAAGCAGTACATATATATTTTAAGTGTGAAAAAAGAAATGGAAGTAAAGTAAAAAACATTTACTACAAGAATAATCAAAATTGTGAGAGATTCGGCTCACAATTGCTCAGATCGAGAGTTGAATGAATCGAGAATTCGGTTCAGATCGAGAGTTGAACGAATCGAGAATTCGGTTCATATTCAAATTCCTACATCGAATGAAATTTAATAAACCCATCTTCAAACATATAAACCAAGTTATATGTATATATATATATATATATACATATTTATATATATATATATATATATATATATATATATATATATATATATATATATATATATATATATATATATATATATATATATATATATATATATATTTATGGAGATGAGAACGTATTACGTATGAACTGAGAACGTATATTAATCAACCACACTGCTTGCAGGTGTCAATCTCGTCTGGGCTGAGAAGTACGGTCAGTATCAATGTAATAAGGGGGAGACGGACATTAACAAAGTCACACAAACATACCATAGTGTCGGTATATTTAGTTTTGGCAAACTCTCCTCCCTTTGTGCATAAATAAAAATTTGGAATGGGTTAAAATGAATACATTCAGTTCGAATACGTGAAATAGGGGAAACTTAGAGAAAAGGATACCAAATACACTCCTTTAATTGTTTAAATAGAGTTGAACAATACTCATAAAAATAATTAGGAATTGTTATCATTGTGCTATACTCTAAGCGAAATATCCAAATGTTTAATAATGTTATTAAAAGGAAGATATAATTAATGCAAGAAATATTTATTATTTACTTTAATTAACAGTGGCTACCAACAATATCACAGATCCATCATAGTATTACATATTTACTCGTATATACTAAATTAACTTGCTTGGTTTTAGTTTTAAGACAAGTTATATCTAGTCGAAATTCATATAATAGTTCTATCTGGTCGAAACATAATATAGCATATAAGAATTCAAACTCTTTAATTGATTAGAAGGTTAATGTTTCTTAACAAACTCTTTCAAATTTCAAACCACCTGAAGAATATTTCAACGTTTACAGAATATTTTAATCATCACTTAAGAATTAGTTCAAGTGGCTACATGGGAAGCTGTATAAAGATACTGGCATATTAGTTATGCCTAATTTTTTAGTAATTATAAAGAATATTTAGTAGCGATTCTTCCACCTTTTAATAAAATGATTGTTAAGGACAAAAAGATAAAATTCTCACAAAGAATGGTCCAGCCGACCTTCAATGTAAGTTCTATAAATATTATATAATGAAAAAATAATTAATGAGAACTGTAGGTTTTTGAAATAAAATTGCAAATTCGCCCAAATACCTCGATCAGTTTTAGCCAGATCATTAGCTAGTCGTAATTTACTTTAACAATTAAAAAATAAATAGAAAATAAATCGACAGAATTAAAAATAAAAAATAAATTTAAAAAAAATATAATAAAATAAATTTTATTAAAATTATTCCTGTTAAAATTACTTTCATTAAACTTATTCTTGCTAGTATTACATTTATTTAAATTACTCTTATATTGCCTCTACATATGTTACTTGTTGCTAATTTGGTGACAGTTTCACGATGTAAGTTCTATAATTATATGTTATTATAAAAACATAGTTTATTAAATTATCGATTCAAAACACTTTCAGATGCTTCAATATTTTCGCAAGGTTCTTCAATATTTTATTCAAATGAGGTGCATTGGGTTGACGCCATTTTGAAATAAATAAATCAAAACAAACTTTATAATAATTTAAAACTTTTTTAAATATCATACGAACAAAACTTCTTGATAGCCACTGTTCGATTGCTTAACACCATATATGTAGTAGTCCTATATGGTCAGTTTGTATAGGAAAGAATGTCCCAAAATTGGGGTGCCGACTATATTTTTCTCTCTCTCCTCCAAGACACCTCGTCTATACTGTAAATGCTTGAGAATTCTCCAAAATATCGGTAGTGGGGACATAAACTGTAGGAGAATATTGTTTAAATTGACAATATTTCATTGCATAGATACCCGTAGGGTATCTGTCCAGGATCCAGAGACTTGCCTGCTTGTGCATCACTGGATCCATGAGCAGTACACCTACAGCTGCCATGGAAGTAATACTGGGGCTGCCTCCGCTAAGCATTGTAGTAACAGCTAAAGCGAGATCCAGCGCCTATAGATTGTCTTGCAATAACAACTGGATTGATAAAAATCAGGTTGGACATGCAAGTATCGTGGGAACATCAATTATCTCAGACCCCGTCTTTGAAATGGGCACAGATATACTTCCCAAGACATACTCCTTCTCAAAACCTTTCACTGAGTATGTGATTGGGCCATGTGGTCGGAAAGAGAACCATCCTACCTCAGGAAAGGAATCGTCTGGTATACAGACGGATCCAAAACTGAAGAAAGGACCGGGGGCGGGAATCTACGGTGAGAGACCAAAAGCAAACATAAGCCTCAACTTGGGGAAATATGCCACGGTCTTCCAAGCAGAAGTCTACGCCATACTGGCTTGCGTCCGTGAGAACCTACGTAGAGGCTACATAAACCGGAACGTATGTATTCTGTCTGACAGTCATTGTATATATGGTTTGCTATATGGTTAAAATATATTTTGGAATAGCAAGTCCGTTTTCACCTCCTGTAGGGTAATTATATACTTCATTAACTTTTGGTAGTATACTCAAGTTTCGTCTTGCATATATTGCTGCATGGTATGTAAAAATAGAAAGTAGAGTAAGTATACTAAACTTTTGAAAAATTCTGAATGAATCAGATATTGGAACATGTATCATCGTAGTACCATTTTTACCATCGTAGTACCAATTTGTGAACCAAGCTACAATGGCCCTAACAAAGGATGGCAAATTTTAAATGCGGATAGATGTACGAATAAGGAAAAGCTATTAGAATATTAATATTTGGTACTCTCATTATTAGTCTTCGAAGTATGTACGGTGAGAGATCAAAAGCAAACATAAGCCTCAACTTGGAGAAATATGCTAAGGTCTTCCAAGCAGAAGTCTACGCCATACTGGCTTGCGTCCGTGAGAACCTACGTAGAGGCTACATAAACCAGAACGTATGTATTCCTTCGGACAGTCAAGCTGCTTTAAAAGCCTTGCCTGGAATTGAGGTCACCTCAACGGTAGTCAAGAATTGTCTGGAGGAACTCCTGAAACTGGCAAAACGGAACAATGTTAAATTGATCTGGGTGCCGGGTCACAGTGGTTTCGAAGGAAACGAAAAAGCGGATACCTTAGCAAAGAAGGGAGTAGGAATGCCATTCACAGGCCCAGAGCCTATTTTAGGAATTCCAAAGACTGCATGTAAACAAGTGATCAACGAGTGGTCAAATGCTAAACACCGTGATCACTGGGAAAAAGTACCACGGCAAGAGCTCTCAGAATACAACAAAGAGGGTATCTCTCGATGCACTGAGGCTGAATAGGATGCAACTGCGGAGGGTTACCGGGTTCATGACCGGGCATTATCCCATGCGGAAGCATCTGCACACAATGGGACTCCATAACGGCTCCATTGTGTGCAGATTGTGTGGCGAGGAGGAAGAAACATCCAGCCACATAATCTTTGACTGCGAACCTCTGGGTTACAACAGATACAGGATATTCGGTGCATCTCACCCCGAATATATGAACATACGGGAGGACCTGATAAACAAGCTCCAGGCTATTGCCAACATATGGGAGAAGCAAGCCTCGTCGGACTGAGGTAGAAGGGGGAGGACAATGGACCGTAGGGTTAAAGTGCAATAATTTTTACCCCGATATTAATCAATTATCAATTAATTACCCGGAGGATAGAGAACACGAGACACTATCTGTCTCACAATGTTGGAACAGCTTCCACTTGTCAGAAACTGAACATATATGTGTTTACGTATATGCTTAATTCACTTTATTGTCATATCCTACCTTAACCTCAAAGCATCTTAGATTGGACCCGTGTTAAAAGCGTGTCTGCGCATATTGTCATTTATGTTTAAAACAACTATAGACATAGTGATCATATATGACATGTGGGTAGTGGTAAAGTAACAGTCGTCGATTGCAAAATATTTATTTTGGCATAGATGTTGAGTTGTGTGAATTTGAACACTTGAAGGCTATGTTTGTTGAAATGAATTAATTTAGTAAATGTTGTGATTATTAAAATCTACTGTACTTTATTAGAATACTAATTTATTAACGTTATTTGGAATATTATATCGCAAATATAATTTGATTGAACTATGGTTTCACCCGAGCTCGTGCGATGGGAGACCAATGGTGAGAATTAATGGAAATTCAAAATCAAAATATGTTTCAATTGATTCAAGCAATAAATAAACATCTTCATCTGTTATGATAAGTTTGCCAGCTTTCGAAACTAATCCACGTGATTGGTGTTCGCCTGTTGATTTGTGTATTTCGGAAAACCTTATTGAAGGTGGAGCATTAATCATTGCATTAAGTAAATCATTGAAGGGAAAGTGCATCGACACCATTTTCATAAGTATCGGTATCACATGGGCTCAATTAAAAGATCGGTTTTTGGCACGAAATGATTACACTGAAACATATGTGGCCACTCTTATCAACATAAACAACAGTCTACCAAAAGATGGAGAGTGTGTTGCTGCATATGCTAGTCGATGAATGACGTCACTTATGTCGAGGTGGAATGATTTAAGTAATGAAGAAACTGCTGTCTTTTTTCCTTGCGCATGTGGCTCTATTTAATAAGAAATTACATAGACTGGCACTTACAATTAAAATTACTTCAAGAAACAAATTACAGCAGGATTTTATTTTCTACAAAATTGGAAAAGTACAGTGACTCGGATAATAAACGTGGTGCTGTAAAACCAAGTACAATATAATGCCATTATTGCGGAAAATTTGGACACAAAACTACTGAATGTCGCATGGAATAATAATAATAATTAATTTATTTGTTTTCAGGCCCTTACAGGTATACAAACGTCAAACAATCAGATATACAAACAACAAAAAACATATTTTATCTGTTTAAAAATTTGTCTACATTATTTCGTTTATATCGTAAGACATTAGCTCTAGTAAATGAAATTTGAGCAGTCTTTTAAATTGAGTAATCTCATTACACAATTGGATTTTAGAAGGAAGTTTTTGAAACAATTTTTGGCCCGTGTAAACTGGTGATTTTTCAAAAAAGGTAGTACGGTGATCGAAGTTATATGCAATAACTGATCTCGTATCATAAAAAGTATTTTTTTTTTATGAAATAATTTTTTTGCTTCATGTAAGTGAGCAACTCGTAAGCATATATGCTGCAAAAAGTCATTATTTTGTTGGTTTTAAAAATATCTTTACATGAATCCCGTTGACCAATTTTAAAAATACAGTGCAATATTTTCTTTTGTATAACAAAAACTTTACCCACTTCTGCACTTCTACCCCACATTAAAATTCCATATTTTAATGTGGAGTAGACGTTCGAGTAATAGAAAGTAAGCAACTGATCAATTTCGAGAAATTGTCTTAAGATTTTTATTTGATAATATAATTTGTTTAATTTTGAACAGACGATCGCGAGCTGTTCACTAAACTTTAATTGATTATCTATCACAACACCCAAAAATTTAGTTTTATGATTCAATACAAAATTGTCTATTTCAAATGTTTGTAACGTCTTACACATCCTCAACCTAAAATCTAAAATACTGGTTTTTTCATCATTCATCATCTACTGGTTGGTAATAAACCTTTATGCATTTTGCGGAAACTAAAACGGTTACATCGTCAGCATACATTATGAGTCTTCCAACAGTTAAATGCTCTTTTAGGTCGTTGACGTAACAATTGAAAAGAAGTGGACCTAGTGTACTTCCTTCAGGGACTCCTATGTTAATATTTTGCAACTCAGAACGTTTAAAATCAATTTCGACGAAAAATTGTCTATTTTCCAAGTACAAGCTGATTAGAGTATTGCAAATTCCCCTAATTCCCATTGCGTGGAGTTTTTCCAGCAGACACTTTGATTGACGCAATCGAATGCTGCACTTAGATAAAAAAAACAGCCCGATAACATACAAGCCTTGATCCAGTGATTTGGTGAGATATTCATAAAAGAATTCGAAATTCTATTTTCGAATTCAGCTGTTCGAAAATAGCTGTGGCTGTTGAATGATTTGCTCAAAAACCATGCTGTGCACAGTACAGTAACTTTTTATTTTCAAGAAAATTGACAATTCTATTGCAGATGATTTTTTCGAAAATCTTCGAAAAAGCGGATAGTAAAGATATTGGTCTATAATTTTCGATATTTTGAGGATCACTTTTCTTAAAAAGGGGTTTTATTTTAGACGTTTTTAATGTGTTACCGGACACTATGGACTCATTTATTAATGGCACCAAATGTAGAGAAACAATATTTGCATTTTCTTTAAGGATCGAATTTGGTACATCATCAGAGCCTGTTGATTTCTTATTACGACGGGTCATTATATTGTTATAAACTTCTTTGGCCGTTGTAGGAAATAGAAATATTGATTGTAAATTATTTTTCTGGGATATAGTACCCTGTGGTGATAAGTCATTACCAAAGTGTACAAATAGTTTCGACCGCACAGAATTTAGAAAAAACTTGGAGAACATGTTCAATATTTCCTGCGTATCTTCTATAGTAAGACTATCATGACACAAAGTAATGTTCTGTCTTGTTTTCTTAATTTTTATTCAATATTTTGTTTATATCAGCCCAGATTTCTTTTGGTGTACACGTAGAAAGATCTATATCTTTCAAAAAATAAAGCTTTTTGGCCTGATTAATATCTTTTTCATGTTGGTTTTTTAAAGCTTTGTATTTTTCTTCTAACTCAACATTAATTACCGTGTTAGTTTTAAATAATTCTCTTAATAACCTATCAGCTTCTATAATGTTCGGAGTGACTCATGATTTATATGAGAATGTATTATATGTGACATTTTTCTTTATAAGTGGAAAACTGACATCAAAACAATATTGAAAATATTCCCAGTATTTATTGAAATTTTCATTTGGATTCGTTGGCATCATGTCAGGTAGAGTCATGGCATTTAGCATGTAGGACATATAGTTTGAATTAAATGGATTAAATATTCTCTGACGTATTGTACAATGATCTGTTTGTTTATATTTATTTGCCATTATTGATAAGGTTAGACACTGATGATCAGATAATAGAGTATTTATGATATTAGAGTCTAAGTATTTGAAGGTTTTATGTACTATGATGTAATCTAAGCCTGTAGATGAAGTTTGTGTAATACGTGTTTCACTTTTTACAATATTTAACAGGTTATAAGAGTCAAATAAGTCCATAAGTTTCCTCAGATTTGAACATTTTTTGAGAAAATCGATATTCAAATCACCCATGATAATTAAGTTTTTTCGGCACTATTTTATGTAATATTTCATCGAAAAGTTCAATAAATTTGTTTATGTCTGAATCAGGAGACCTGTAAATTACACATATATAGTACACTGTATTATTATCTATTTTAATTTTAATTATTGCATATTCAAACACTTTTTCTAAACACGAAATAGAATCATTTAATTTGAAGCAGGACTGTAAAAGTTCCTTTCTAACCCATATTCCAACACCACCATGCACATAGTTTTTACGACAGAATTCGGCACTTAACTGAAAATCGGTAATGTTTATAGTTTGTATACTTATATCCGAACACCAATATTCGGATATAAGTAATATATCAATTTTCTCATTATCAAGAGTAGTTTCTAAATTGTTAATTTTATTAGTAATACATTGTATATTTTCATGCATTACTTTTATTTGAGGTACATTTTGATGCAGAGAACGTTTATATAGATCTTCACTAAAAGTTTGCTGATTGCATGCGAAAAGTAAAACACTTCACGATTGCACCTTTGGGCCAGTTATCGCCAGAGTAAAGGTCGTCTTTTAACGATACGTTGGCTCCAATTCTGAAGCTATTATACAATCCTTTACTTTCTAAGTCGTCAATGGCGAAATCATTTCCTGGAAATTTTTTTTCAAATAATTTGATACACCTTCGATCGTAGTATTTTTATTACAACGCCCTAAGAATAACCATAATTTTGATTCAGCACAAATGAGATCTTCTGCTGATGTGTCATTTCCACGAACAACTTTTCCTCGTCTTTTTTTATATACTACTGTTTTGAATCCAGCATCATCACAATCGCCGTATGTAGAAAGATTCTGTATATCAACGCTATTTTTAGGTGTAATTTTGGGTTCGTCATTTTTGTGAATTACAAGGTTTGTTTGAATCGATTTAGAATAACCCGGTATGGTTTCCACTCTATCAGATACTCTTTGGTTGTGATCGTTTTTTTTTGTTATTGTTGTCATTTGTGTTGACGACAACTTTTATTTTAGAATTTACTTGTTTGTTTGGTCTATTTGTTTGAACTGATTTACCGATAATTTTGTTTTCAGTTGACACTAGAGGTCGTTGATGGATTGATTCAATTGCAGATCTAAGTTTGAGGTTATCTTCCTTAAGAATAGTTATTTCTTCAAGTAGCTTTTTGGTATGTTTTTCCACCACTTTTTCCACAATATCACTGAAAACTAATTTGAATTCCTCATCGTTGATGAGGGTTTTAAACATATTATTTAACTCTTTATCGTTAAAATCACTATTTTTTGTAGCACTGCTTGTGTCAGGCATGTTGACACTCTAATACACACACTACTATGGACGAAAATGGCGACACAACAAATTTCAATAGGAAATATTAGTTCTGCAAAATTGGTAACCGAACCGAAGCAGAATACCTACTACATGTTTTTGTTGTGAATATTCGGGCCATTTTGATTCACGTTACAACGCTATTGGAGCCAGAAACAATATACTGAACGCCCGGTAGTGATGTAAAAATGGTAGAGCGGTGTGTGGTAAACTGTGAAGTCCGACCAGTAATTGGGATTTAAAGTCATTTTGGTGAGTCGTTTTCATTAAGAGGCTGAGTGTTCTATCATAAAATAAAGCACAATTGGTAAATTATCTGGCCCACGTTTTGAAACGATAATTGTATTGGTAATTCAAGAATTAATTGTATACAACAGGTATAAAGCGCGGTAAAAACTTACGGTTGCAATTTATAAATATTGTTTCATGTTATTGCCGATAAATTTTTTGAGATATGATATCCTGATAGGTCGAGTAATTTTATAACTAGGCTTTTGCATTGTATTGACTATGAACACTTTTGCTATTTATTTCTAAAGAAAGGGGTGTAGATAGTTTATCTACAGACAACGTGGGAAATTTGAAAACATCGAAACTGATATACCAGTTTTACCCAATTTCACTCAACTTATGTGACCCATTTTTCTTCTAGTCACTAATAAAGGCTCTGAGCTAGAATTTTTATCACGAACAAATTAGACAGAATATTATTTCCGTTCTTATAAATATACCAGTCTATTTTTAATCCGGAGTACCCTATTGGGTTGCATACTAATGCCAGCGTAATTGGCTATGCCATATTATTCCTAAGGTTTGATTCAAAACTTCTTGTAGTAGAGTATTTTAGTAGTCGAACTATAGGACCCGAATCGAGGTATCATTCTTACAAATAAGAGACTTTGGCGGTGGTAAACGCTGTGAAACATTTTGGGCAGTATTTACAATCTTTTTAAAATAAAATTTTTCTTACCCCAAGAGTGCATAGATGGTGGACATTTTTGCAATCGTTTGAATTTGACATTCTTTACAGGTTGTTTACCACAGGATGGATCACGTGGATTTTCTTTTGAGAAATCCAGTTTAAGGTTGCTGAAAATATATATTAAAAGCGGGTAGATGTTGCTATCGGATAACTGACTCCTCGCTGAACAGCAACGTAATGAAGAAATGCAAGTTATCGTCGACAAATTGAAACAATATCAATTTCCAGACAATATCGCAAAACCTATGAAATGCGATTGGGTATACTTGGAAAAACCAACGTAAAACCGTACGCGTTGCTTACTCATTCTTACGAGTGTTTAGATGGTCAGTTGTTAATCACAGTCACGAATTGAAAATGCATCTATCTTGGTTAGAATAAGACACTCGGTTGGATGTTCTGATTTGCACAATCGGATTTCAATTATTTTTTTTCTTAAATATTGCCAAATATTTATTGGATTTAATAAATTCAAATATTCCCGCTTTTAACTAAAGACTATATATTTAATAATTTAAAATAGCCTTTGATTTCACGGAAGTTATTAACTGTAATGTCAATTGTTTTAATAACCTATCAATTCTAATTAATTGATATCACACAAAAATTCAAAATAAAAGTTTATACTTCTAATATGTATTATTTAATTAACCAAATATTATTATTTAACCAAAATAATAATTTAAAACAAATTACTGTTCACTGTTATGGTCTATGAACATAATAATTTGTAAATGACACATAACGGTATTTTTCACACAAAAATTACTTCCGGAAATTTAAAAATATATAATTTAAAAATATTTATTTACAACATTAATTAAATTTGAACAATTTATCAAAATAAAACAAAAATAATTGTTCTAGGACTTGGGGCAAAATTTGAAATTTAAAAGAAAACTATATTAAATAATATGAGTCCTGTTATTCACGGCCTGAAATAATATATGATTTCTTCGTGAAACAGATTGAATAACCTTTACCGATCAATGATAAATTGCTAAAGAGCCTTATTACAATTCCTACAATCGCTTTACAATCAGGCTAATTTTTTATTTGACATTATTTCTACAAAGAAACAGACTGATTGAATGGTTTCAGATGCGATTCCCGTGGAAAATAATTGACCTTGAAGCGAGTAACGGTAAAACTGCATCTTGACTCTAATAAAAACTCTGATAAAAAAAACTATCATCAATATTAAAAATCAATAAAACAAAAGATGGTATATAATCAAACATAATGATGAATTAAAAATATATGTTTCTAAAATAAATTGTAACTATTTTATGTTTGGAGTTTTGAATACCCCTTTCATAAAACAGTAAGTTGAATTTAGTATAATATAATTACCCTTCAGCTAATATGGAACTATATAATGAATATTGTATCGTTTATTGGTTGGATAAAATGCCTAAATTTGTTAGAAAATTTATATAAAATTGTATTTCATGTAGGATTTCCAAATCAAATTCGGGAAAGGATCAAGCCGATCTTCATCTTACACTAAAGGTACCGTAAATTACCATGACATACATGTGACAGACTTACATGATTTAGTAACAAAATATCCAAATTTTCACAATCAAAATATGAAAAGAGTACGCAATCTCGCATTAATAAATATAAATGAACTTAATCATGCAAACCACTGTGTTTGTCCTCAAGACCAATCTTAAAACTATTCGCTTAACAAAGGGAATTTTGTCAATACTATTGAACTCGCACAATACATAACTTTTAGTAAATTTCCTCCAAAGGAAATTCAGCTATTGTTTTTGTACCAATGTTGGAATTTCGTAGAAATTTCTTGAAATGTCCATCGATCCTAACTACTAGATGTTAAAAATCACTATCGTTAAAATTTGTATATACATATATTTTATTTATATATATATATATATATACATCTATATATATATATATATATATATCGATGTCTTCATGTGAATCTTGCGGTTTCAAAATAAAAAAGTTCCCATCCACCATTAGAAAGAGATTAGCTTAGGGTATAGTTGCGGAAAGAATTAATAGTTTGCAAAGACATTCTGGCTTCCTTAACATTATAATTATAATAAAAAGTTGATAGTGAGAAAGTTTTAGTCCATAATTAATATATATCATGCTTTTTAGCAGTAATCTTTGATAGCATCTGGATTAAAGTTCACATTTTAAATCAACTTTTCACAATTGCTATCAAGCCATGGATTTCAAAATTGAGTAAATGTTACGTAACATCCGGATCCGGAACATCAAAACCGATGTCGCTAAGACCCACACACAAGTCAAAAGTATAGAGAGAAAGTTGGCCACACTGCTTGATGGCATGGAAACGGCGATGATCAATACAACAAAAACGTGGATGAAATCACGGATCAACACGGATCAAGCAGTGTCAAACGCAATAACTTCGTGACCTGCATATACACCCAAAGAGGTGAGACTACAGTCATTTGCTGCACCTCATTAAACGCAACGACACTTCTGTCAATCATGCCGGAGTTAAAAGGTAGACCGGCCGAGGACCCAATAGTCTTTTTGAAAAGAGCACCAGCGTTACAGCAAACACATCGGGCTATAGCTTGTTGGATCGAAATGGTAACTAAAAAACTAACGGGACCACCAAGAGTTTGGGCATTGATTGTGGGCTACACCTTCAACGAGTGGAAGTTGCAGTTGGAAAGATTTTTCAATAGTGAAAAGAGAAGCGTTCGTAAACATGAAGGTGCAGCTATTCAGGAGTGTGCACGCCGACATAATTATTGATGGCGTGGTGCCAATAATATGAAATCTATTACGGGAGAAAATACGTCCGTTGGAGGAGATTTCCGATCTGAAATCTTTGGACAATCTACGTATTATGGCCAGAACACTGGGGGAAGAGCCAACGAGAAATCGCCAAGAACCACCAACAAGATCACCACCAAACAATCCAGGCACGTGCTTAACATGCCACCAAGTGGGGTAAAATTAGTAGGAACTGTCCCATAAAGGGGCAACAAAAGGAACCTGGCCCGTCGAGAAACTAATTTCAGGATCAATGAGGGAGGAAATTGGTCCTGGTGTACACATTAAACTCCGCAAAACCACACAACATCTGCGTGAACAGCATCAATAACCTGTTTATCTATCGGCAAAAGAAACCAAGAACTCACACCAGAATGGGTCAATTGTGGAAGTTGATGTGTGTGAAAAATCAATATTGGCACTGATCGATAGTCAAGCATCACACAATTTTATAAGTGAAGAATTAGCAAAAAGTATTCATAAATGGCACCTGCCAGAGATAGTATAAGGAGTGGAGGCCCATGCAACAATGTCTTCAAGATTCTTGGAAAAATGTTTATGGATGTGATGATATCGAGAAAAAGGTTCAATATTGAAGTAATGGTTGTACTTGCACCTACGGAACCATTTGATATTTGATTACGGATTTGAATGAAAAATGTTGCGAGTATAGATTATTATAGTGGTATAATTTACTTGGGGTGTGATTAGAGAGTCCTCCTTTCTTGTAGAAAACCTAATGGAGCCCACTGGAAAATGGCAGTATTTAACGATGTATAGGGCGAGTTACAATTAAAATTCCTGATGAACCAGGAACAGTTAAAAGATGCCATTCGGCGACATCCCAGCGTTTTCAATAAAGTTTGAAGGACGAAAACTTCCACGCATAAAATAGAAATCACGAAGCATTCCCTTGTTAAATGACGTCAATACCCGCTAAATAATGAAAAACAACGGGTCATGGAAGAAACAACTGAAGAGATGGAAGGCGATGTCATTATAGAATCATCCACATCGCCCTGAGCCGCACCCGACGTATTAATAGAGAAGAAGGATGAAACCTTTCGATTGTGCGTCGACTATAGAAAATTGAACGAACTAACCAAGAGTAATGCATTTCCGATTCCAGATATGCAAGAGATATTGAGTAAAGTAAATGGTACCAAAATATCTTCTACATTGGATCTCCAGGCTGATTAATATCAAATTGAGATGGATCCACAATCGAAAGAATACACAGAACACCCCAATAGGTCTCTATCAATTTAATGAACGAAGTTTAATCTGGATACATAGAAGATTTCTTCCAAGGTTATCTGGATGACATACTTATATACAGTCGGTCAATCAAGGAACATTTACACCACCTGGACTTTGTATTAGAAAAACTCGAACAACATGGGCTAACTCGTAAATCAAGCAAATATAAGTCATTAGGAGCAACAGAGTAAAATACTTGGGACACATTTTGAGTGAACACGACATCGACAGAGAGAAAAAAAAGATTGAAGCTATCACTAATAATCGTGTACCAAGCACACGAAAATAGCTACGGCCATTCCAACGAGTAGAGAAATATATTAAGTTAATGTACAAAATACGCATGTTGGTGTAGATTTGTGTTGGTCTGCGGCACTCGTACGCTGAAACAATTTGTTTTACAAAAAATAGAAAGGGCTTAAATTATAGGAAATTTTCTCTAGTTTAATTTATTACATAGCTATTTTCATCGTAAAAAGAATCGGAAAGAAGATATTGCAAAAAAAAAGTTTTTAGTCGCCATTTTTTCAATATGGCTGCGCGAGCGGCAACGATACGACGTGGCAAAGTGAAAATTCTAAAAGAGAACGTCGATAAATCTATAAAAATACCAATTTTGAAAACTCCCAGAAAACTTTCCAGGTAAAACTACCAAATGATCGGACTATAGTACAATTCCTAAATTAGTTCTTAAGTAAAAATTGTTCGACCAAAAACAATAGAAAAATAGAAAATATGTGTTGAGGGCAAACGGTGGAGATTTTTTTGTGTTGAAAATTATTAAAATAATTTTTGGAACTCATTCTAAATTAAGAAGTTGTAAAAGAAAAATATTTAAGACAAAGTATTTTTCTCCTTCGAGAAGGATTTTTTATAGACAATCTAGACAATCCTTAACTACCCCTGACGTGACTTCAGTTGCAGACAAGGCTTTTAGAGCAGCTTTACTGTCCGAGAGAATATATACGTTATCGTTTATGTAGCCTCTCTTTGGGCTCTGACGGATACAAGCCACTATGGCGTAGACTTCTGCCTGAATGACTGTGGTATGTTTTCCCAAGTTGAGGCCTATGTTTATTCTACACCATAAAATGTCCATCGCACTGTTTCCGTTGAACTGCAGTGTGTCCATTATCCAGGTTATCACAAACATATCCATTAGTCAGTAAAATATAAAATTCCTTACAAATTTTATACGCTTAGAATTACAGTTAAGGTCTAATAAAATTCGGTCACAAAACTGCAGAACCATGTAACGATATGTAGAGTCATCACCAAGTCAAGGAACAATTCAATACATAATGTATTCAATTCAATTCAATTATTCAATACATAATGTAAAACAATATCTGGCTGGAAATGTACGACACAAATTATAAATTCGAATGATTCGGCTAAAATTGAATGTGTTAATTTTGTTTTATTTTAAACTTTACTAACATGTGAAGTTTTAATACTTAAATCAGACAATTGCACGACAGTTGACTTTTTTCATTTTGGATGGGCTTATTTCCTATGGGGTTATTTTCTATCTGTAGAACCGTTTTTAAAAAAATAAAAATGTTTAGATTCTATAGTGTTATGAATTCGAATTAATACATATTTTCTTTTTATAACATGGTTTTAAAAAACGCCAGTGAAACGTGGAGATACAGTGAAATTTGTTTTGTAGATTTTACTTTAACATGTGGGAAGTTTATATTTTATTTGGTTTCAACTTTCGTTATAAAATTTGAAGTTATTGATGTTATATAAATTTTGAAATTAAATTCCAAAGTAAACAATTAAATTTAAAAAAATATTCTCAATATCTAAAGTCAACATTATTCGTTTACATTGTATATACATCTCACACAATAATATGTACTGGTAGTAATCACAATAACAAAAAGTGTCTTACATTTGTCATTTTTTTTCTTGAAGTATCAAACGTTAAAAAATATTTACAATGATATATATATATTAACACAATGCCTTCACTTTTAAATAGATATACCAATTGAGTTAACACTCCCCTATACAAAAGATCAAAGTGTAAAATAAACATAAAGATAAAAGACCAGTGATACAGCAAAGATAATGCGTATTTGTATAACTGCGTACTACACTACTACAGTCCTTTAGTACTTAGTACTGTTTTCTTTTGATATTGATATTGTTTTTTTTTGTCATACATGTGTGAGAACTATATACATTACTGATGGGGGTCAACTTTACTAATGGATTGATATTTTTATTTTTGCCTCTATGCGTAATATACGGTTACATGCGTTTTGGTCCCCGGACAAAATATTCCCGACAAAATATCCCCAAGGCAAAATATCCCCATACTGAATATCCCCGATGATATATCCCAAGGACAAAATATCTCGAAAACTTGGAAAGCACAGAATAATATCAATAATAATAATAATAATAGTTTTTGCCACGATATCTGAAATATATAGAACGCATTTTAGTGCGAGGCCTAAAAACACGCATGCCCGACCAACTCAGGGTATGACCGATGAAGTGAAACATTGTTGTACTCGGTTGTAATAGTTGCCTTATTGAATTTCACTAATTTTTGACACTACACCTCAAATATATAGAACGGCTTTTAGTGCGGGCCAAAAAACACGCTAACCCGACCAACTGGGGGTATGACCGATGAAGTGAAAGATTGTAGCACTCGGTTGTAATAGTTACCTTAATTAGTTTTAATAATTTTTGACACTATATCTCAAATATATAGAACGCTATATATACATAGATATATTAAGTTTCGTCACGACTTTGTAACGCTTGAAAATATTGATCGCCGAAAAAAATTTTGGTATAGATGTTCATAAAATTACCTAATTAGTTTATATCCGCATGCCCGCCTGTCCGTCCGTCTATCTGCGAATAACAGCAAAATAATTTTAAAGAAAATTAGTTGTAAATTCTAGGCCTACACAAACACAAGTTTGATAATTATCTTTATAAGCTTAAATCGGTAGATATGAATTCGTATAGGCGAGCGTGCTAAAAAGTTAGCCAAGAGGCGTATCATAATAGAACTATCGCTGGTTGGAATTCCAATCGAACCAATATAACTTGTAATAGATTTTATTCAATGTCGACCCTACTGACGGTTACATGCGTCTTTGTCCCCGGACAAAATATCCTAGCCAAAATATCCCCGGAACACAATATCCCCAGACAAAATATCCCCAAGACAAAATATCTGCAGGCTAAATATCCCCGACGAAATATCTCATGGGCAAATTATCCCCGACGAAATATCCCATGGGCAAATTATCCCCGACAAATATCTCGAAAACTTTGAAATCAGAGAATAATATCAATAATAATAATAATTTTTGCCACGATATCTGAGATATATAGAACGCCTTTTAGTGCGATGCCCATAAACACGTAAACCCGACCAAGACTCGGTTGTAATAGTTACTTTATTTAGTTACCTTATGGTAGCATATGTAAAATTTTACTAGTGCCATCTATGCAGAATATTTCCAAAAAAATAACTTATAAGAATAAATTGCAGTCACGCGTCGCAGATGCCATGCACAATTTTTTTTTAAATCTCTATTCTTATTAAGAGCGCGTTGTTTCAATTGAAATAAATTTTGTAAACTTAGCATTATACTTTGTGTTTTTTGTGTGTCAAGTATCGAAGTCTGTAATAGGTTCTACAGCGCTTCTTGAAAGTAAAAAAGCCAAGATATCACGGCAATGTTCATGAGGTGTGAATGGTGTATTTGTTATATTTACTCTATATATTCACTCAACCTCAACCTCAATTTTCGTAACTTTACTGAATTATTCAATTTATATTTTCTTTTTTTATGTAATCACAAACAAGCTTTAATTTTTCTGATGGAACTAAAGAACTCACTAATAATCCCATAAGATTAAGAGTATAATTATTGAGATAAAAATATATTAAATTCATAGCTCAAAAACAATTGTTATGCCAAACTTGAAATTTTCAGGGTTATTTGGGATAGAATGAAGTAAATAAGAAAGAAAAAAGAAGATAAGAGACAATGTATATCAATCAGGGTAGATGATATCAATAGAACATATCTTGGTGGAAAATTCGAGACACTAGTTAGCCTTCTAGTTCAAATACTGTTCATCAACAACGTAAGCGAAGACCAAAGTAATTTGTTTCTAGTTTCGAAGTTCTATAGAGACGGAGATATTAGTTAAACAAAACAATTGTATGTAAGGATAATTTCAATCAGGATCCCATGGCTGAAGGTAACGAACGAGATGATAAAATGAATGGTCTAATTGTCATGCTTCGCCCACCTTTCAACTGCTACAACTACAACTGCCAGATTAGGACGGAATAATCTAAAATTTGTAGATAGTCAAGTCGATGACCCAATTGCGGACGATTTCGTCACGACGTAGTGGGTTTGTTCATGTATGTATACATTCATATATAGAGACACAGAAAAAGTATCCAAGCCAATGGCTTTAAATATTCTTTTCGGCATCAGGAGATTTCATATTGCAAATATTGGATGTTCGCCTGAAACTCAACATTTATTTTCACCATAAAAGATAACTGCTATATTATCTGCTATGCTATTGTACTTTTGATGTGAAACATTTATTGCGGCATGTTAGACCGACTTTTAGCCCGGCGACGATTTGTCGTCACCCGATCAACAAGTTGTTCAAAGGTGATATTACATAAAACTAATCAGTTTAAAGAAATATCATAGATGGCTGTACATATACAGGTTCAAAAACTCATGCATAGGTGGCAATACATACAACAAAATAGGATTAAATATACGATATGAATTGAATGGCTGAATTGAATTTATTGGTTAAAGAAAATGTTTTTAATAAGTTGGGGATTTGTTATGACATAAAGATATATGTTTACAGTACATAAAATACTTCTCTTCGTGTATGTACAAATAGAAAAAAGGAAACAAAAAAAAGGGACTTGTAAACACACTGATAGAAAAGAAAAGGTTAATTAAATTTATAATTGAGAAAGTCATATACACTCACTCACCCATATATGAACAGAAACATACTTACAGAGCATTTAAAAAAAAAGTGCCATAGGCCGATTTTACACTGTAAAAGGTCTTTTCTAAAATTTTATCATATCATTATACCCGGTATATAGAATATATACCAAGGTATATTATTAGGAAATTATATCCCTGGTAAATTTCGATTTTTTGCCAAAATATTCTAGATCAACTATTTTTTGTATTTTATAAATAGGTATTTCGACTACAAAGTAGTATGAATTAGCTAATTGTAATTATTCTCCGAGGAGATGTTACTTGTTGCTATTTGGTGACGGTCTGCACAGAGATTTTTGGTATGTGCACAACTTATACTTTCTAATAACCTACCAAATTGTTATGTCAACCAATCAACATTGAACACGTGTAAAGTGATTGGCCAAAGTTCGGCCAATGATGTTGAATTGGACCACGTGATTTTGACAGTTCAAGATCTCAAAATTAATAATAATAGATTCCAAAACCGACTTACGAAACCAAATCGTTTCAGCTTTTCTAAATTGGTTTTAACTTCAACAATTCAATCTTAATTCTGAAATATTTTTTTTTGTTAAATCGGATGTGACTTTGACTGTTAAGAATCTCAAAATAAAAATAAAATTTAAAAATTACAAAAAACCAAACAAAATCATGAAACCAAATAGTTTTAATTTCAAAATCAGTCTTAATCCTTACAGTTCAATCTTAATTTTGAAACTCATATTAAATCGGAATTTGGAATAGGTCCTTTGTCTAAATTCATTGTATCATTTCCAATTTTATGAATGTAGATTCTTTCATATGCATCTAGTTCGGCGGGGTTCGGTACCGTTTTAAAAGTGTTAAGTTAGATTTGTCGATTTTTTTATTATTTCAATAACGTGAGCGGCTACACCTGATTTATCTATTCTACCAAATTTTATGTGTGCCATATGCTCTTTAAATCTTATACCAATTTGTCGTCTACTTTGTCCAACATATTTCTTCGAGCAATTTTGACATCAATTTATTTCGAAAAATCCTAGAGTTCTCTTTAATATTTTTTATATCCCTGGTACATATTATATATACCGGGTATAAAAATGTGAAACTATATACCCTGGTATATTGTCTATACAGGGTTTAAAAATATGATGAAATCTTTTAGGAAAGACCTTTTACAGTATAATATCGGCCTATGGCACATTTTTTTTAAATAATCTGTAACTATGTTTCAGTAAATATATGGGTGAGTGTATATGACTTTCTCAATGTTAACTTTAATTAACCTACTTTCTTCTATCAGAGTGTTTCCAAGTCTCAAGTGTTATGTTTCCTAATATATACCCGGTATAAAAGATATATACTATAGGGTGTATTAATTTAAGTTCGACTTTGTAACGGCTGTCTGCCTGTCAACACGATAACTCACAAACAAAAAACAATAATGATTATGATTATGATTCCTCCCTTGATTAGGCCATATTTATTCCCTTAAGTATCCTTTCATGCATATTTTCTAAACAAAATAGTTTCAATGTTTCACATTTCTTTCTTCACACTTGTAGTGGTTTTCATTGTAAACAACTATATAATTTTCAGACGCACTATTTGAACGTAGTGTGTATAAAGTCTTATCAAAATTATAGATAATTGTCCAAAAAAACCATTCAATCATATAGGACCTTCAAGAAATAAAATAAACAATTTGACACTCTGTATTTTCGAAACTAAATATTTTCAAACCCCATATTATGAAACACTATGTACACAATCGTTTCATACGTATCTACCTCTAGACACTATATAAAATTTACACAAATAAATAATACTTAAGTGTGTTTTTAAGGGTACCATTTTGAGTGAAAACACAGTATAAACATTGAGAGCACAATATCAACTTCGGTAGATTATAGGAAATATTTGTAGACACAACTGACTTACTTGAATTCTTCGAAAGTTGTATGCCTGCTTGCTTGCCTGTTTACGTATCTCGGTGTTGATACCCTGCACCCATCAGGGTTATCCATCCACCCTATATGAATATACTTCAGAATGTTATGTTTTTCGTAGAGTATTATTATATTGGTTCTGTTTGAAGATACTTCTTAGGTGTGTGTAATATGGACGAACAACTTCGGTTAAGGGTAAGTACATAATATAACAAACCGTACTGTTGTGTTTAAATAATGTTATAACGCCATATAATTCAATAACAGTTTTTATACGTACATATGTATGATAGACAAAATACTGAATAATTCAATATAATACATGCTACAATTTCTAATATTGCTTTTATTAGTCGAAAACAAACATACATTATTTTAAAGCATCGAATGTTTTATCATATTGAAGACTATGCTTTATACTCATTTAAAGATTTTTCAACTGTTGATTGTAACATTTCTTTGAAACATGATTTTCTTAACCATGAAAACGTATTGAAATATACATTTCTCGATATTTTTCTATGCATTCCGTTTAAAAGTTTTGCATGCGAAAATCGCATGTTCTCGTGACAGCAGTAAACAACCTTTAAAGGGTACGGCGCAGAAAAAATTTTTTAATACAAAATATTTTCTGATCTATATTACGATTTTTGATGTGAAACATTTATTGCGGCTTGTTAGACCCACTGTTGACCCGGCGATGTTTATTCGCCCCGCGATTAACAAGTTGTTCATAGTTGACATTACATATAACAAGTCACTTTTAAAAAAGATGCTCATAGATGGCGGTACATATACAGGATCAAAAGCTCATTTTTAGGTGGTAGTACATATTTTCTATATAAAATAGTTAATAATAATAATAGTTTAAGTAACTGATTGAAAGACTTGAACCTGCTCAATTTTTAAGAAATTATTTAATTTTTAATTTTTCGGTATTAAATTAATATGCATTTTTTAAATAAAGAATATGAGAGAACTGGCTTTATAGACAAATGTCATTTAGTAGATACAAATAATAAATATATGAGTAATCATGTTGATATTTGACAACAAAAGTAATACTGTAAATGATATGAAAAAGTTTGTTCTTACGTCAGAGTCGTCTTTGGTGTAGCGGTAAGTACGCTGGACTAGATATCCAGAGGGCCGAAGTTCGATTCCTGGTTGACGAATTAATCTTTTCTTATCAAAGTTTAATTAATAATTTGGTCTTTGGATCTTCTGCCAAAACTAATATAGTATTATTTTTTAGACTTCTAGTATTATTGATATTCCCAATATCATAACACATTATTATATGGATGATCTGAATCTGAATTGAAATAAAATACAGTATAGTTGATATAATGTGAATCACCCACCAATAAAGTAACTAAAAAAGGAAAGATACAAAGACGATGATGATATTGTATAAGAGCATGTAATTGAATTAAGGAAGGGTGTAAAAACTAAAACAAGCACTCGTTTTATTAAAATAAATGCCTCAAGTATACATATAGAGAGATGTGAATCCATCCACAATACTTACTAAAACATTTACCTTATTCATATAACAATAATGGTAAGCACCAAGGAATATTATTTTTGTTTTCTTACTTTAAGACCTATAAGTTTAATAATAGCTTTATAAAGATATAAACTAATACATCTTCATTCTAACCATACTACAGTAAAAATTGATACTAAACTAATTTTTTTTGTTATTCCCATTTTTTTATGTACGATGGCTTTTTTTTTTATTCGTTATTTAATTCTCTTGAATTATAATGTTCGTATGTATGTATTAGTTAAAAATATGACATATTAAGTAAAAATAAACCATCAAAGTAGCCGAGCGGTCAACGGCGTTATGTCTGAAGCGTTATGTCTACTTGGAACTAAGAGGTTATGTGGTCGAATCCCGACGTCGAAAGTTTATCAATTATTAAGAGAAAAAAAAGAAGAGCGGGTTGATGGACTAAACTGTCGGCTTATGGACAAGAGCGAAGTAACCGGCTATCGTTGTGAAGGTTTTCTGTAGTTTCCTTCACGAACTCGAGATAAGTATCGGCATAGCTCCAATCAAAGTCGTCTGCAGCCGTACATCCTACCAATTCCTAGTCTATACGCAAAAATTCTTTCCACTCCACTCACATCCTCACATCCTTAGACATCACAATGAACCTTGTGGTCGAAGCGTAGCCCATCCAGGGCAGCCGCTACTATCAATCTTTGTAAAAATAACAACTTACTGAGATAATTGCTTAAATACCCTGCATATACTGCGTTCATTATCACTGCGTGAACTGTGACTTTTACTTCTCACGAATGTATAAAAATAGAAAGTAGTGTATACAAGTGCTAAGTGGTGTATTTTAACGGTGCCTTTCTGAAACTGGGCCGAATCTGAGCAGAATTTACCGCGATCTTACCATGTCACGACCGTCTGACATGGTGAACTTTCATTCCTCACTACTCATGGAAACAAGTATTAATTCGTAATGATCTACCTAGTTCAAGTCAAGTGAGATCACCTCACAAAGCGGTAAAGAAATTGGAGAAAGTAACGGGAAAGCGTAATGCTCTACCATCCGCAAAACCCTCTGGATTTATATGTCCTCCGAACGAAACAAGGTTTGCGGCTAAAATTGCTATTCGTTTCAAATTTGTTTATTTAAAAATAATAAGAGTGATATTCCAAATTATTACCCATTAACGAACCCAAGCCGATTCAACCCAATAAAAAAACTTGGCTATTCAAATATCAAAAAATTAATAAACAATTTCAATTTCCCTGAAAAATCAAGTGTGGGTTGATGTCTAAGCTGAAGCCACAACTCGCGAAATAACTACATTTTCAATTTTATATATATATATATATATATATATATATATATATATATATATATATATATATATATATATATACATATATATAAAGATATATATTTTATGTACGACCACGCATAAATTTTTACAGAGTAGCCCGATTTCAATAATTCCTTTTTTATTGGATAGGGTATACCTCGAAGTTGGTACGATAAAATTTGAAAAGAAAATTTCGTGCCTAAGGGTAGAACAATAGGGAAAAATGGATTGTTCACCCATTGAATTATCATCTGTGAACCGATTATGTTGAAACTTGGCATACTTATGTAGTTCTAATGACACTGTAGCATGTACAAAAAAAGAAAGGCACTGAAAAGTGAAAAACAAAAACTTTTTAACAAAAAATAGAACCGACGAAAGAAGAAAGTAACTGAAAAGCAAAAAATAAAAACTTTTATACAAAAAATTAAACCTTCGAAAAAAGAAAGGAACTGAAAAGCAAAAAATATAAAGAAACCTTCTTAGACTAACTAAGTCTTACACTAATGTACATACCTAAATAATTTTGAGTCGGCGCCAAAAAATCTCCATCGAAATGGGTGAAGGGGGAATCTGATTTTCAGTTAAAAGTAAATATTACAAAATATTACATATATTGTTTGTTTGGCGCCGAATCAAAATTAGTTAGGTATTTACATTGACTAAGTTTGTTTTTGCTATTCAGTTCCTTTCTTTTGTCAAAGATTTAATTTTATGTGTAAAAGTTTTTATTTTTTGCTTTTCAGTTACTTTCTTCTTTCGTCGGTTCTATTTTTTGTTAAAAAGTTTTTATTCAACATTAATTCACTATTTTTATATAATGTAGTTTATGAATGTTTTGGATATAACTGCATCATCGGACAATGCGACGATTTGGTGTTATATCTAAAACTTTAAGATGGTTGTTGTTTCGTGTTTGTCTGGCTGGAAATACTGCTATCAAATTTAACATGTATAACAAATTCCAAGTTGATCAAAATAATATTTTAAAAACAGTTGAATTTATAGAAGGTTTTACAATATAAACAAGTTATATTAAAATGAATAAAATCAATGGATCGAAGTCCTTCGATATCCATGTATTGGAGATAACTCCTTAAGAATCGATTTCAATTTAAAGCCCTCGGCACGACAGTTTGATGGGTAGTAAAATCAAGTGTTAAAAAAAAGTGTTATGTTTTTTGTTACAAGCTTACACTTTATACGCCATGATATTCAAATTTATGTTTTACAAAATCTTTTTGGACTGATTTTACATTAAATAATTCCTTTTTCTTTGCTCAATAATTTATATTAAGAAAAAAAAAAATTAAAATAAATTTTGTACAAAATTTAAATAAAATTTTTAATTGTTTATTAAATGTTAGCTATAACTATAAAATTATTTTTATTAAAATTTTTGTTGATAGTCATTTCCACAGAAACTGTAATTATTAAAATGATTTTTTTATAAGCTTACACTTTATACGCTATGATATTCTATTTGAATTTATTATTTTTTACAATATCTTTTCAGATTGATTAAATTTTTCATTTTCGTAGGTAATTCATTTATATTAACAAAAACAATTTTAAAATAAATATTTTATAAACATTTAAATAATATTTTGTATTGTACATTAAATGTTAGCTTCAAAAAAATAAGTATAAAGTACTTATGAATGAAGGAACGTTAGCGCCATAGATGGCAGCACATGTCACGTAACATGATGGCATGTTACCTGACAATAGATGGTAGCACATGTATTATTCTGTTAGCTCCATCTAAGCAGAATATTTCAAAATTAAATAATTTATAAGAGTAACCTGCACAATTTTTTTTGTTTATTTGGTAGTAACCTATCACACTAAAAATTATATGTTATTATATTACATGTATTATTATATAGTTTTTATCATAATTCCAAAAGAAAAACAAAAGTTAGTGGCTATAAAAAATCAATTAGAATCAGGCAAAATTGCAGTTAATTGTAATTAGTATATCTATATCACTATATCAATGAAAAATGTTTTATCTGTATCTGTTTTTGTAAATAGTCCTACCATGACGGTTGCGTTCACTGATGCTTCTGATAAACCTTGATCAGCTTCTTATGTGCATAATACAAAGTTCCGCTCTCAAAGGCAATATCTATTCTTGCTTAATCTCTGTTTAGGTGGATGATGCATGGAATAATTCTTCTAGATAGATAGAATTGGTTGGTAATCATGTAACAAAAATCACGAAACTGATTCCAAAAGAAAATTGGTTACATATAGACGGTAAATCAATCCTGTGGATCCTATATCACATGGTGTTATTCCTTCTGAACTACTGAGCCACCCGCTATGGTTTAACGAACCGCCATGGTTTATCAATGAAATTAAATATTGATCAGTGGCATCCCTTATCAGTACTATGTATCCTTGAAACAAAAAATAGTGTCCTTCCTTATCATAGAAAGTATATCATTTAATCACCAGATTTTCCTCGTGGTGGGAACTAATCTGTGAAATGGTATTTTTAACGATTTCTTCGTTTTCTACCTCAAAATCGACGAGATAAATTAAGACTTTCTTTAATTAAAATAGTTCAAATATTTATTCATTTTAAAGCTGATATTGTATTTGTTAGAGCTAGTTAGAGAATGCTCCGGAAGCCACTCTGCCTGAGATAAATTAGACCATTCCTTAAAAATGGATTGCTCCGAATGAAGGGACGTTTATCAAATTCTACCCTGAATTATGATCAAGAACATACTATGCTCATGCCAAAAACAATCCGTTTGTAGATTTACTTACATTTCATTATCACCGTTCAAATTTATATACGGGACCTTATTTAGTCTTTCGATTTGACATAAATATAGTATTCTTGCAGGTAGGGATTCAGTTAGCACCGTAGTCAATAACATAATTATTTCTGAAGCAAAACCTATGAAGAGTTTTCCGTGTAAGACAGATTTACCAACCTATCAATTGCAGCCAGTTTTACATAGTGGCATACTGGCATTATTCTTATAAGAAAAAGAGACGTACGATCTCAAATATCGAATTTTTGTCACTTCGTATGGTTAAGAACTTGGTGTTTTATTTCTTATTGAAACAAACTTCGTAATTCTGCTCTGCTAAACTTAATATGGGTTTTGAATAAATAAAACCAAAATGTGTATTTTGAAAAGCTAGAACAAGAAGAAATTTTTAAGTTTTAAGGTTGACATTAAAAAAACATTCGCTACGCAGAAGCTGCGTAAGCTAAGCGAATTTCCTCAAAAACTGGGAATAAAAATAGAACTTAATAAATAATAGCATGGATATAATTTCGTTGTATTCTAACAACAACAAATTTCTATTTAAAGAAACTATTTATTTTATTTCTGTATAGTTTTTAGATTCATGCAATTTTTTTAATAAAATATTTCAAAATCTTAAAGTGCTTTACGTCATTATTTCCAGGAAAATTATTTCAATACATGACTGTAGAAATTTAATTTGCAAATATTTTTGTACATATTTGAGTTACAGAAAATATGATAATAATAATATTTATTACAAAATTTATGTTTCCCCAATCACTCTAGACCCCCTTTCCTCTTGTCCTATTTTGTCCATTAACGGTCTTAGCTTTTCAAATACAAAAAGTACGTCAGATTACAAATTTTATTCCGATCGACTTGAAAATTTCGGAATCAAGAGCGCGTATAAACACATTTATACATACATACATACACAGATTGTCCCTAAAGGGTGTATACAACGCTTTATATACTATAACTTAAATCTGCCCAAATATAAGTGTTAACTTTTTTATCATACAAAAAAACCCATATCAAATGTTGATCATATCAATTCATGGACGTAGAACGTGTGGGTTTAGATAATTCAACACCACGTCAATTACTACGCTCATAGACACAAAGGATTTTAGGTGCGAAATTTAGCAGCAATTTCAACACACTGATATCATATAGTATATAATTACATATTATAAACAATATATTATAAATAATTTTTTCGTTATTTAATCAGTGTGTCGAAATTTCTGCTGTCAATGATTAAAATTCCATAAAGATTTTTAAAATAATCAAAGAGAACTCTAGGTTTTTTTGAAATTATATTTCAATTTCTATTTTGCCCCTATTCCTAAAACCATCCGCTCCCTCAATTTCCACGCTCATGGAGACAAAGGATCTTAGGTGCGAAATTTAGACGAAGTATGTTGTTTACTACAAAAAGGTACTCTGTATAAAAGTCGAATACTCATACTATTTACTAAAAATATGGAATTTTAATTATATTTCAAATTTTGCTCCTATTCCTAGAACATTTGTTTGTATTTTATGATACGTATTTCGACTACAATGTAGTCATCATCGGTATGAATTAGCTTATCGTAACTATCTCTGAATCCATATCCCAGAGATAGTTACGATTCATACTTATGATGACTACATTGTAGTCGAAATACGTAGTAATAAAATACAAACAAATGTTCTAGGAATAGGGGCAAAATTTGAAATATAATTAAAATTCCATATTTTTAGTAAATAGTATGAGTATTCGACATTTATATAGAGTACCTTTTTGTAGTAAACAACATAATTCGTCTAAATTTCGCACCTAAGATCCTTTGTCTCCATGAGAAATAAGGGAGTAGAAATTAAGGGAGCGGAGGGTTGAATTATCTAAATCCCCACGTTTCGACGCCCATGAAGTGATATGACCAAAAATTCAAATTGGTTGTTGCAACTGCAACTTCAAAAGCGTACACCGTTACATATATATATCTAATATACTATAAAGCTGAAAGTGAAGCTGACTGACACACTCATCTATATAAAACCTAACCCCCTTCTAGACATGCTAGAGAGATACGGTTTTTTCATTCGACCCGAAATTGCTTCAAACCGACGAGAAAAATCGTAAAACTTAAATTTTATCATTGCAACCCCCCGGAAAATCGGAAAAACATCCTCTAAAATAACGTTTTTCTGTTCTATACATGCTAGAAAGATGGGATTTTCACAAGTCGATCCAAAATAACGTCAAATTTACAGAATATTTTGAAAAATTTCATTACCTACATCACAACCCCGACGAAAATGGGAAAAACATCCCTAAAACTGACTTTTTCATTTCTATTTTTGATAGAAAGATGGGGTTTATTCCATTCGACGTGGAACAGCTTCAAGATAACAGAATTATTTGAAAAAAGTAAATATTTCCATCACAACCCTTCGCAGTTGGGAAAAACACCCATAAAATTACCCCTTTCCTTCTATGCATGCTAGAAAGATGCAGTTTTCTGCAATCGACGCTAAATAGCTACAAATTAGGAAGTTACTTCGAAAAACTTAATATTTTTTATTGCAACCATCCGGAAAATCGAAAAAACACACCCCAATATTACGCTTTTCAGTTCTATACATGCTAAAATGATAGGATTTTCATCAATCAACCCGAAATAAAGTCAAATTAATAAAAGAATTTTGAAAAATTTCATTACTTGCATCGCAATCTCGAAAAGTGAAAAACATCCCTAAAACTGCCCTGTTCACTGCTTATCATGTTAGAAAGATCAGTTTTTTCCATTCGACGTGGAAGAGGTTTAAAATAACAGGATTATTAAAAAACACAAACACAGAAAGATGCGGTTTTTTGCGTTCAACGCAGAATAACCGCAAATTAATCGGTTGATTCGAAAAACTTAATTTTTTTGGTCGCTATCGCTTGAAAATGGTAATGTGAAACCTATCTATGCGCAGTCCCTCCAAACCCCCTACCCTAAACCCACCTCCCCCAAAAAATTCCCCCCCCCCCCAAAAAAAAACCCTCTAAATTCTTCCCAAAAAAATTCGCACCCAAAATAATCCCCCCCCCCTCCATTAATTCTCTAACGGTACTTTTGGTACGTACCATTATTGGTAAGTACCTTTTGGTAAGTAAATGGTACTTTTCTCTAATAAGTACTTTTTGGTAAGTATTTTTTTCAACTTTTTTTACAATTCATGTAATGTTATTTTCTGTGACGCGGAGCCACGGGGTCAGCGGGGGAACCTCCTTGCAAGCAGAACGAGTTGTTATATATAAGATGCCTTTACGGTACATTTTTTTTTTGGGCTTAAAACAAGACAGTCTTAATACAGTCGTTCGAATGCAGTCAAACATAGATGTGCAAATTTTTGTTAAAAAAACAGTGAAAAGTGTCTTTGTTGCGAAAAATTCAATTCAAATAATATTTGCAAGTTTACAACGATAAAAATTGTGTCATTGACATTGACGTGCAGAGTCATCAAAAATTTACTTTTTATAAAATAAAAATTGCAATGTGTTCATTATATAAAAAGTAATTCAATATTGTGTAATCTAATGTAATGCAAGATTCCAGTGACGGTTCAAAACATATTTTAAGATATCGTCCAATATATCTACCGATCAAGAGAAAATCCGTGCTGGACGAAGTTATAGATGCTGAAAGCGCTAGTGCTAATGCACCTGTCATAAAACTAAAAGACAATAAAAGCAATTATATGAGCCAAACTGAAAAGTTTGAGATTGAGAAACAAAATGCTATCCGACTAAGTGTATCTTCTCAATCATCTGTGCCAGACAGTCTAGAAATGGCTCCAATAACGCCAACAAAAGAAAATCTTTCTAGTTCTAAGGCTCAAGAAAATAATATCTCCGGAATAAATTCCGGAAAAAATAATCATCCTGAATTGCAAGGTAATGACTTTACCATTGTTGAATCAAGAAAAATGAAAAGAAGTCCAGATGCAGAAGAGAGGAGACGTACGACAGAAAGGAACTCCTCAAGGTCCAGTACTAATTACGAACAGCTTTGAAGTTCAGCAAAATCTTCCTCAACCGCCAGAAAATAAAACTTCAACAGCCGTTAGCGAGAAAAAAGATCAAGTACAACACAATTACATTTCACAATTTCCTTGTGTAATGTACTCAACTTCACAGAATTTGAAAAGGACTTGACATCCACTGGCTTTAAAAATAAGTATATGTGCAAGGTTTTGAACAACCAGATTAAGATTACTCCTGTCGATATTCCTACTTACAAGGATATAATAAAATACTTCAACCTTAGGAGCGTGAGTTATTACACTCATAGGCTGAAGCAAGAGAGGCCCTTCCGCGTCGTTCTAAGAAACGTTCACCATACCACAACTCAGAAGGATATAACAACCGACCTTGTGGATCTTGGTTATGTTGTGGAAATTGTGGCAAATATTAAACATGCCAAAAATAAAGCACCTCTACCAATGTTTTTCATCGATTTAAAGCCAAATGAAAACGACAAACAAATTTACGAAGTGACAAAACTTGGTAAAAAAATCGTCAAGTTTGAGCCACCAAATAAAAAAAGAGAAGTGCCTCAATGCAAAAAGTGCCAAAGATTCGGACTCAGGCTCGGACCCAGAATAATTGTGGATGCACATATCGTTGCGTTAAGTGTACCGAAAACCATCCCACCAGTGCGTGTAATAAAAATCGTGATGGCCAGCGGTTTGTGTGAACTGTGGCGAAAATCACCCAGCAAATTATAGGGATTGTGAAGTGTATAAAAAACTCCTTCATAAAAGATTTCCCTCACTCAGAAAAAAACAAGCAGAAGACTCTAGCTCTCGTGCTCCAACTCCCAACTACATCAAACAAAACTTTAGTTCTGCACAAGCAGTTCGTAACCAAAAACCCACTATTAATGTTGATGCCGCCACTGATAACGAAAAAAGTGATAATGACGATTTTATTATATTTATGAAACAATCATTTATTGAATTAAAAGATATGTTTCGTGATGTTATGAAACAAAATACCATAATGGTCAATCTCTTGACTGCCTTTGTTTCTAAAATGAAATAATGGTCCATTCAATAAATGTTGTCTTATGGAATGCAAATGGTTTAATAAACCGCCGTTTATAATTTGAAACTTTCCTCGAACACCGTAACATAGATGTTGCCCTTATATCTGAAACCCGATTTACGGACAGAAGCTATCTCGCTATACGGAACTTTACTGTCTACGACACGAAACAACCAAGTGGTCGATCTCAAGGTGGAACCGCTATTATAATATAAAATAGCCTGAAACATCATGTAATAGTTAACAACTGTACCGAATATCTTCAAGCTACAAGTGTAGTGGTAGAAGATTGGATTGGTCCATTGACTTTTTCTGCCGTTAACAGTCCTCCAAGATATGCAATAAATCAGATAAATTTTCAAGATTTTTTTGACACTCTTAGCCAAAGATTCATTTCTGGCGGAGACTATAATGCTAAGCATACCCACTGGGGCTCACGACTCATACACCCCAACGGCAAGAACTTGTATAAAGCTATAGAATCTAAAGGTCTAGACCATATTTCAACTGGAGAACCTACATATTGGCCATCGGATCCTAATAAAATTCCAGATCTATTAGATATATTCATAACTAAAAATATGTCACGTAGATACTTAAAAATCACTTCCTGCGATGAATTATCTTCAGATCACTCCCCTGTGCTACTCACCATAAATAAGCAACTTATTGAAAAAGATATACCTCCATGTCTTTTCAATAAACAAACAGACTGGGATTATTTTAGAGACTACATTGACACAAATATAGCTCCACAAAAGCCTATAAAAACAGAAGAGGAACTTGAAATAGCGGTAGTAGATTTTACACAATCTTTACAATCAGCTGCATTTAAATCAGCGCCTACAATTTGTAACAAGAGCAGAGTTAACACTACTCAATCCGATGCTGTACGGAATTAAATTCTAGAAAAGCGGAGATTGAGAAGAAATTGGCAGTAAACAAGGTACGCTAGAGATAAAAACGCATTCAACAGGGCTTTTCAAAATTTAAAACGACTGTTGGAGAAACTAAAACAAGAAGCTATCCAAGACTACCTCGAAAATTTATCACAAACAGATGCTGCAGACTATTCACTCTGGAAAGCTACTAGGCGCTGTAAACAACCTCAAAAGCCTATACCACCTCTTCGTCGTGTTAATGGCAGCTGGGCTAAAAGTTCTAAAGAAAAGGCTGATTTGATTTTGACAGTTTATCCGAAATCTTTCAGCCAAATCCTGGAGAAAACCTAAATGAAGAAGAAACCCCTTTTTTGGATGCTCCCTTGCAAATATCCCTTCCTATTGTTTCCTTTTCACCTAAAGAAATCAAATCGGTCATTTGGAATATCAATAATAAAAAGGCTCCCGGCTATGATCTTGTAACTGCCTGAATTCTTCGAGAGTTGCCAAAAAAAGGTATTGTCATGATGTGTGCTATCTTTAATTCCATCCTGCGCCTAAAATATTTTCCTCAAATTTGGAAAGTATCGCAGATTATCATGATACTAAAACCAGGAAAGCCTAAAAATGATGTTACATCCTACAGGCTAATAAGCCTCCTACCTTTGCTATCTAAAATTTTCGAAAAATTATTTCTAAGGAGGTTTTTACCAATTTTGGAAGAATGCAATCTTGTTCCTGATCATCAATTTGGTTTTAGATCCAAACATTCAACGATCGAACAAGTTCACCGAGTTGTCAGTGGTATTAACAAAGCTATTCAAGAGAATAAATATTGTACGGCAGCGTTTCTTGACATCAGTCAAGCTTTCGACAAAGTATAGTCAAAGTATAGTATCCTGGATTTTTATATAAATTGAAAACACTATTCCAGATTCGTATTATCTCATTTTAAAATCATATTTAACTGACAGATATTATCAAGTAACATTTCAAAATGAACTATCTGATATATATCCTATTTTTGCCGGAGTTCCTCAGGGAAGCGTTTTAGCTCCAGTTTTGTATCTTATTTATACACTCGAGCTGCCAGTGAACGATGAAAACATTACTGCTACTTTTGCTGATGATACTGCAATCCTAGTATCAGATTCGGATCCAAATGTAACATCGGAAAAACTTCAATTAAGTTTAAACCAAATTCAGCAATGGCTGCATAAGTGGCAGATTTGTGCTAATACAAATAAATCGGTCCAAGTTATCTTCACATTACGCAAGGGAATCTGTCCACCAGTAACTTTAAATAACGTGATACTTCCACAAAACGAAGATGTCAAATATCTGGGTATGCATCTGGATAAACGTTTAACTTGGCGAAAGCATATATGTGCCAAAAGAAAACAATTAAATATTCAATTCAATAAATATTTCTGGTTGTTTAATCGTAACTCTAAATTATCCCTCGAAAATAAGTTATTAGTGTATAAAAGCATTTTGAAACCTATATGGACATACGGTATTCAATTGTGGGGTACTGCAAGTGTGAGTAACATTGAGATTTTACAGCGTTTTCAGTCTAAAGTGCTGCGTGCGATAATTGATTCACCATGGTACGTTCGAAACGATGACCTACATCGTAGTTTAAATGTGTCTACAGTGCGTGAAGAAATAGTGCGATTTAGTGAAAACTATATGTATCGTTTAGAAATACATCCAAATGTGTATGTGCTTAATCTTCTTGACAATAATAAGACCTTAAACAGACTAAATAAACTTAATATCTTAGAATTAAAATATAGATTTATTTGACAATTTAGTGATAAATGTACTAAATAATTTTAGTATGTAATTCTTTATTCTTGTGTCTTCCATTGGGTAGACACAATTCACGATTTTTATCTAGTGATCACTCTATTCATAGTTCTTATTAGAACTGATAATAGTTAAAATTAAGACGCTAAAAAAAAAAATATATATAAGATGCCTTTATGGTACATTTTTTGTTGGGGTTAAAACATGACGATTGTGCTTAGTTTGCTCTAGTAAAAGTTCTATATATATATAAGTATATATATATATATATATATATAATAAGAATAATTGCTCTAGTAAAAGTTCTATATATATATAAATATATATATATATATATATATATAAATATATATATATATATATATATATATATATATATATATATAGAACTTTTACTAGAGCAAACTAAGCACATATATATATATATATATATATAACCAATTGGTATTTTTTGGCGATATCACTTCATGGGCGTCGAAACGTAGGGATTTAGATAATCAAATAATTCAACCCTCCGCTCCCTTAATTTCTATGCTCATGGAGACAAAGGATTCCGCCGTCACATTTAATGATAGGCAGTTAGTTTGTGACACAATTGATGAAATGTTAGGCACCGGTATCATTTGACCCAGCTGCTTGACGAAACGTGACGGGAAAACATAACGGATCCGGTAGAATGCGTGTTTATTATGGTGAACTAAACAGCAATAAAATTCCAGATAGATTTCCTCTCCTTATTATACCTGATCAAATTACGAGACTATGTGGTGCTTACATCTATACTTGACTTGTTTGTGCGAGTGGTCTTATAGCATACTTACTTATCAGTATAGATAGATATGCGTTAAAATCTTTAAATAAGAATAGAGTATATAAATATAGTCATGAAAGTTTAAGAAAGATCCAGGAAAGTCATTTTCCTAGTGAGTTAGATATTTCAAATGGTAAATAAAGCCTTAATGGCGAAGTAGAGTCAGTTGAAAGAGACTCTGGGAAAGAATCTGAAGCCACCAGGGGGAGATCGAGTACTAATAGTAGTTGAGGTCGCACTACTTACGCCAGACTCTAGTCGTAACTTTTAGCCGGGAGTGGTTTGATCGGAGTGCGATGCGCAGTAGGTGAAATGGAGGAACCCTAAGATAAAGTAAGAGGTCGGACTACTTGCGCTAGGTTTAAGTCGTAACAGCTGGTGAAGTGGCACGGGCTTGACATGTTTTATACTGGTAGTTGCCAATGTGACGTGGAGTTGATTTGAAGCGTACGTAGTTGGATAACTACGGAAGTGCACCACTTTTCTGTATGTGGTCTACAGTGACACAGCATTGAGAGTGCTGAGAATCTATATCTGAGGTAGATGAATTAGTACACTTACTTATGCAACGATATAGATGACTGGTGAGAATTATGAAGGGTATTCTTAAGAAAATATATTGTAGATACTGTAGAGTAAAATACACCATCGAGAATTTCTGTTGCCGCATTGGACTTCTGAACAAAGGAATATAAGTAAAAATTTTTAATGTTTAAGATTGTAAATAATGATTAAAGATAAATACTAAAGATAAAAAAATAATCAATTAAAATTGATTGTGTCGAGCTTAACTTTTATATTTTTATTATTTGTTTGTTATTTTGATTATTGTAATATTTACTAGAATGTGATTTACGTTTATCTAATCATAATGCTGTTACATATCATTATTTTATTCCATTTTCCATTTTGCTATAATTTTATTCTTGATTATTTTGTCTGTGATGTATTTTAGTATATAGCAGCAATCTTGAAATAAAATTTTTTTGTTTGAAAATGCCTTAAATTGAGACGAAACATATATCACAATAGATTTTTAATAAAATAATCTTATTATTATGGTGGATTACTGCAAAGTAAAATTAAGAATTAAAAATATATTACATGTATATTTCAAGCAATAAACGATGGGTTTGTCCCGACATTTTAGGAAACTAACTATTGTAGACTAGACATGAAGTTATAAAAACATTTGATCACCAAACATTGTCGGAGGTAAACAGAATATGAGTTTTTACAGAAGCTTTAGACGATCAAATATTGTAAAATGTACTATAAAGTAATACAGTTATAAAAACTCTGGTGCGACATCCAGTCACACCCGATAGGATAGTGTGTTGGGACCTCAGAAATTCCAGATCTTATAAAAATTCAGTTTTCGATAATCAGACTGAATTCAAAAACTTCCCAATATTTGTAACGAAAAGTTGAAAATTAGTCTAAATTGCAATTGATTTGATCAGTGCAAAAAACATTAATAAATTCTTAAGTATAATTTTTTTCAATATTTTAGCGAGCTAAATTATGGGCGATTCATTGCTTAAATTTTTTAACGAAAAATGTAGTTTTCAGGTATAATTTTCATTGAATTACGAGCTCGCTCCCCTCACGTATCTCTCCTGTCGGCGCTGTGTGAAGTCCCCACCATTTCTTATTCCGTTAACGCGCTTCTATAATTGGTTACTTTACTTAATTCATACCTAATTAACGGTGGGTCAGGTGCAAAAATGTCTAAGACTTTTTATCTTAGAATTTCATCCCCTATTCACCCCTTCAAAACTCCATGACTTTTGACTCACCCTATATATATATATATATTATTTAATTGCATTTTTCTATTTTTCTTTAGAAGATTTCGAATAATCAAAATATTTTTGTTTTTTATATTAGGTGGTACCATATCACCAGGATAAGATATAAAAGGTATTGCTACTACTGTTCATCTTTAGTTCCAAATTCATTAAATTTGTCCAATAAAGCGACATCATGCTTAGCAATGTCATGTTACACCGAACTATACAATGGGGTATTTAAACTAATTATAGTTTGAAGCTTCATAAATTATTTACTGTTAGATTTCTGATGGAAAAATTTCAGATATTTTTGGTAGAGTATTTAAAACTGCACTTTATTCCAAATTTTTTTAACTTCAATTGCGAAAAAAAATAACGCTTTTATGTAAAAAAAAACACGATAAAATGATTATATGTAATTAAAATGGGAAAAGGAATATTCGTTCTATCTCTTAATAAAATTGAAATTGAGTTCTAGAGGAATGTTTTAGACGAATTTTTTTCAAGTCTATGTTTTTTCTGAGGTTGGTCTTCCAGAAAGAGTTCAGGGAATAGTTCTTCTATCGTGTAAACTTAACATTGAGTCAATTTCATTTGATAGAATTAACAAAATAAATATTATTACTATTATTATTAATCCGATCAAAAATATAAATGTAAAAAAATGGCAAAGTTTTCGGAGAAAGGACCGAGATATTTATCAAGTAAGTAGCTCGGTAAACTATTTATCAAGAAAATTAATAAACGGTAAATTGGGTAAATGTAAGAAAAAATTTGGTTGTAATTTTTTTCACAATTCTTCCCTAGTAAGTTTCTACCTGAAAACACGACTTTTTTTTAAATTTATGTTTTTGATCCGATATGATTACTTTTTGCAAGGCCTAAATATGCAAAGGCTAAATATGCTTCGAACAAAACGCTACGCGTTTTGTTATGCTTTGCGTTACTTTACGCTTCGCGGTACATAACTCTTTTTCTTTCTAAGTAGATTAATATATACAAAGGAGACCGCTTCGCGTTATATACCGTAAACTCGCTCTGCTCGCTAGTGGGTTCCACCCAAGAGAACCTCACGGCGGTCCTCGGCCTTGGCTTCGCGTCTAAGAACGATTACAAAAAACTGCTACATTCTAGCATGAATAGAAATAAAAACAAAAGTCGTTACGCAGGAGCTGCGCCAACTTAGCGAATTTGTTTAGAATACATAAATCACTCTCTAGCGGTCATTATTATAGTGTAAAAAAATAAAAAAAATAAAAAAATGAAATATCATATCTGATATGACTTTAGTATTTGCAAAAATTAAATCTAGAACACGGTAGTGCGACAGGCCGAGTTTAAGAGGTTTTTTGCCTTGGCGCTTACAATACTATACTATTACTTATCGAAAAATCAGAGCAGATTTGACCCCGAAATATCTTCTGAACGAAACGAGCAATAACGCTGATTTTTCGAATATAAGCTATTTAGGGAATTATAAGAGAACAAGTTTTTGCTTTTCGTTAAGAACTAGACGGTTAAAAAGCTCTTTCGGTTCAAAAACCGTAAAATAGCGGGAACGCCCACAATTTTTGGGAACATAATCATAATTCCAGGGCCTAGACCATAAGTCCTTAAAAATTGATATTTGGAATACAGTTAGATATAGTGCCAAAACTGAAAGGAAAATTATCAAACCACATTTATTTCGGGAAATGGTAAATTTTTGCACTTTTGTTTTGATTAAATTGACAAAGGAAATATTGATGCTCTATGATTGGTCCATATTTTCTATATATATACTTACTTGTGAGATTTGTGCACGTTTTTCTAAAACTTTGTTGCTCCACTTCCAGAAATGCTAGAAGGATGCGATTTTTTGCATTCGACGCGGAATTTTCGGAACCTTAAATAAGATCATTTGGGAAAATTTAATTTTCCCAACGGAACATATGGAAAATCAAAAATTAAATTTATGTGTTTCTTTTTAAGCCTTTTCCAGACATTTGTTAAGGATGCGGTTGTTTGCATTCGACGCGAAATATCTCAAAACTTATTTGTAGATCAAAAAAATTCAATTTCAACGCAACATCCGAAAAAATGGGAAAAAACTAAAATTTGTGGTTATATTTTCTACATGGTAGTTTGATCAGATATAGGCAATAGATTTTGAATATCGAATATGTTATTATGTTCATTGAACAATTCAAATAAAAATTTCCATCCATTATTTAGTTTATCTCAATATGAGTACAATTATCCAAATATTATAAGCTTTTGATCCTACTTATTAGATGTTAAAAACCACTATCACAAAAATTTATATATGTATATATATAATAAATTTTATAACGCGGCAAGTTTTAAAAATAACAATTTACAAATTTAATCCAAAAGACAATTCTTGCCCAAACCTATTACGTATAATTTAGTATATGTAAATATACAAGGTATATTAAGTTCGATCACGACTGTAACGCTTAAAAACATTGATCGCATGAATGTTTGGTATACGTCTTCATAAAATATGGCCATTTTCGCAAGTCCGTCTGTCGGTCTGTGGACACGATAACCCAAGCACGCAAAGGGATAACGAGCTGAAATATGTTCTAGAGCAAAAAAGTAAGGTCAAGTTCTTTAATGGATAAAATCGGACGACATTAGGGCAAAACTGCTTGTCTTTGAAACCATTGGAACGTGTTTCCCTTCCCTGGGGTTGGGGGGGCTATATACATCTTTGAAACCGTAAGAGATAGAAAAAAAATTTGTTAACAAAAAATCTTCTTTTTAAAAAAACAAGTTTTGTTTGAAAAAGATTTTCATAAACTCAATAGTTTTCTCATAATTTGTGATTAATATTTCTCGGAAAGAATTGTTAACATTTCGAATACCCAGAATTGTTAACCATTTAATTCAAACATTTAAGTCAGTTAGTTGTTACATTACTTAACAGTCGAACATAGAATCTCTTCCTTCTTTTTTTGGAGTTGGTTAAAATTTGTGTTGTTTTGTCATCTCCACAGAAACTCTACTCTACTATAAAATAACTATAAAATTATTTTATTAAAATTTAGTTTTAATTTTGAAATGTCAATATTGATTGTCGTTTTCATAGTAACTGTAAACTATAATCGTTACATATCTTTCTATTTTGGCTAATAATATAATTAATTTTTGCAATAAATTGTTAAATACTAAAGTCATATCAGATATTCTATTTCATTTTGATCACACTAAAATTATGACCACTACAAATTCGCTAAGTTGACGTAGCTCCTGCGTAATTAAGTTTTTAAATAATGAGTGAACTTTAATCATAGTCAACTTTATAATTTTCCGCCAAATATTTCTTAATATAGGTCTGTATAAAATGTACATGAACTGAAAAATTCTTTATTGAGATGTGGTATATACATTGTATGGTTCATATTGATTTAGAATGACAGTGTTTGCGATTATTATGTCGATATTGGCGTCCGATATATTTAAATTTTTTGGCCCAAGAAAAAAGAAAATAATTTTCTAAATAAAAAACGAAATTTTCAAATAAATCTTTTATGTTTGAATCTCATTATTAAAATTGATGTTAATTTATTCAATCCAACGGAATGATTACGAAATTAATTTACAAACCATTTTTTTTTTTACAAAGTAACAAAGTTTTCAGTTCTTATATCGACAGAGTCTTTAATTCAAATGGTATTTCATATGAGTTGAGAATATTTATGCTAACACGGACTAAACCGTCGACCAATAGGAATCGAGTATCGACCAATCAAAGGAGACTACATATGCATTTAAAATGTTAATTTTATCAAAATAATATATGAAATAATTTTCCCGATAGAAATTTCTTGGTTTCATAATTTTCTTTTCAGTTTGGGCACTTTATTTAACTGTATGCCAAATATCAACTTTAAGGGAGATCTGGTGTAGACCATAGGTTTTTATCCTTAGCTTCATGATTTATGGGCGTCCTCGCTATTTTATGATTTTTCAATTGGAATAACATTTTGACTATTTATTCGTTAACGATGATTGAAAAAAATGTTTCTTATAATTCCGTAAAATTTCTATATTCGAAAACTCACCACTGTTAGCTCTTTTCGTTCAAAAGTTATCGTACCTGAAAAAATGGTCTAATATTTCGTATAGTAATTATAGCACTGTGACAACGAAGGCAAAAAAATCCTTAAACTCACTCGCCCTTACGCACTTTCTTGCTCTAGATATATATTGTTAGTCACCACATACTGAGTAACATCATCATTCTAATCATTATTAATTTGACCAAATTAGGTAATAAATAAAAAATGCTTATGTTGCATTTAATTTAATTTAAAAGCTATCCTAAATTCATGTTAAAAGCATATCATAATTATAATTCAACTAATAGTTAATTACATTTATTATAAATTTTTGTAAATTAATTGTAATAATAATTGATTTAATATTCATTTTCAATAAAATTAATTCAAGTAAAGTCAGTATTTTAATCAATTCAACAATTATAATAAGATCTCAACAATTAATTAGTGTTTTCGCAAATATTAATAGTCTAGTTGTATCAGGAGTATATTAGTTCCTAGTTATCCTGCCAACAAAACCCTAAACAGTATCTTCACATATAATAGTATACTGTCAGGAATATACTAGTATAGCCTAGTTAACCTGCCAACGAGGGATTGTACCAAGTTTTGAAAATATGAGTAGCCTAGTTTCAACTAGGAATATACTAATTATTATAGTAATATAGTTTTGATAAATCAAACAAGACTAGGAAATTATCATAGCTTGGCGTTTCAAGAAACAATGCAACAATATATTAGGGCGGGTCAAAGTAAATTTGTTTGTTTAATTTTTTTATATATATCGAAAAATGATTGCTGCACACCTTGAACGGGGCCACACCAAGTATGAAATCTTAATATTACGGGCTCCTCGTTACAGTTTTCCATTTTTTCTTATTTTTACAGTCACATGAGAAACATATATATATATATATATATATATATATATATATATGTATATATATGTATATATATATCAGTTACACTGGCTTCATTTCATTTTGAAGATTATTCATCGAATATTTGAATAAGGTACAGAAAAAAAAAACTCTTTTTTACCGAAGAAAAGAAGGAGGTACTAAATTCAATCTTTATACTTTTTACAGAGTAGTCCGACTTTGATAATTTGTTGAAAAGGGAATGATTCAATATATATATATATATATATATAATATATATATATATATATATATATATATATATATATATATATATATATATCTTAATATATATAATTCTTCTGACCGTGTGTATGTGACTGAACTCCTCCTAAACGGCTGAACCGATTTTGATGAAATTTTGTGTGTGTGATCCAGTGGATTCGAGAATGGTTTACATTCACAATTCAGTCCAAAATAAAAATTATCCTGAAACTCTACTTCAGTAAAAAATTTTGTTTTAATTTTGAAATGCCAATTTTGATTTTGATATATACATACATTTTTTAATATTAAATTATTTCTTAATTATATCCTGTTTGAGTTACATCCTGATAAAAAGCCTATTGAAAAGTAATTGTGTGTAGACCTCTCAATCTCTGCATTTCTGTTAAAGCTCGTTCATCGTCTTGGATTTGTAATACTTTATTTGGCTCTGGGTCAGATAAAGCAATACCTTCGATTTTTTTTACTCTTCTAAGTGCTACATATGTCTGCCCTTTGGTAATTGCTTTCTTTTCGAGGTCTATTATAGGAAAAATGGATTGTTCACCCACTGAAGTTTCATCTGTGAACCGATTCTGTTGAAACTTGGCACACTTATGTAGGTCTAATGGCTATCATAACATGTACGAAAAAAGGAAGACACTGAAAAGTGAAAAATAAAAATATTTTAACAAAAAATAGAACCGACGAAAGAAGAAAGTAACTGAAAAGCAAACAATAATAAATTTTAAACAAAAAATTAAACTTTCGAAAAAAGAAAGGAACTGGAAAGCAAAAAATAAAATAGAACCTTTTTAGTCTATGTCTTACACTAATGTAAATACCTAAATAATTTTGAGTCGGCGCCAAAAAATCTCCATCTAAATAGGCGAAGAGTGAATCTGATTTTCGGTTAAAAGTAAATATGACATTTTATAATATTTTGTTTGTTTAGCGCCGACTCAAAATTATTTAGGTATTTACCTTAGTGTAAGACTTGGTTAGACTAAAAAGGTTCTTTCTTTTTTCGAAAGTTTAATTTTTTTTTAAACTTATTATTTTTTGTTTTTCAGTTACTTTCTTCTTCCGTTGGTTCTATTTTTTGTTAAAAAGTTTTTATTGTATACAGTTTTTATTTACAATAGTTTATGAAAAAATTATTCAAATTGCCAAAAAAGTATAATTTTTATCTATGTAACTAATTGTATGTACGTACACAAACAAAACTGCTTCAATTTTCAAAATGAAATGAAGCCAGTGTAACAAGCGGGAATAACTTTAATGAGAATATTTTATGTATAGAAGAAGCAATAAGGTCTTGTAGATAATATATCACAATAAACTACGTTTGACAAGGATATTAACGACCAAACATGGATTTGATTATATCTGTTCTTGACGTTTAAACTTAACTTTATGATATAAAAATATTATTAATACTATATATTATTATTTTGTGTGAGGGAATGTTATGTGTGATCTACTAGTTGACTAGTAACGACACAAGACACGAAAAGACGATATCTTTACTGGTTGATGGGTGAGTGTATTTAGATTATTTTACGTTTCCATCATTCATACAACTATCTTGAATATTTTCTGCCTTATATAATCTATCCAATGTCCTCTGTCCAAATTGAGATTTTAACATTAACGTGGCCCTAATCTACATGGATGAAAGCCTCTCATAAAAACTTATTTGGTATAGTTCCTTCCAAAGATACAAACAAATCTCTTACTATTTTTGATAGTTGGGCTACAAACGTGTTCACTGTTTCGTTATCTCTCCAAAAGGCCGTGGTGTCGTAGGGCCTCTTGGTTCATTTGTTTGGTTGCAATGTTTAGTCATACATCTGCAATGACAAGGTGGTAGTCAGATCCACTGTCAGTTCTTCTCCAAGTATCAGCAGAGTGGTGGCCGAAGTCTGGTAAGTAGCCCTTTCTCTTTCATTTTTACCGACTATTAAGAAACACATACCCCACACTCTTCTATCCTCTATTAGGTCTGATACGTTTCCACTAGCCCTGTGTTCGTTGTAGAACCTTTATGTCTTCCAAGCAAATGACAGGACCGAGCTTCACTTTAGTTGTTTCACCTTAGATTCCCTCATTTCGGTTGATCCGAGGACTAAATATATCATTTTAGATCTGAAAAGTCATTCTGCCAGAAGGTGGTAGGCGTCTCATCCACCCCGTCACATTCCGGACAGATTGCACTTGATGAGAAAAAGATGCCTTTTGAGTTTACAGTGACCGATCACTAACCCAACTAAAGAGTTTTCCTCTTTCTGGTTTTACAATCAACAAGATTGATTATGGCAGTTGATTATGGAGTCAAGTACGAAACATGTCGCAACAAAATAAAATACAATTTTATTAATAAAGTGGTTCATGCAAATTATTTAGTGCAAAATTTATTTATTTATATTTTCCACATAAAACATTTAATAATATGGAATACCACAAATTAAAACTCTTTACGATGAACAAGGTTGAACTCGCGGCATTACACCCAGCTATCAGTTGTTTGACCTGTCTGTAGCCTGCTACTTCCTTCCATTTCCTATTCATAGACTTACCCCCCCCCCCTCATTCGCCTAGAGCAGAGGTAGTCTGTCACGTAGTTATTCCTAAATATGTTTTTGGTCACTGACATGGGAGTGTGCCCCTATACGGACAAGTTTATCGCCCATTTCATTACCTTCAACGCGGCTGTGCGCTGGCACCCACATCAAGCTCACCTCTTTTGTCCTTCTCCGCATTCGAGAACCTGAGGAAATGTTATTTTTAGCGAAGCAGACTGCTTAGTTAAGTCAAATTAAGTCATAGGCTGCGACTTCCTATATTCTCTTTCAGGCATGAAAGAGGAGTTTCTCTTTCCGCCTTATTGGAAATTTGCATATGACCATACATGACTTCTCTTCACCCCCACAGTCCTTCGTCTTGACTTTTCAGTCCAAATCCTCCTTCCAGTTTCAAAAATCTTCCCCAGTGGGATGTCAAAGCCTCCTTCTAAATCCAAAGGTTAAGAGAAGGTAATCCAAGAATAATTGTGAGAGTGGCCGTGGGTGTAAACTCCTTTCCAGACCCGAGTATCTGATAAGGTATCGTATCCTAGCGACGAAACCCGCTGATACCATCGCGAAGGATACACTCGAGACACCGATACGGACTTATTTTCCGGATTCGGTGGCAATGGACAGTGAAAATTTTTCTCAAAAGCAGTTTAACCAAGGCCTGCTATCGACAAGTGAGGCCTGGAGAAAAGCAGCGATTACCATTAACCGCTCAAAGATCGAATGGGCAATAAACTCATTCGACCCCTATCAAGCACCGGGGCCAGATAGGATATACACAGTGCTTTTACAAACAGGAGCAGAGCATATTTTAACTCTGTGATCTTCTTACCAAAACCGGGGAGGCTCATCCACTCCACGGGAAAGGACTTAGGATTAATTGGTATGTCATCGTTTCTACTGAAAACAATGAAAAGACTACTAGAATTTAAATAAACTCAAAGGGCATTGTCGGGACATGCGCTTCCGGCCAACTAGACCGCGTGTCAGGTGGGAAAATCCTGTGAATCAACCTTTCACATCGTAATTTCCAGGATTGAGGAGGGATTCACAAGGAAACAAACCACCTTTTGCATTTTTCTTTACATAGCATTTGGCAATGCTTCTTACACTTCTATGCTTGATTCTGCAAGTCGGCATGAAGTAGAAAACAACTTTTGCAGTTTGAAAAACTCTATGCTGATAGATGGAAGAATACAAACTTCCTTTCTTGGAGAATCTGTCACTGTGAGAGCCACTTGTTGTCCGCACCATTGGTTGTCCGCAGGGTGATGTTTTATCCCAACTCCTATGGAGCCTGACAGTGAACAGCTTACTGACGAACCTCAACTAAAAGAAGTAGAGGTAGATTGTAAAGGCTGCCCTGGATGGGCTACACTTCGACCATAAGGTCCATTGTGATGCTTTAGGATGTGAGGATGTGAGTGGAGTGGAAGGAATTTGTGAGTAGACTAGGAATTAGTAGGATATGCGGCTGCAGCCGACTATGATAGGAACTATGGCGATATTTATCTGGAGTTCGTGAAGGAAACTGCAGAAAACCTTCTCAAGCATAGCCAGTTACTTTGTTCTTGTCCATACGCCGACAGTTTAGTCAATCAACCGCCCCCTTTTTTTATAATTGACAAACTGCCGATGTCGGGATTCGAACCCATAACCTCCCAGTTTCCAAGTACTCGGCTACTTGGCTGGTAGCTTAAAGGAGTACTACGCATAGCAATATGTGGACGACATGGTAATTGCAATCCAAGGACTCTGAGATGGCACAATCTCTAAACTTCACACAGGAATGGTGAATCAACCAGGAATTTAAAATCAACCCTGGTAAGATCACACTTATTCCATTCACACGGAAAAGGAAGGTGTATAACATAAAACCACTCATCCTATTCGGTGAAAGACTACAGATCGCAAGGGACACCAAATTTTTGTGAGTAATGTTGGACTCTAAACATGTAACCCTCATCTGGAATACCTAACAAATGAGAGCAAATATTCTCTCAAGCTTTGCAAAAGAGCATGTGGAAAAGTTTGGCCACTTATAACCTATTCGGCTCTAGTGTGGTGGCCAAAAGTTATTCTGGCCTGTTTGTGCATTACTGGATCCATAAGTAGTATACCCACAGCTACCATGGAAATCATACTAGGGCTGATTCTGCTAAGTGTTGTAATAATAGCTAAAGCGAGATCCAGCACCTATAAACTGACTTGAAATAACTGGATAAAAAAAACCAGGTTGGACATGCAAGGATCGTGGGAACATCAATGATCTTAGGCCCTGTTTCTGTAATGGGCACAAATATACTTCCCGAAATATAATCCTTCTCAAAACCTTTCACTCTAGTTTGTGATAGGGAGATGTGGACGGAAGGAGAACAGCCCTATCTCAAGAAAGGAATCGTCTAATATACAGACGGATCCAAAACTGAAGAAGGGACCGTGGCGGGAATCTACGGTGAGAGACCTAAAGCAATTATAAGCCTCAACTTGTCACTTGGGAAATATGCCATGGTCTTTCAAGCAAATTCTACGCCATACTGGCTTGCGTCCATGAAAACCTACGTAGAGGCTACATAAACTATAACGTATGCACTCTTTTGGATAGCCAAGCTGCTTTAAAAGCCTTGTCTGGAAATTAAGGTCACCTCAGAGGTAATCAAGAATTGTCTGGAGGAACTGCTGCAGCTGGCAAAACGGTACAAATTGATCTGGGTGTCGGGTCACAGTGGTTTCGAAGGAAACAAAAAAGCAAATGCCTTAGCAAAGTAGGAAGTCGGAATGCCCTTCATAAGCCCAGAGCCTATTTTAGGAATTCATGTCTGCATGTCACCAGGGGATCAACGAGTGGTCAAATGTTAAACACCATAATCACCGGGAAAAAGTACCGCGGCAGGAGCTCGGGAATATACTTTTTCAGAGTGCAACCAAGAGGCTCGATGCACTGAAGCTGAACACGATGCAATTGCGAAAGGTTACCGAATTCATTACCGGGCATTATCCCCTGCGGAAGCATTTACACACAATGGGAGTCTATAACGGGTCCATTTCATGCAGATTGTGTGGCGAGGAGGAATATCCAGCCACATTATCTTTAACTGCGAACCTGCAGGTATCAGCAGATACAAAATATTCGGTGCATCTCACCCCGAATATATGAACCTTCAAGAAGACCAGATCTATTGAAAGATGTTTCCTAAGTAGCCAGTTTTGTCAATTCTAACATCTTGCCAAATAAAGATGAAGGTCAGCCGTAGGTGCGATTTCGAGACAATATACATACAAGCGGGTAAGAGAAAAATTGGTTTTTGGATTAATTGGATAATTTTATTATACAGAATTATTTATGACGCAGGAAAAAATTCGTTACGCAGGAGCTGCGTCAACTTCCTTAAAATATCCTCCCGCGAATTTCCTTAAAATATATAAATACTTTCTAGCACTCACAATTTTAGTCTGATCATAATGAAATATCGTACTTGGTACAATTTTGGGATTTTCAAGGTCTATATAATTAATAAATGGCATAGATCACAGGGGAAACGGGGGAATATAGAAAGAAGAAAACATAAAATATTAAATATCAGTTTTAATATTAGAACATTCGAAAATTGTATGAAATGTAAAGTAGAAAATCATGTTTCTACAATTCATTAGCAAATTATTTTTGCTCAAACTCTAATGTGTACAGAGATATTTAAAATTTGAACTTTCAATCTTCAATTTTAAATATCAGTTGTAACAGAAAAAATAATAAGAAACAAAATTATAGCACAACTATTTTTCTTTACTTCTGATAAATTTTTCGTTATTTCGAATATTAAGGGAGATATGCCTAATTGTGTTTACCCCTCCCTCTAAACCCCCACCCCTTCCAGCTAGCCCGATGGTAGATAGATAGATAGATTGTAGCGGCTGTCCTGGGTGGGACACAATACGACCATATGGCCCATTATGATACCTAATGATGTGAGTGGAGGACAAGGAATTTTGTGTGTAGACTAAGAATTGGTAGGAAGTGCGTGTGCAGCTGACTTTGATAGGAACTATACCGATAGTCATCTGGAGTTCGTAAAGAAAACTGCAGAAAACCTTCACAAAAATAGCCGGTTACTTTGTTCTTGTCCATACGCTGACAGTTTAGTCAATTAATGGCCCTCTTTTTTTTATAATTGACAAACTGTCGATGTCGGGATTTGAACACATTACCTGACAGTTCCAAGATGCCTACCAATATAAGAGGCGGAGCCGTCTAAGGCGTTATGCCTGCACAGTATGCCTACTTGGAAACTTGGAAACTTGGAGGTTATGGTTCGAATCCCGACAATTATATATCCCGACAATCTATACATATATATATATATATATATATATATATATATATATATATATATATATATATATATATATATATATATATATATATATACATATATATAATATATATATATATATGTATATATATATAGTTTTAGTCTGATTAAAATGAAGTACTAAATTGATACCACGTTCAAAATTAGCGATACGTTTATCTGTACTTTATTTTCTAATCTACTAGAAGATTTGAACCATGATATGGAATTTTCAAAAAATAATTAAGTTAAAATAAAAAAGTTTCTTAAAATTACCCATTCATTATTGATATTAAAATATTCGATTTATATATTCAAATTATAATAGGTACATATTCCGAAGTCAATGCATTTAAAACATTATGTCATGAAACCAAATAAAATACTGAATGATCTTGTATTAATGAACACGTATTGTAAATTTTCAACACAAAACAAATTTTGTATTGATTGGGTCGTTAGTTGACGAAAATCGATTATAATGAACAAATATATTTATGGGCATAGTCTTTTTATGGGTACAAGTTCCGAGATGAGGTCTTCAACATTTCTAGATTTTCCTCTTGTAATGTAATGCTGAGAACCTCATCTCGGAAAATAATTTCTTTAACGATAAATTCCAGATATCCAACCAAAAGGACGTTTTTTAAATAATCTGGAGTTATTAAAAATAAATAAATTCAAAAATTGTGATTCCACACTAAATGACTAACTGACCAATTGGATTTTAAAACCACCTCCTTATTGAATCTATTTGTGTAAATTATTACACAAATATATTAAAAAGGAACATTTTATGCCCCAAATTACCAGCCCAGAATTCCAGAGTATGTATTCAATGTATTGTTTGTATTGTATACTTTGTATAATAGTGACCATAAAAAAGAGTTGGTATTATTATATTTTTTTCAGAAAATGTTTTAATTAAAAAAAGAAAAAAATAATAATTGATAGGTACCCTGTATTTTCTTTATCTCTCTTCCGACCTCTCGCTCAGAGTTGAATGAAGTCAAACTTTGGTCACCTTGCAATAATTGGTCACCTTGTATTGAAACATCGTTCAGTCTTACTTCAAAACACACCTTTTTTGTTACTCTCACTCAGCTTATGCAGAGTCCAGTTGCTCAAATTTACAACTCATGCCCACCTCTGATGTAGAGCACCTGAAAATGTTTACCTTGTTGCTACAGTATTAAAATTGTTCATTTCATGGACAACTGATGAACGAATAATGTTCCAAAACTAGTCAAATAAAGTTATTATAAGAAAATTTCATATATATTTGTTTTATTTAATAACAAAAAAAATTATTTAAAAAAATATTTTTACTAAATTTAGGATCCTATCGCTTTAACAATCTTCATCAAATATATATAATTACAAATTTTACACTAAACCATTGGGAGGATAAATTAATATGGGGAACATTTAATACACTTCACGAAAAAATATGAACAATCACATTCTTTGGATGAACAAATTTATTACGATGACTTGAATTATTATTAATCACGGAACTTTGACACCATATGTGTTTTACTTTAAACATTATTAAAATTATGTGGTGAATTTTATATACCATCTATATTCTATAGTACGGTTAACTTGAATAAATTAAAAAATAAATAAATGCACGATACTATTGCATATTGATTATATGTATTGAAATATCAAAACAATGAAATAAGTGAGAACTATTAGGAAGATATGAATTTATATGTATAGAAGTAAGTTTTTGACGATATAGTGCTTCATGCATTAAGTAAGAAGAAAATTTTTTGGAAATAAAGTATAAAGAGTTTTGTGCAGATATAATGAAACTAGCAAATCTTTGAGATATTTGAATATTCATTTACAATTGTTAAGCTGTTTTAAAAAACGTGTATGCAGTTTTTAATATTTTAATATTATAGCAAAAATGTTTAACTTAAGAGTTAAAAAATTAGTCACGCAGGAGCAGAGTCAACTAAGCAAATTATCATAGAAAACATAATTAACTCTCTAGCGGTCACAATTTTATTCTGATCAGAATAAAATGTCGTATCTGACACGATTTCAGTATTTGCAAGGCCAAATGTATTAATAAATGGCATAGGTCAAGGGGAAAGGGGGCATAGAGAAAGAAGAAAACACAAAATATAAATTATCTCTCTTAATATGAATGTATAAGGAGTAAAGTTGTAGAATATAATATTTGCTACAATTGGATTTTATTTTATTTAGGATATATATATATAAACGTAGCATTTTAAAATACGAATTTTAGTTTTATTACTTATGTTCTTGTTAGTTAATATTTGTTTATATTTATTAAATATTACTTTCGATAGAGCTATACGTCGTTTTATTTCACTTATGCATTTACCGTCTGATGTAATGGTCGCACCGAGATATGTGTATTGACTCACTTGTTCTAACTTTGCACAGTCAGCCTTTAGATTGACTTTTGGGTTAACTTTTTTGGAGATTATCATACATTTAGTCTTTTTTGCGTTAATTGATAAACCATATTTTTTACAAGCTTTGATTACGTTGTTGATTAAACCTTGTAAATTGTCTTCACTGTCACTTATAAACACAATATCATCCGCATATCTTAACATATTTATATTTTTTCCTCCCACGTTAACTTCTTTAAAATCGTCGATATTTGCAAAAAATAATTCCGCGTATAAGTTAAATAAGTCAGGTGATAAAATACACCCCTGTCTCACTCCCTTCTTTATTGTTACGTATTCTGATATATCCCCATTAAATTTTATTGCTGCCGTTTGATTCCAATATAAAGATTTTATAATTCTCAGATATTTTTCGTCAATGCTGAATTTTTCGAGAAGTGAGAAAAACATATCATGTAGCACACTATCAAATGCTTTACTAAAATCCAGGAAACAGATATATAGTGATTTATTCACCTCTAGTGATCTTTCACATAAGACTCGGAATTGGAACAATTAATTACGGGTGCCTTTCCCATGAACGAAACCACTTTGGTCCTCTCCTATTTCTGGTTGTATTTTATTATGGATTCTATTTAAGATGATTTTACAGATAATCTTTGTTACATGACTCATTAGTGATATTAATTATTCATCACATGTTTTAGCATTTGATTTTTTCGGTAACGCCAAAAATACTGATTTACAAAGAGTATTTGGAATGATTCCTGTATCGTAAATAGTGTTGATACTTTCAGTTAGTATGCTTAGGGGAGATTCATCCAGCGATCATTTCTATGCAGATATTGTCTGGACCGGCGCTTTTCGCGTTTTTCAGTGCTTTTACTGCCTTTTCCACTTCTGTTTGAAGTATTTTTCGACCACTCAAATTTGGTTCGTCAGTATAATTATAGCTGAATATTTTTTCGCCTTTAAACAGTTTTCTGACGTATATCTGCCATAACCGCATGATTTCTTGTTCGCTCCAAATAATATCACCATTTTCAGATTTCATGTGTCCTGACGTTTGGTTACATTTTTTGTTACACATTTCATTTATTTTTTTATGAATATTACTAAAATTCTTTTCATTTTCCATTTCGCTACATTTTTCATTTATCCATTCTTCTTTAGCTTCAATACACCGTTTTTTTATTTCTTTGTTGAGTTTATTATAGATTTCTACTTCATTTTTCATTTTTGCATCACGTCTTGAGTTTGTAGAGGTAAAAGATTGATATAATGATTATTATTTAAATAAATAATAAATATATGTTAAAGATATAATTAATCTTTATTGAATTGATTTATGACATATTATATATATTTTTATGTAAATTATCAAAGTTGTTAACATTCAAAGCAACCGTGATAATAGAGAGAAGTTATAGTTGTTAAGCAACAGATAAAAATGATAAACAATATTAAAATAATAATTTAATAATGAAGAAGCGATACCGCTACATACTTCCCCCCATCAACTGATAAAGAAAAACGACTAGAAAAAGGTTGAAACATAAAATAACCTTGTTCACTCGGAAAAAACTTTAATAGTTGATGTACATCTTATAATTAAATACAAAGATAATTAAGATAAGATTAACATTGAAAAAAGTATGCAGATTTTAGCCTGTCAATCGAAATAGAGGTAGGTTTGTTATTGATATCAATAACAAAAAATTTAGAAAATCTCTTGATAACAGAGAAAGGACCTCTATAATTACAAGATAGTGGAGGTTTGACATGATCCTCACGTATAAAAACTTTTTTTGATGAATCTAAATCTTTGGGTAAAAATACATTTTTGATGGTGAACTGTCTGGTAAAGAAAAATTTTGCGTTGATCATTCTATTTTTCGACTCTCGAGTAGATTGTTGAACAGAATGATATGTATCAACGTTTTCTGAAAAGAAATCATATGGTAATCGTAGAGGAATTCCATATAAAATTTCTGCAGAAGAAAGATTAATATCCTCCTTGACTGAGGAGCGCAAATTTAGAAGTACCCAAGGTAAAATTTTGTACCAGTTATTATTTTTTTGACAGCAATTTAAAGAAATTTTGAGTGATCGGTTAAACCGTTCAATAATACCGTTGCTGTTAGGGTGATAAGCAGTAGTGGAAATATGCTTAATCCCTAGAGAAGACAAAAAATCTTTCCATATATGTGATTGAAATTGTTTACCTTGATCAGTAGTGATCCTCGTAGGTAAACCAAAACGCGAGAACCAAGAAGCAATCAAATTGTTAATAATTTCTTCCGACGTGATAGTTTTGATTGGAATAGCCTCGACCCAACGCGAAAAACGATCAATGATAGTGAAGATATACCGATATCCTTCACTAGGAGGAAGAGGTCCAACAATATCTAAATGTAAGAAAGAAAATTTGATACTTGGTTCTTCAATTGGCATAAAATCACTTTTAGTATGACGAGTGATTTTATTTAATTGGCAGATCGGACATGATCGTGTCAAATTTTTGATGCTCGAAATAAGATCAGGGTTAAAAAAGAATGTGCGTACTTTTTTCAAGGTTTGTCTAATTGATGGATGACCAAGATTATGGACAGCTTTCCATACATCTTCTATATCAATGTCAGGTACGAAGATTCTGGGAATTTTCAAAGAAGTTGTAGCGGTATCGCTTCTTCATTATTAAATTATTATTAAAATTCCAGCTTCATTGAGAATGTTGAAAACAGTTTTGAGATCTTGAGTGTGTTTTTCTTCGTTTTCACTCGCGATTAAAAGATCATCAAGATAAGTAAAAACAAAATCTACATTTCTAAATAAATCTGCCATAAATCTAGAAAAGGTTTGAGCTGCATTGCGTAAACCAAAAGGCATTCTCAAAAATTCAAATAGACCAAAAGGAGTGATAATGGCAGTTTTCGCGACATCATAATCGTGTACAGGAATTTGATAATAAGCTCTTTTTAAATCAACTTTAGAAAAGATCTTTTTATCATTTAATTTCACATTGAAATCATATAAATGAGGAATTGGATATCTGTCAGGGACCGTGATCGAATTCAGTCGACGATAATCACCACATGCACGAAAAGAACCGTCCGGTTTCTTTTTCATGAGAAGAGGTGATGACCATTCAGAATCCGAAGGTCTACAAATACCCAAATCTACAAGTTCCTGAAAATGTTTTTTAGCAGCTGACAACTCTTCAGGACATAGCCTGCGATATTTAGAAAATATCGGATAAGAGTTTGTCACAATGCGATGACGAGTATTATGTTTAGCATTAAGATTGAATTTTTCTGATTTGGTTAAATTTGGAAAAGAATTTAAGATTTTCGTAAATTGATTTTGAAGTGAGATCACTTCAACGCATGAATTAATAGGTTTTAATAATGTTAGATTATTAAAATCGATATTCAAATTGAATTTCTTTAGAAAATCTAAACCTAGAATGCCATGAATTACATCGCCAACAATGAATTCATGACGAAAAACCAAATCATTTCCAAAATTGAGAAAAATTTCAGAAGTACCAAAAGTAGTAATTTTAGTATTGTTTGTTGCAATAGTTGAAAAAGGTAAATTTGTAAATTTACATGATTTACAATACGACTTTGGAATCACAGATAGTGAACTTCCAGTGTCAACTAAATATCGAGTACCTTCATGTAAGAGATCGTACATGAAGATTAAGTTATACGATGATGATGTTGTGTTATTGAATTGGGTTTTTTTATTGACAGAGCTACTGACCAACTCAACAGGAGCTCTTAGATTTTTTTTGAAGTTTTATTTGAATTTATACATCGCGTATTTAATTTACAAAAAGAACAAGGAAAAACACACTTATGTGCTTTGGTACCATATTTATTATGATACCAACACACAGACTTCACCGGAACTTTGTGTAAATTGGTTTTTGGAGCATATTGGATCTTTGAAGGTGACTTTTTTGAATTTTCCAGTTCAGTGACTTTATTTTTAAGAATATTTAATTCTTTATTTAACATAAAATTATCTGTTTTATGAATTTCTGAAACGGGAAAAGAACTGATATTAGATACAGAATTCAATTTATAAATATCATTAGCGAAATTAACAATAGTTTTCAGATCAACATTATTGTCAACGGTGACAAGTTGAATTTGAATTTGTGTGTCTAATTTACCAATGAATAATTCACGAATGAAATGTGAATCAAGATTTAGACCACTTGATAGGGATATCATTGTATTATATAATAATTGAGGAGTATCGAAATCTTTTTGAGATAAATTTAATAATTTATTTAGACGATCTTTACGAGAAAGTCCAAAAGTTTCCTTTAGAATATTTTTGAGTGTATCAAACTTATTTTCTTGTGGTGGATTTACAATAATATCTCTAACATGAGAAGTGTAATCCTCAGGTATAGCTAAAGAAGCTAGTGTGAATTTAGTTTCATCGTCAATAATATTTTGAATAATGAAGAAACGAGAAACTTGAATTATCCATAATTCAATGTCTGTTACATTAAATTGTGGAAGTTTTTGTAAATTTGGAAGATGTATTGTAGGTGCATCTAAATTCGGTAACTCATTTCGATTTCTAGGCATATTAAAAATGAAATGTCAAAAAAAATATATTTTTAGAAATCGAAATAGTTATAAGCATAAAGCAAAAATAAGTATTATAACAGAATTGAAAGACTTATCTGTTAAATTTGGTGGGTGGTATGCTATATTTTGTAAGAATTACAATATTAAATAATAATTCATCCAAACCAATCATCCAATAGTCATCTGTTGGAAGATTTTGGAAATTTTTTCTTTAAAAATATGTTAATTTACCACCCTCTTCGCTTATTTTTTCTAGGGAGTCAAATTGTAGAGATATTTGATTGATATAATAAATAATTATTATTTAAATAAATAATAAATATATGTTAAAGATATAATTGATCTTTATTAAAATGAATTATGACATATTATATATATTTATATGTAAATTATCAAAGTTGTTAACATTCAAAGCAACCGTGATAATAGAGAGAAGTTATAGTTGTTAAGCAACAGATAAAAATGATAAACAATATTAAAATAATAATTTAATAATGAAGAAGCGATACCGCTACAAGTTCATTAATTCTAAAATTTGAAGTTTCATCCATGGTTTTTTTCCTATTAATTTTTGTGTGGTTGTGACTTCTTCTGCGCTTTGTACTACTAGCTCACTGAATTTTTTCCAGGCAACTTCCACATTTTGGCTTACTGTGGTTTGATGTTTAGCTAATTTTTTTTTCAGTTCTTCGTTAAATTTTTGTTGCGTTTTTGTATCGTTAACCAAAACATTGAAGTTTTTCTTTGCAGTTTTGCTGGGTTTAACTATCGTTTTAAATTTGAGTCTTATTTTTGCTACAAGTATTGCGTGATCAGTATAGCAGTCTACTCCCGGGTATGTTTTTGAGCTAAGGACAGAATTTCGATATCTTTTATTAATTATTTTAAAAGTTATTTAAAAATTATTTTATATCTTTTATTTTCCACGTCCATAGTCTTCTCGAATGATTCTTGAACCATGTATTGGTAATGACAAATTCATGTTTGGTGCACCAGTCTTCCAATATATCTCCTCTGGTATTGCGTTTATTTAAGCCATATGCCCCTGTGTATTCGTTTCGGGTACCTTTTCCTATTTGCGCATACCAGTCTCCCATAACTATGACTAGTTCTCTACATTTACACTGTTTGATGGCTTGATCAAAGTTATTATAAAATTCATTCATTTCATCGGCGGTACTTTCAGCGGTGGGTGTATATATCTGGATTAATGATAAGTTAACGGTCATGCCTCGAAGTTTAACTAGTAATACTCTATCTGATATTTGCCAATACCCCATAATATTTTTTGCTGCTTCATTTTGGAAAATCATTGCAACTCCATTATCGTGGGTCCTTCCCCCAGAGTAAATTACCCTGAAATCATCACCAGTTATAAAACTTCCACTATTGGTCCATCTAGCTTCGGATATTCCAAGAATATCCAATTGGAGTCTATTCATTTCAATTTTTAAGTTATCTAATTTATCGGTTTTATACATTGTTCGAACATTCCAGGTGCCAATTTTTAATGGTTTTGGGATACCATGATTATCCTGGGCAGTAGTGACTGACAGTGGTTTGCCGTTGCTTACTGTCTTTTGACAATTTTCTATGTTTTTGTAAATTTTGTTAGGATTGTAGTTCAATGTTGTCAGAGGTTGATCTTTATTTGCTTGACGTAGGCGATTTTTTGTTAAATGTGTTGATTGCTAGTATTGATTTAGACATCCAGTTAACGTTGTCTCTTTACTCTTTTCTACTAGGTTATTTGTTTCGATGTCTCCTGCAGAATAATTTGATATGGGCGTGCCCACTGAGTTTGCTCTTGGCTTCATAAAACTGTCGATTGGCCTCATAAAACTGTCGATTTTTCCAATGCGTCTTCTTTGGGTGGTGGTTTTTGTTTGAGCATTTTCAGTTGGAGGTCTTTGTTTAAAGTTTTGTTTGTTCTGTTTTTCAGACCCTACTTTTCTATTATAAACACTTGGTACTTGTATTTCACTTTCGTCTTGAAATTGATTTTTTTGATTTAATGTTAATTGATTTTCGTTAGTCTTATCTTCTGACAGTGCGACTAGTTTTCCTTCAATGAAAAGGCTGTCTTGTTTCAGTATTGCATGTTTTCCTTCTTGTTTCGCTTTATTCATAATTGGAATTGCTATTTTTCTCTTTTCTAGAACTTTTTTCGTGAAATCTTCTGAGATGTAGACATTCGTATTATTTAATTTATATTTATTTTGCAAAATCAATAACTTTTCCTGCCAAGTAGTGAAACCTACAATAATAGGAACGCTTTCATTTTGACTATTAATACGTTTAACAAAGTCTATCTCTTCAGCGTAACAATTAATTTGTAAGCCATTATTAATAACCTTTAAGATCAGGTCCATTATATCATAATATTTTACATTTTTAGTGTCCACTCCGTAAAACACAAGATTGATAGTTGTACAATTTTTTCTTTCAGATTGATATTTTCTTGTAATAACAAATCAAATTTAGAATCTATGTTGTTATTAACCTGACTAATTTTATCCTTAAGGTCTTTTACAAACGTATTTAAAATAGTTTTCAAATCATCCTGTGCTATTGCACTTCACTTCGACTATTTAATATACGTAAAACAATTTTTTGTAATGAATTCATTTTCGATTTAATGTACAATTTATTTTTCTATCTAGAGCACGGCAGTGCGACAGGCCGAGTTTAAGGGACACATTTGGACTTCTCACTACAGTTCTATTACTCATCGAAATATCAGAGCAGATGACCCGGAAATATCTTCTGAACGAAAAGAGCTACAGTGCTGGTTTTTCGAATATGGAATATTTAGAGAATTATAAGAAAACAAGTTTTTGCTTTTCGTTAAGAAATAAACGGTTAAAAAGTTATTTCACTTCAAAAACGAAAAATTCGCGGGAACGCCCATAATTCTTGGTAACTAATAGATCGTAATTCTACGCTACTTCCAGATATCCTGTAAAGTTGATATTTGGCATACAGGTAGATCTAGTACCCAAACCAACGCGAAAACTGGAAATTTGTATCGGAAAAAAGGAAATTTTAACAATTTTCGTTTTAATTATTTAACATTAGAAAACATATATATACATAAATATACCATCTGATTCGTTGATATGTATATCCGCCTCCTTTCTGATTGGTTGGATATTTCCTATAAATGTATTTTGCATTTTAACTTGTAATGATTAGATAAGAATACTTCAAATGGATAACACTCATTGTTAAAAATTTTCAACAAAGAAATTTTTTCAAATTTATCATTTAATTGTTTTATTAATAAAAAAAAAAAATTCAAAAATGACGTGGAATTCAGGACGTGGTAAACTTCAATTTTCAGTACACCCCCCCCCCAAAAAAAAAAAATCGGAAAAACATCCTCCAAAAATACGTTTTTCAGTTCTATAAATGCTAGAAAGATGGGACTTTCACTAATCGACCCGACATAACGTCAAATTAACAGAATATTTTGAAAAATTTCATTACCCACATCGGAACCCCACCGAAAATGGGAAAAACACATACCTAAAACTGACCTTTTCAATTCTATTCATGATAGAAAGATCGGTTTTTTTCCATTCGACGTGGAACAGGTTCAAGATAACAGAATTATTTGAAAAAAGTAAATTTTTCTATCACAACCCTTCGCAATTGGGAAAAACGATCCCAAAACGAACCTTTTTGTTCCATACATGCTAGAAAGATGCAGTTTTTTGCAATCGACGCTAAACAGCTGCAAATTAGGAAGTTATTTCGAAAAACTTAATATTTTATATTGCAACCTCCCGGACAATCGAAAAAAACATCCCCCAAAATTACGTTTTTCAGTTCTATACATGCTGAAATGATGGGATTATCACCAATCGACCCGAAATAAAGTCAAGTTAACAGAATACTTTGAAAAATTTCATTACCTGCATCGCAATCCTCTTCCCCCCCCCCCTTCTACCCGAAAATAGGAACAACAACTGTAAAATTGCTATTTCAGTTCAATTCATGTTAGAGAGATGATATGTTCTTTTTAAAATCAAATTAACAGATTACTTTGAAAAATTTCATTACCTACATCGCAAACCTCCGAAAATCGTTAGAAAGATCACGTTAGAAAGATCACGTTTTTTTCTTCAACGTGGAACAGGATTAAATTAACAGGATTATTTTATGATAGTAATTTTTTCCATCGCAACCATTCACAAATGGAAAAAACACCCCTTAAACCACCCTTTTTCTTCTATACATGCTAGAAAGATGCGGTTTTTTCCGTTCGACGCTTAATAGCTACAAATTAAGAAGGTAAGTAGAAAAACTTAAAATTTTTCCTCACCACTGCCTTAAAAAATGGGAAAAAAACCCCTGAACTACCCGAAATTCCCCGCATAAAAATTCCCCTTCCAAAAATGTTCCCCCACCCCCTTAATTCTCTAATGGTATGTACTTTTTGTTAAGGATTCAACTTTTTTTGCAATTCATATAATGTTATTTTTTGTGACGCGGAGCCAACGGGTCAACGGGGGAATCCCCTTGCAAGCAGTGGGAGTCAAATATTCTTAAACCATAATCCAGTAAAAAGTAAAAAAAATAATTGCATATTCTTGTGTCAAATTTAGTTCACCTAAGCAAAAATTTTTAAATATATATGTCCAATTATTGTTATTTTTGGAGGCGGTGACCAAATTTTATGTGATGGATAAATTTTATGTGGAAAATTAAAATTTAAATCAATACAATATTTTTTCGAAATAAAAACGACAAAATTTTTTCAATTTCTCTATGCTGACACCTCCTCCAAAAAACATAAATGTAGCGTTTTGCGCGAAGCCTTCGGCTTCGTATATTAAAGCCTTTCAAAAAATAGTCCGATCAAAAATATAAACGTAAGAAAGGGCCGAGATTTAGGGAAAATCCTTAATGTAATAGTTGCCTCTTAAAAAGTGATGATATGAGAGTAAGGAACGAGCTATTTACATAATAAATAGCTCTAGACTTCATATAATAGTTGCTTCTTAAAAAATGATGATATAGAAGAAAGGACGGAGCTATTTACAAAGAAAATAGCTCGGTAAACTATTTACTAAAAAAATTAATGAGGGGTAAATTGATTAGATGTAAAAAAAAAATTTGGTTGAAATTTATTTCGTAAGTTTCTCTTAGTATGTTTTTAAAATTTTATATAACGCGGCAAGTTATTTTTTCTGATGATTTCAAATATTTTAAAACTTGAAACCCCGCAAACTCGGCCCTTTCCTACATAATCCAATAGAATTTGATCCAGTACAAGCAATTAATGCAATGGATGATTTTCGATTAATTAATTTAAATACAGATCAAAAACGTATATTTGATAAAATTCATGAAACGTTGGGCAAAAATTCGAACACTCTTAGGCTTTTCGTGAGTGGTACAGGGTGTATGGGTAAAAGTTACCTGATTAATTGAATTAAACAATGGGTGTCGAAAAATTTCAAAAAGACTGTGAGTGTCACTGTGCCCACTGGGATTGCAGCGTTTAATGTTAATGGGCTAACTGTCAATAAGTTAGAACTACCAGTTGAACATGGATTTACACCTAAATATAACCCTCTTTCAGATCAAGTTTTAAAAGTTTTACGACCTGATTTATCGAACATGATGCTTATAATCATAGATGAAGTGTCAATGATTTCCAACATAACTCTGATGTATATTAATTTACGTTTAATAGAAATATTTGATACCTCTGACAATAAAAATGGCTGGTTTGGAGGAAAACATATTTTGCTATTTGGAGATTTGTTACAACTACCACCTGTCAGAGAAAAATCACCTTTCGAAGACATATCAGCTAAAGATTTAAATAAACTGATAGGTTCATTAGGTGTTACAAATTTATGGAAAAAATCATTTACTTATGAAGAACTTTGTATTAACATGCGACAAAAAACTGATAATGGTTTTATGAATCTGTTGAGTTGATTACGATTAGGAGTTATAACGTTAGAAGATTCTAAATTATTATTTACCAGATTGCTGAAATTTAATTCCACTTCTGTTAATGATGGACTTCAAGAATTGATAGTTCACCTCTCATCATTACCTGACAACACAGTTTGCTTACTGCTAACAAGAAATATGTGTGCTCAACCTAATGAAGCAATGTTAAAACGTATTGAACAGCCGGTCATAGAAGTAATTGCTATTGATGAGGTCGAATGTCGAAAGTCATTTTCTAAAATGTTTGAGAAAACAATTAATATAAAAATAGGAGCTCGTGTAATGCTTCGAAGAAATGTCGATCTCAGTTAAGGACTCACGTTCTTCACGTTATTTTTTCAACTCTAACTGTGATTAATATATAGATTTCTATTGATTATATTAGTGTATTTTTGTCACGCCAAAAAGCGCAGCCTTCTTTTATTCAACTCTCTCTCTCTCTCTCTGTATCTAATTTGTATATTTCAATTTATTTTAGCAAATTTCCGGAAGGGAAATAGAGCTATTGGTCTCGTACCAAAGTCAAAATTTTGCTTCTTTTTTTTTAAATGTCGATAGATCCTACCTAGTAGATGTCGAAAATAATCGCCACCAAAATTTATATATATATATATATAAAAGTTTTTTTTATCATATTATGTACATTCTTGCAAAATAAGTCAAAGATAGTAATAGCTTACCCTCGATTCGCCTCGCCTCGGCCAAGGCGAGGCGAGGCAAGGATGATAGCTAACCCAATCGAGGCGAGGCGAGGCTAGCCAACAGTCTGGCGAGGTCGATATTTAAAATAGCGAGGTAATACCAAAATCTCGCCTCGCCTCGTTCTTCGTGAAACACTATTGGCGACATAAACAAAATTAAGAAAATTCGCATAAAATTTACACATGGTTTGGTACACGACTTGGAACCAGTTAAAAATAAATTTGAAGTTTTCTATCACGCGTTTGTGTAATTTATTTTAGCAAATTTCCGGAAGGGAAATAGTAATAATTGGTCTCGTACCAAAGTCAAAATTTTGCTTCTTTTTTTTTAAATGTCGGTAGATCCTACATAGTACATGTCGAAAATAATCGCCACCAAAATTTATATATATATATATATATATAAAAGTTTTTTTTACCATATTATGTACATTCTTGCAAAATAAGTCAAAGATAGTAATAGCTTGGCGACATAAACAAAATTAAGAAAATTCGCATAAAATTTACACATGGTTTGGTACACGACTTGGAACCAGTTAAAAATAAATTTGAAGTTTTCTATCACGCGTTTGTGTATCGTGAGCAATTTCCAATTTGTCTTGCTTACGCTATCACTATTCACAAAAGTCAAGGGTTAAGTTTGGATAGTGCACTTTTGGATATAGTTTTATGTATATTTTCCTGTGGACAAGCATATGTTGCCCTATCTATAATTAGAAATGTTGCCGGAGTTCATCTTATTAATTTTGATCAAAGCCAAGTACTATCACAAAAAAATGCAATAGTAGAATATCCCATCAAAAACATGTAGGAAAGGGCCGAGTTTGCCGGGTTTCATCGGAAATCATCAGAAAAAATAACTTGCCGCGGTATATAAAATTTTAAAAACATAGTAAGAAAAAACTTACGAAATAAATTTCAACCAAATTTTTTCTTACATTTAATCAATTTACCCCTCATTAATTTTTAAGTAAATAATTTACCGAGCTATTTACTTTGTAAATAGCTCGGTCCTTTCTTCCATATCATCACTTTTTAAGAAGCAACTATTATATGAAGTCTAGAGCTATTTACTACGTAAATAGCTCTGTCTTTACTCTCATATCATCACTTTTTAAGAAGGAACTATTACATTAAGGATTTTCCCGAAAACTCGGTCCTTTCATACATTTATGTTTTTGGTCGGATTTAATATATTTGAAACAAATATGAATTTTTTTTATAAAGGTCCAAATATACAACTCTAAATTTTTTTTATTTAGAACGTATTTAAAATTAAATACAATATACATTATATCAAAAAATAGTATGTTGGTGTGAATTGTTTGTGAGCTTTTTAAGCGACCAGTGAGTGCTTTAACTATTTTTAAAATACACCAGTCTAGTGTACACCAGTCGTGACAAGTTTGTTTATTTCATATCTAGAGCACGGCAGTGCGACAGGTCGAGTTTAAGGCGTTTTTGCCTGTGTAATAAATTATGATGCAATTTTTAATAAAATGACGTTTATGTGTCTAATTATTTAATTTAAAAAAATGATGGATGGTATATTATTATTTTTGATGTTGATGAGGAAAAGACGTCAAAAATATACGAATTTAATCTGAAATAATCAAGTCAAAAACCTGTGGGTTGAATCGAATAACATTAACTTAAAAATCAATATGTTTCAAAAAATAAAAATGAGCGTAAATTGTTAATATGTATTAATATTAGGGTAACAGAAAAATGATAAGAAACAAAATTACAGTAAAACACAGTACCCACAACTTCACTCTTGATAAATTTTTCGATTTTTTAAAAATTAAGTCAAATTTTGTGATTCCCCCTCCCTCTAACCCCCTTTCAACTCGTCCGATTTTACCTTAACGAACTTGAACTTTAGAATACTAAAAGCGCCTCAAATACCAAATTTCATTCCAATCGGAATAAAGCTGTGACCGCTAGAGAGTCCACATACATTTTAAACAATATTTAATTGTAAATATGTCTGTAAATATTAGTGTAACAGAAAAATGATAAGAAATTCTGATAAATTTTTCGATTTTTCAAATATTAAGGGTAATAGTCAAATTTTGTGTTTTCTCCTTTAGAATACCAAAAGCAACTCAAATACCTAATTTTATTCTAATCGAAATAAAACTGTGACCGCTAGAGAGTCCACAGACATTTAAAAAAAGTACATATGGGTATATGTACATATATATATATATATATATATATATATATACATATATACAGATATATATATATATATATATATATATATATATATATATATATATATATATATATATATATATATACATATTATATATTAACATATATATATATTAAATTCGTATATTTTTGACGTATACTTTTTAGCGATAGTGATTTTTAACATCTAATAGGTAGGATCGATGGACATATGTAGGATCAATAGCTGCATTTCTTTTGGAAGAAATTTGCTAATAACCTATTAATTCTTGCAACTACGAATTAAAACACGTGCAATAGCTCGTTCAACTCTTATGACGTCTAGAAAAATTTGCAAAAATTTCAAACCTGCTCTTAAATAATTGCAAAAATTATAAACAATTAAGAGATTCCAAAGAAAAGGGGTCTTCTTTTTTGAAAATTGATCAAAAACTATTGGTGCTAGAGGAATTTTACAAACAAATTCTTAAAGAGTAGGAAATTTCCGAAAAAATGTGTCGACTCAAGGAACTTGACGTCTATTGTTAATACTATTTATTTAATGTTGAAAATAAGGTTGGGTAATTTTCAAAAATACAGACCCCTTTTCTTTGGAATCATTAATTGATTATAACTTTTGCAATTGTTTATGTGCGGGTTTGAAATTTTTGCACATTTTTTAGACGTCATATCTAGTTCAACGAGGAATCGAACGTATTCGAATTCGCAGTAGCAAGAATTAACACGTTTTTTAACTTGTTGACTAGACTCTATATAATAACTACCTATATAACATAAGATCCGAAATTTCAGACTAAAATGTAAAACCAATATTAATGCATTCTGAATGTAAAAGAATTCATTAAGTATTTCACATAAATTTTGTAAACATTATTTCTTGTTCAAATAATTGCAATAGTACAAAATTTATTTGATAATAAATTGTTGAATATGATATAAAATTAGAAAACCATAGTCACATACTTTTGATGATAATGATGAATTGATAATGTTAAACTCTCAAGAAAGATATATTAATATTTGCTAACAGTTTCTTGTGAAGTTCATTATATAAGAAACTATTATGTAAATATTTTAAAAAATATTATTGTTTTTCAAGTCAAACAATCCAACTAAAAATGTTGAGAAGTTTTATTAAAAAAATTTTTTTCTCTTTATATTCATAGAGTTTTTATATCCATATCTACATCTATACAATTATGCTATGGATGGTCATATTAAAATATTAGTTTTAATGCCAAGTATTTATAGTTTATTCCAATCATGAACTTGGACAAATAAGAAGAAAATATAATTTATTTTTACAAAAAGATATAATGGGAAAAATAGTTGAGATTTTCGTAACAATATTTTTATTTTGACTACACAGTTTTGGTAAAACAATTCCCTCTTCAGAAAATATACAATACTGACAAAAGACACAATTGACAAAAATGTGGCAAGTTTTCTATGACTATGGGTGAAAACCGAAACATATGTTACAGATATGCTTTTTTTATAAAAAGCTAATAACTGTGTGGAAACTTTTAAAAGCATAGCTAAATTTAATCATGTTAAAGTAAAAATTTTAACAAAAAATTAAACATATTAAGGTACTTATATAAGTTACAATAAATTACATAACAAAACATTGATTGAATGAAAACAGAAGTCCCGATAACACATAAATAAATAGACAGTAAGCTGAAATAAAAATAGAATTGTGGAACAATGCGTAAGACCTATCGTTGTAAGTATGTAAACTGGTGATCAATACAAAAAAATTCGTTACGCAGGAATCGCGTCCCCACTTAGCGAATTTCCTTAGAATTCATCAATTACTCTCTAGCGACCACAATTATAGTCTTATCGAAATTATATGTCGTATCTGATTATTAATAAATGGCATATCTCAAGGGGAAAGAGGGCATAGAGAAAGAAACACAAAACACAAAACATAAAATATCTCTCTTAATATTAGAACAAACGAAAAATGTATAAGGAGTAAAGTTGTGGAAAATTATGTTTGCTACAATTCACTTGAGAATCATTTTTCTCAAACTCTAATGTGAACAGAGACATTAATAATTTTAACTTTCAATCTTAAGTTGTAAATGTTTCTGTAACTATTAGTGTAACTGAAAAACAACATTATAGTAAAAATAAATACCTACAACTTTACTTCTTATAAATGATTTTTCGAATATTACGGGAGCTATGCCAAATTTTGTGATTCCCCCTCTCTCTAAATCCCTTTTTCCGTAGTCCGACTTTACCCATTAACGAATTTGACCTTTCAAATACCAAAAACGCCACAAATACCAAATTTAACACATATACACATAAACGTATATAGTATATGTTTATATGTTGAAATGTTGATATATATATACATATAAAAATTTTAACGATAGTGATTTTTAACATCTAGTAGGTAGGATCGATGGATATCAGAAGAAATTTTTACGAAATTCCATCATCAGTACAAGATGCATTTAGATACAATAGATGCATTTTTTTTGGACGAAATTCGCTATTATAACTTACACGGTAAAGGGCCGGGATACATACAAAGTTATTTTTGATTGCACTGTGCCGAAAATTAACTATCTACAAAAAGATTTAGGACTGTATAATTTTGAAAGTTCAGTTGTCCATTTACTAGTAGATCGCAATTTTCAAATTTAACTATTTCAACTTTTTCTAAATTATTTAAAATGCGTCCTTTGGATTATATATGTTAAAAAGGTATTCAGTATAACTAAAAATTAAATTTTTTTTGCCAAAATTTCAAATTTTTGTTTTATTTAATAATTATATGGGATTTTCGTCAAGTAATGACCAATTCAATACTAAATGAGGTGCACAACCGAAATTTGGAAAACAAAAAGCAGTTATAGCACAAATAATATATGCAACAAGGCAAAAATCTTGGATTTAATTTAGTTCATAGAACTAGTACATATAACTGAATGACACAAGACAGCTAGCTTTGGAGAAGCCTCCAAGTAGCCGAGCGGTCTAAAGTGTTATATCTACTTGGAACTGGGAGGTTAATGGACTAAACTGTTAGCGTATGGAAAAGAATGAAGTAACCGGCTATGATTAGGAAGGTTTTCTGCAGTTTCCTTCACGAACACCATATGAATATCGCCAAATTTCCTATCAGAGTCGGCTGCAGCCGCACATCCTACCAGTTCCTAGTCTACACAAAAAAATTCCTTCCACTCCACTCATATCCACACATCGTAAGGCATCACAATGAACCTTATGGACGAAGTTTAGCGCGCCCAGGACAGCCGCTACAATCAACTTATCTAGCTTTGGGAATGTTTTCAGACGAAAACATTTCTCAGAAGAAATTATAAATATAATATAATAATTTAAAAAATCTATAATAAGAACCATTGTTGGGTAAAAGCCTCCCCTGAATGTGACCAGTTACTTCAGTACATCGCCTCTCTAGCCCACCGCCTACCAGCAAATCCAACCATTTCATCTCTCCATCTCTTGCTGTTATAAGGTACCCACACAGACAATGTTTGACAACCATACGTTAAAAAAGGCAGCACACGAGTATTCATTACTTTGCATTTAATTACAGTAGACACATTTTCGTTTATGAAGATGTCTTTCAAGAACCATTATTTCCTCCAAACGTTGGCTATTCGTCTTTCAATCTCTTTTGAACACTTGCTATCTGAATGAAATAGTCTGAACCAAATAGACAAAGTTATTGACGAGTTCAATTGTTTCGTTTTTTGATTATAACTATAAGACTCACGTTAGCGTTATACTTGTACATTAGCCTGGGTTTTTCGATATTGACGTACAAACCTAAATCATTGGAAAGCCTGTTCAATTGGTTTTCAACAGCTTGTAGGAATTCAACTTTTTCAAAGTCAATAAAGACTCATCCGCTAATTTTTAGTTTGATAAAAATATGCCATTTATTCTTACGTCGTGTTTTCTACGTATTATTGTAAGAAGATATACTATAAAACAGCGTTGAACAATTTTGGGGACAGAGGCTCTCCATGTTTCATACCTTTGCATATCGGAAATACTGGGCCAAGCTTTTCCAATTTTATTAGCGCTATACTGTTCTCAAAAACAGTTTTTACAATGTATTCATCATGTACGTCAAAAATTTCAGAGGGCGCCAGACATAACAATGATTAACTGTGTCGAATACTTTATGCAAGTCGATAAATAGCAGATAAACAGCTTTTCGATGAATTGTTTTTAAATGGTCTAGCGTGGAGAAGCCGAGTCTGTAACCACCTTGTTCGCAGAGCTGATTATCATCTAAGGAGTTTTCATTTCTTCTGAATTTAAATTTGGAACACATTATATTGGAAGACAGGTTTATAGGCCTAAAATTAGATAAGCCTCTTTTTAAATTAATAATGAAATCGATGAATGAAATCACTGCTTTCGAAAACTTCCACATTCTAACGCTTTGTTAAATATATAAGTTGGCACATCAAGCAAACCCTTACCACCAAATTTAAAAAATTCGCTTTTGATACTGCCAAACCACCATTTGATAATTTAAAAATAACTAAAGTAAAATAAATAAATAAATAAGCATATTATTGCCTCAATGATTGGGCAAAGGCCTCCTTTATTTGAAATCACTGTCTGTTTTGAGCGGATCAAAATAGCTTTTACCAGCTGTTGTCGACAAAAGTAATCAGACTGTCACTCCATCGTTTATAATAGCGACGCCTTTCCCTCGTGTGTTTGTACGGCATCCACATTGTTGAGCCTTTTGCCCATCTACTTTCCGCTTGTCGAAAATTTTACCCGGGCCAACGCAACTTCAGGAGTCGAACACTCACCACAACGTCTTTGACTTTCGTTTTCTGTCTTATTGTTGCAGTGCAACGAAGTTTTTGTTTAAGCTTAATGTTTCGTTCAATATATCGACATACTTTAAATTTTTTAAGTTTACGTGTGGTAGTTGCACAAGTTTGTAAGTCAGACCTGGGACAATACAAGAGTTGAATACTTTTCAATTTTAGCGATGGTTATCAAGTCCATTAGTTTCAAATTTAATTGATGTAGTACTCTTTTCATATATATATATATATATATATATATATATTGTTAAGGATTCTTATATATTTATCAACGATTTGAGCATTTTTAAGTGCTTTTCATATTTACACATGCTCAATAGTATCAAACGCTTTATAAAAGTCTATGAGAGCCATATATATAGTAGCTAGGAGAGCCATATATAGGAGCCGTACTAAAGTACGGCTCTAAAGTACGGCTATATACTTTGTAGCCGTACTTTAGATTTTTCTACGATTTGCTTAAGATCCCGCTGGTTCAGAATATAACATATTTCATTGAAGGTTGTGCTGTTGGGAGATTGCCAAGCCCATCTTGTGTTTTTCGATTTTTTTTTGAATATGTGATACATATTTTTAAATTATATCCAGTTGCAAACTCAATTAATTTGTGTCCTCTCTCGTTTTTCTGACCATATGGACCGAAAAACTACTCTTCGATTGAATTTCGTATGTCAACTTTTCGTAACGACGGTCAAATCACAAATAAACGCTGAAATATAGTAAAATTGTTTTTCTGTCGCTTGGTATATTTTATTTTATTTAATATTGTACTATATTTATATTTATGCACTCAATTTTCACCTATTTCATTTGACAGTAGTCCTCAGATAAAAATAAAGCATACATTTTCGGAATCTGTGAATTAAAACCTTTCATTTGATACTAAACTCGATATATTTGTGAGGTTTTTTTATTTTTGGCAAGCGAATTCAGCAAGTTATATCTGCTACGTTGGACTTGATATGACGTCACATAGTCTATAACACACGGAAGAGGAAGCAAAAGACACCTCATTTTCAAAATCGGATGAGTAGTTCAGGCACTACGGTGGAACATATAGAAATACAAACATGCAAAGACTGCTAAAAACTTAACCCTTTCGTTTGGCTTTTCCGTCGTCGGGTAAAAAATATTATATCTTGTTGGTCATATTTGAATGAATTGGACACACGCATGTTGCACTATGTATTCCATTCATTTGCAAACAAATGTTATCTTGAAATGAAGACCAATAGATCTACATCTTCATCTCTTCGAATGTCGTAGATTTAAAACTACTTATTATCCACATAGTATCCTATAATGTCTGAATTATATCAATGCACAAACTTCTGGTTGAGGGATTTCAACCTTGAACAATCCGATTATATCACTTATTGGTAGAGCTGAATTCATTTGTTTTGACTATTATATGAGCGTAAGGGGAACTTATTTAAAAGTAGAAGGGCAACTTATTATACTGGTTATATTTCACGTTTAAACAAAATGATAAATGGATTAAAAGTAGGGGAAACATTAATATATTTCCTCCCCGTCATATTGAAAATAGACTGATCCACTCAAACTGTGATGATATTCGAGGATTCTTTACAAATGAATATACTTCTATCAACGTTATATTATCGAATGATAATTAGTGAGAACTCTAGGTTTTTGAAATAAAATTTCAAAGTTAACTTAAAGTTAAAATTTCACTGTTAAGTCACTAAAACAAAAAGAGGTTCATTATTTAAAAGCAGTCAAAGGCAATTCTATAGTAATAATGGACAAAACCGATTACTCACAAAAAGTTCATAAAATGCTAGACGAAGGCCCTTACCGAACTCAAAGGACCAACCCCTTATCGGCATTCATAAAAGAAGTTAAAGACACTTTAGACGAATGTCCAAAAACCATAAATAAACAAACAAAATACCAACTCCAAAGTTCAAACCCGGTAACACCCAGATTATATTGCCTTCCAAAAATTCATAAAAACGACGGATCAATGAGACCGATAGTCTCGGGAATCAACTCTCCGACATACAAAATAGCAAAATGGTTAGTTGCAAAATTCCAGGCCTTTAACCAAACAAATTCACTCGCAATTAAAAACAGCGTCGAACTAATCGATAAAATCAAAGACCAACCGGTACATCCAAAAGCACTACTAATGTCATTCGACGTCAAAGCTTTATACCCCAGTGTACCAATCCCAGAAACCATAAAGATATTGGAAAAATGGCTAAATACTCAGGATATACCCAAAGAAGAAATAACAGAATTACTAAAGCTAACACGCCTTTGCATGAAACAAAATGTCTTTACATTTGAAGAAAAATTCTACAGGCAAACATTCGGGACGAGCATGGGTAATCCACTATCACCTTTTCTAAGCAATCTCTTTATGAACGACTTAGAAGAAAAAGCCAAGAACAGCTTCGAATACTTTCCGACGGTCTGGTACCGGTATGTTGATGACATTTTTACGATTTTTGATACGGCCAAAGAAAACCCGAAAACTTTTCTAGAAAAGCTCAACAAAATGTACCCATCTATAGAGTTCGCAACAGAAGTCGAAAAGGAAGGCTCGATCTCCTTCTTAGATTTAAAAATCAGCAGGAACAAGGGCACAGATAAATTAGATTTTGACATATACAGAAAACCGACCCACACAGGTACATCACTTCTGATTCGAACAGTCCACCTCAACACAAACTAGCCATATTCAACTTTCTAATTAATAGACTACTAAAAGTGCCAATGTCGAGAAAAAATTATTTTAAAGAAGCCAAACATATTAAACAAATCGCAATATTTAACGGCTACACTCCAAAATTAATAAATTTCATGATCCGTAAAATTAAATTTAAAATTCTTAAAAGAAACACTACGACACTATCACCAGAACGGGCTGACAACGAACAAAATAAATGGTGCAAGCTAACGTACTTCCCATCTTGTACGAACAAAATTAAAAAAGAAATGGAGGATCATAATATAAAAATAGCTCTCGTGAGCAACTGTAAACTTAAACAGATCCTCGGGAACCCAAAAAAAAAATAATAGACGAACAAAAATCGGGAATCTATAGCATAGAGTGTCCTTCGTGTTCACAAACATACATTGGCCAAAGCCGTAGACAAATAGGAACCCGATTCAAAAAACATATGGCTCATACGAAATACGGCAGATTAGAAAAATCCTGTGTAGCTGCACACATTATAGAGAATGACCATAAAATCGACAAATCTAATTTAAAACTTGTTAAGGCTGTTCAAAATCCCTCAGAGCTGGATGCATACGAAAGCATATACATTCAGAAATTCAAAAGAAATATTATGAATCTAGACAATGGACCGGTACCAAATTCAGATTTAATCAAAATCTTATGGTAAAATCAAGTGCCAATATATCCATCTCTCTCTAAAGATGTCGAAATACAAAAAACGTGTTCACTGCGCAAGGCATAACTCGGTGCGGTCTTAGAATAGCATCTAAAGTCGGCCGAACATATATAAGTAGCGTAAAACCAAAATAGTTTGTGAAACTGTCACCAAATTAGTAACAAGAAACATATCCTGCGACAATATAAGAGTAATTTTAATAAGAGTAAAATTAACAGGAACAAATGTGAATGAAGGAAATTTTAACAAGAGCAATTTCAATATAATTTAAAATTTATTATATTTTAAATCTAGTATATTTTAATCTAGTTAATTTTCTTTTTATTTTTGTCTGTTGATCTCGACTTTATAACTATCTCTAATTGTCAAAGAGTAAAGTACGACTAGCTAATTTATACTGATGATGACTACATTGTAGTCGAAATACGTATTCATAATACAAAAAACTGATCTAGGTAAAGGGGACGAATTGGAAATTTTATACTTCTATCAGATAATAGTTTATATACCCGGTATATTAAGGGTATATTCAGTTTAGTTCCGACTTTGTAACGCTTGAAAATATTGATCGGCAGACATGGATTCTTGGTATAGGTGTTCATAAAATGCCCTAATTTGGTCATTTACTCATGCCCGTCTGTGCGCTTGTCGGCACGACGACTCAAAAACGAAAAGAGATAACGACCTAAACTTTGGATGTGTGTTAAGAGCCAAAAGGCAAGTAAAGTTAGTGAATAGGAAAAATGGGACCATGTTTGGACGAAATAGGTAAAATTTTTAAACACAAACTAAAATCGAAACATGAGAGACTCCGTACATGCGCGAATACAGGCATATTTGAAAACTTGCCTTTTTAAGGAGGACTTATTTCAAAATCTACAATTACATGACCTTTTGTCAGTTGAACTTTCGTTTTCGCTGTAAAATAGAATTAAAATATGCATGAAAAAACTAAAAAAGTTTGCTTGCAGAATCTTTAGTAAAAAAAGTACCAGTTAGAACAGAATCAGCCTTATATTGATATTTTGAATTTTATAGGTTTCACGCTAATCTCAGGTACTACCAATCCGATTTTAAAAATTCTGTATGAGTTAGATATCTCATTTATTGAGAAAGGTTAAAGGCTATAAAAAGTTTGCATCTCATGTGCCACATAGCGACTGTTATAAAAACCTATCCTTGTGTGTGATAGTGAGAGTTTTTAAATATAAAAACGATTATCTAATATAGCTAAATAATTTTGGAATAAAACATTTTTTCATACAACAAATAGTTTAGGTACAATTTCAGTATTAATAACATGTCAATCTCTATAACTATAATTAAGGAGGGGGGGAGCTAAATCCCATACACGTGAATGAAATGGGGTATCGTTGAGAAGAGATAAATAAAAAGAAATGTATGAAGAAGCCACTCACCTTTCACAATACTTAAAGCAGAATTGAAATACACTCCCTATAAGGATTTTCTTAAACCCGGGGCAATGTCGGGTATTTCCGCAAGTATATAGATAAATGAAACAGATTTACATTGTTATAATTCAAAAACAAAGTACTATTTTACAAACACGTATCTGTTAATATACATAGTGTCTCAAATTTTAATCCGGAAAATTGTTTAGCCGATAGACCTCCAAAAAATAAGAAGATAAGTTCACATGAACTTGGATTTTTCAAGCTTCATTTTCGAGGTACAGGTTATGATGGTAAATAAAAAATATTCTTTTTTCAAATTATCCAAAAACTGTATGGCTGCTTTTGATTACAATTGGGACGTTTTTAGTTATAAGTGGCTTCATTTGATGAAATCAGATTTAATTTAATTATTCCAGGGCCGGCGCTGGTGCACGCTAACTAGATATTTTCACTAACAATTTGAGTACCCCACCGGGTTTTGCTAAGTTTCATATTATTTTTCGATTGAGTAATTAAAATAACAACTGTTTTCTTTTTAGCCATTTCCAGTCTATCTACCCGGTAAAAGTAAATTTTATTTTAATAATAACAAGTTTATTAAAATAAATAACAATAATTGCTCGAATCGATCACCCCTTACATCAAAAAAATTTCCTTCAACGGCTTGACAGATTTAACTCCACTAGAAATTTGGTCTGTATATTCTTAGAATTCGGTGAATGCATTTTCAGTTCGACGAATAAGAATGTTTCTGGTGTTAACAGCCTTTTCATACACTTTTCGTATTTTACTACCTCCATAAATAAAAATTCAAAGTGTTCGGGGTAATTTAACTTCAACCATACTCGTACAATCTGCCTGAAGTGAGGTGGTGCTCTGTCATGGTTCAACCAGTGTTTATCAAAACACTTCCCGATTGCCCTGTTAAATACACTCTATAAACTGTTCACTTCTATAATAAACAATGGCCTGCAGCTCTGGGTTGAAGAAAAAACCCATTGCCAAAAATTAAGAATGGTTTTCGAATTGGTCGCAGCTGTGTTGACACTATTTTCATCCTGAACTCTCTCCCAACGATCCAAGTTGTGAATCTCAAGGTGGAATTTGACTTTTAAAATCATGAACTACTATAGAAAAAATTATGTAATACTAGAATCTCGGGAAAACTGCTAAGTGTGATTAGAAATATTTATGCCAAAATCTAAAATTAAGCTGCATGGAAAACCTACTGATAACATTGATTTAACGTCAGGAGTTCTGCAGGGGAAACGCTCGCTCAGACCTTTAATTTGTTAAATTTGTTCATTGAGGACACAAATGATTCATTTCGAGACGGAGGCTTCTCTGGGTTAAATATCATGCAAAAGTGTGGCAACGATATGATAGTATTTGGGTACTTCCCGTTTAATGTTCAACAAAAATTAAACCATGTATTTTTGTATTGTAATAACAACAAACTAGTTGTTAATATCAAAAATTCGTTACGCCGGAGCAGCGTCAACTTAGCAAATTTCCTTATAATACATAAATCACTTTCTAGCGGTCATAATTTTAGTGTGATGAAAATGAAATATAATATCTGATATGATGTTCAACAAAAATTAAACCATGTATTTTTATATTGTAGTAACAAAAAACTAGTTGTTACTATCAAAAATTCGTTACGCAAGAGCTGCGTCAACTAAGCGAATTTCCTTATAATACATAAATCACTTTCTAGCGGCCATAATTTTAGTGTGATCAAAATGAAATATAATATCTGATATGATTTTAATATGATTTTGCATTTGCAAAAATTAAATTTATTAATTAAATTAAATACTGATATGAAAAAATTAACTCGTCAACCAGGACTTCTTGTTGAAGTGATATTTTTATTTAATATTTGTTTATTTGTGTATACTTTCGTGTCAACATACAAGTGTTTGTCCAAATTCCTTTCGGTTACGTATGACAAACTGTAGAAGACTATAGCGTATACCCGACACATTTCATTGTCATTGAATTTATTAATTAAATTAAATACTGATATGAAAAAATTAACTCGTCAACCAGGAATCGAACCTCGGGCCTCTGGATAACCGGTCCAGTGTGCTTCCTCTACACCAAAGACGATTGTGATGTGACAGCCAACTTTTTCATATTATTCTAATTTTTATGTATATATATTTTTTATATATTTATTAGACAGTATAAACTTCTTGTTGAAGTGATATTTTTATTTAATATTTGTTTATTTGTGTATACTTTCGTGTCAACATACAAGTGTTTGTCCAAATTCCTTTCGGTTACGTATGACAAACTGTAGAAGACTATAGCGTATACCCGACACATTTCATTGTCATTGAATTTAGTAATTAAATTAAATACTGATATGAAAAAATTAACTCGTCAACCAGGAATCGAACCTCGGGCCTCTGGATAACCGGTCCAGAGTGCTTCCTCTACACCAAAGACGATTGTGATGTGACAGCCAACTTTTTCATATTATTCTAATTTATATATATATATATTTTTTATATATTTATTAGACAGTGTAACTTCTTGTTGAAGTGAATATATAAAATAGATAAATAATATAAAATAAATATATAAAAAATATATATATATAAAAATTAGAATAATATGAAAAAGTTGGCTGTCACAACACAATCGTCTTTGGTGTAGAGGAAGCACACTGGACCGGTTATCCAGAGGCCCGAGGTTCGATTCCTGGTTGACGAGTTAATTTTTTCATATCAGTATTTAATTTAATTAATAAATTCCATGACAATGAAATGTGTCGGGTATACGCTATAGTCTTCTACAGTTTGTCATACGTAACCGAAAGGAATTTGGACAAACACTTGTATGTTGACACGAAAGTATACACAAATAAACAAATATTAAATAAAAATATCACTTCAACAAGAAGTTTATACTGTCTAATAAATATATAAAAAATATATATATATAAAAATTAGAATAATATGAAAAAGTTGGCTGTCACATCACAATCGTCTTTGGTGTAGAGGAAGCACACTGGACCGGTTATCCAGAGGCCCGAGGTTCGATTCCTGGTTGACTAGTTAATTTTTTCATATCAGTATTTAATTTAATTAATAAATTCAATGACAATGAAATGTGTCGGGTATACGCTATAGTCTTCTACAGTTTGTCATACGTAACCGAAAGGAATTTGGACAAACACTTGTATGTTGACACGAAAGTATACACAAATAAACAAATATTAAATAAAAATATCACTTCAACAAGAAGTTTATACTGTCTAATAAATATATAAAAAATATATATATATAAAAATTAGAATAATATGAAAAAGTTGGCTGTCACATCACAATCGTCTTTGGTGTAGAGGAAGCACACTGGACCGGTTATCCAGAGGCCCGAGGTTCGATTCCTGGTTGACGAGTTAATTTTTTCATATCAGTATTTAATTTAATTAATAAATTCAATGACAATGAAATGTGTCGGGTATACGCTATAGTCTTCTACAGTTTGTCATACGTAACCGAAAGGAATTTGGACAAACACTTGTATGTTGACACGAAAGTATACACAAATAAACAAATATTAAATAAAAATATCACTTCAACAAGAAGTTTATACTGTCTAATAAATATATAAAAAATATATATATATAAAAATTAGAATAATATGAAAAAGTTGGCTGTCACATCACAATCGTCTTTGGTGTAGAGGAAGCACACTGGACCGGTTATCCAGAGGCCCGAGGTTCGATTCCTGGTTGACGAGTTAATTTTTTCATATCAGTATTTAATTTAATTAATAAATTCAATGACAATGAAATGTGTCGGGTATACGCTATAGTCTTCTACAGTTTGTCATACGTAACCGAAAGGAATTTGGACAAACACTTGTATGTTAACACGAAAGTATACACAAATAAACAAATATTAAAATTAAATTTATTAATAGCCAAAATAGAACGATATATAACGATTATAGTTTGTAGTTACTATGGAAACGACAATCAAAATTTACATTTCAAAATTAAAACAAAATTTTAATAAAATAATTTTATAGTAATCTTATAGAAGAAGAGTTTCTGTGGAGATGACAAAATCCACACAAATTTTAACCAACTCCAAAAAACGGAGGAGATTCTATGTTCGACGGTAAACTAATGTTATAACTAACTGAGTTGAATGTTTGAATTCCCAATTTATACTGATTTGTATATCAATGATTGAACTGTTAACTATTCTGCGTATTCGAATTGTTAACAATTCGCTTTCCGAGGAACATTTAATCACAAATTATGAGAAGTCTATTGAGTTTACGAAAATAATTTTCAAACAAAACTTGTTTATCTTAAAAAGAATATTTTTTGTTAATAAATTTTTTTTCTATCTCTTACAAATTCAAAGATGTATATAACCCTCCTCCCCCCCCCCCAAGGCGAAGGGAAAGACGTTCCAATGGTTTCAAAGATAAGCAGTGTTGCCCATTTTGCACAAACATAGTCCGATTTTGCCCGTTAACGAACTTGACCTTACTTCTTACTCTTAAACACATTTCAGCTCGTTATCTCTTTTCGTTCTTGAGTAATCGTGTCCACAGACAGACAGACGGACATGCGGAAATGGCCAAATTTTATGATTAGATATACCAATCGTTCATATCTACGATCAATATTTATAAGCGTTACAAAGTCGTGATCAAACTTAATATACCTTGCATATAAATTATACGTAATAGGTTTGGGCAAGAATTATCTTTTGGATTAAATCTGTAAATTGTTATTTTAAGCTTTTTCATGTAGTGACTTTTTGTGTTTTTTGAAGGCGGTTGAATAAAAAAAAAATTGTTTTACAACAAAATATATTATATGTATTCCTGTCAAACAATCACAAAATATAAAATATCTCTCCTAAATTAGAATAATCGAAAAATGTATAAGAAGTAAAGTCGTAGAAAGTAAAGTTTGCTACAATTCATTACCTGCTCATTTTTCTCAAACTCTAATGTGAACAGATATTTAAACTTTCAGTCTTTAATTGTATATATTTCTGTAAATATTAGTGTAACAGAAAAGTGATAAGGCACAAAATTACAGTAAAACTTAGTACCTACAACTTAACTCCTGATAAATTTTTCGATTTTTCAAATATTAAGGGAGATAAACAAAATTTTTTGTTTCCTCCTCCCTCTAAACCCCCTATTTCCCCTTGTCCGATTTTACCCATTAACGAAATTGACCTTTAGAATACCAAAAGCGCCTCAAATGCCAAATTTCATTCCATCGGTATAAAACTGTAACCACTAGAGAGTCCACAGACACATAAAAGTACACACATATATATATATATATATATATATATATATATACTAGCTGGCCCGACAGATGTGGTCCTGTCTTAACTATGAATATTGAATTCGAATTGGTATAATTAATAAAAAATAATAACTATTCCAAAAACATATTTTTTATTATTCTAATGCTTTATGATACACAAGATTCTTAGTTTTATTTCCTAGCGACTTCGTCAATTATTGGCGCATTAAAACGTCTTGCGTGTTGTCATGCAGGCGTCTTTTCGGCTTTGACAAATTTGTGGCTATCAGATGGCATCCCGCGTTCGCAATAAGGAACGTGTTAGATGATATATTTGACCCTGAATCTGCAAAGGTAAACAGATATTAAATAGATATTTTATAGCAAATCGCTTGTACCACCATGTGTCCCTCTCATGTTGCTCTCAAAATACTTTCTCAGCACTTTCATTCCCCCATCAAACTTTTTTAAACATACTCATTTCTTTCTGCTTTTGGAAATTTATCGAGCTACAAATTTACTTTAAGTCATTTAATTGATACACCATTTCAATTGAAAGCTGTCAACGTATTTTGCATCAAGCACGTGGTGGTAAAAGTTTATTGTTTTTTAATATACTTACCTTGAAACTTGGCTTAAATTTTGCTCGAGTAAATATTGTTCCGCCAAATGACGTCTTTTGAAATCAATAATTTTATTGCTCAATATGAGTCAAAACATGTTTAGAATCTGGCCCATTTCCCGAAACCAATGAATGTTGTGGCTCTTCTGGCGGTAACAATCGCGTCAATTTGACTAGACCACTCGCGCAACACAATCCAGAGGCTTCATTTTTAAACTTAAATGCCTTTCAATATTGACACACAACGTTCATTGGTCCAATAGCAACGATTTGCTGTGAACTGTAATCGATTTCCACATTATAATTAAATGCAGCTCGATAGGGGTTAAATGCAATATTTCAATGTTGTTGATTTCGATTCCATCGATTCCGTCCAACTTCTAGTTTTTCGAGTTCTGCGACTTAAGTTTGTACGTCTAATTTCTGGCATTTTTAAAAACAAAAATTCATTTGAAAAACAAAAATTTGTTTCGCAGGAGCTTAGAATACATTTCGAATTTTCTAAGAATACATAAATCACTCTCTAGTGATCATAATTTAAGTGTGATCAAATTGAAATATAATATCTGATCTGATTTTAGTATTTGCAAAAATTAAATTTATTAATAGCGAAAATAGAACGATATATAACGATTATTGTTTATAGTTATTATGGAAACGACAATCAAAATTGACATTTCAAAATTACAACAAAATTTTAATAAAATAATTGTATAGTTATCTTATTGAAGTAGAGTTTCCGTGGAAATCTTGTGTATTTTTTTTGGACTGAATTGTGAATGTAAACCATTCTCGAAAAGGAGTTCAGTTACATTCACACGGACAGAAGAATAGATAATTTGCGACGCAGAACAAGACATTTATCAAGTGCTGATTTGAATCGAGCAGCGTTTCGATACGATTGCAGCAATGATTACAGCTTGCATCCTAGCGTTTGCATTGGGCAAATGGACGTTGTTTGCAAGTATTGTGGTGCATTAAAGTTTTCCGGAGAAACGCCAGGATTATGCTGCCTTAGTGGTAAAGTGAAATTGCCATTGTTGACTCCGCCACCTGAGCCATTGTATTCATTGCTTTGTGGCGAAACACCAGAATCACGCCACTTTCTTGCAAACACTCAAAAATATAATGGTTGTTTCCAAATGACGTCATTTGGGGCAGATATTATCGAAGAGCGAGGATTTAATCCGACATTTAAGATACAAGGACAAATTCATCATCGAATTGGATCATTACTACCATTCGAAGATGAACAGCATAAATTTTTACAAATATATTTCATGGGCAACATGGAGGAACAACTTGATCGACGTGGAGAGATCAATGCAGGAATGAAGCGAGCAATTCTTCAAGATTTGCAGCAACTGCTTCATGAACATCATGCGTTTGTCAGGTTGTTTAAGAGTGCTTTAGAGCGCATGCCAAATGATGTCTATAAAGTTGTCATCAAAGCAGATAAACGACCATCTGGAACACATGAACGCACATATAACGCTCCAACAATAGATGAAGTTGCCATCCTGATTGTTGGTGAACAATTGGAAACACGCGATATTGTGCTTACACGTCGCGATACTGGGCAACTGCAAACAATATCTGAAACACATCGATCATATGACGCATTGCAATACCCGCTGATGTTTTGACAAGGAGAAGATGGATATTATTTTAATATCAAAATGATAAATCCATTGAATGGTGAAGAAACTACAAAGAAAGTTAGCTCAATGAATTATTACGCATATCGTTTGATGATTCGTCAAAATGCTGACAACTATTTGCTGTGGTTTCGTCGATTGTTTCAGCAGTATTGCGTCGACATGTATGTCAAAATAGAAACGGAACGTTTAACTTTCATTAGGTTGAACCAAGCCAAACTGCGTTCTGAGGAGTACATCCATTTACGTGATGCAGTTAGTTGAAGGAAATGCAGCTAATATTGGTCGATTGACTATTCTGCCGGCAACGTACATTGGTAGTCTACGTCATATGCATGAATATGCGCAAGATGCAATGACATATGCTCGTCATTACGGTCGGCCAGATCTATTTATTACTTTTACCTGTAATCCAAAATGGATAGAAATTATTCAATTGCTGCTTCCCGGACAAACATCAAGTGATAGACACGGCATCACAGCACGTATATTCAGGCAAAAAATTCGGTCCCTGATGAACTTCATTGTTAAACAACGCGTCTTTGGAGATACTCGATGCTGGATGTATTCAATCGAATAGCAAAAGCGAGGCCTGTCGCACGCACATATTCTTATTTGGTTAGCGGAAAGAATTCAACCTGACGGAATAGATGATGTTATATGTGCCGAGATTCCTGATCATGAAGCCGATCCAGTCCTACATGATGTTGTTATTACAAATATGATTCATGGACCGTGTGGCGCCATCAATCCCCAATCACCATGCATGGTCGATGGAAAGTGCTCTAAACGATATCCACGGAATTTTACCACGCTGTATCGGCGTCGATCACCAGATGACAACGGTCGAACTGTCACAACAAAAGTGAAAAGAATGGATTTCGTTGTCGTCAACAGTTGGATTGTTCCATATTCGCCACTTATTTCTAAAACATTCAAGACACATTGCAACGTTGAGTATTGCAATTCAGTAAAGTCCGTAAAATATATTTGCAAATATGTCACGAAAGGCAGCGATATGGCGATTTTTGGATTCCAATCCTCAAATACCAACGATGAAATTTCACGCTATCAAGTTGGTCGTTATGTAAACTGTAATGAAGCGATTTGGCGTGGATTCGCATACCCTATTCACGAACGTCATCCTACTGTTGTGCATTTGGCGGTGCATCTGGAGAAAGGTCAACGAGTATATTTCACGGCTTCGAATGCTATGCAACGTGCTGAAACACCTCCAGCAACTACATTGACCAGTTTCTTTGCGATCTGCCAAAGCGATCCGTTTGCACGAACTTTGCTTTACTCGGAGATGCCACGTTATTATACTTGGAATGCTTCATCGAAGAATTTTCAAAGACGGAAGCAAGACGATGCGGTTCCTGGGTATCCGGATGTGCGTTCTACTGATGCTCTTGGTCGTATGTATACAGTTCATCCAAAGAATGATGAATGTTTCTATTTGCGGTTGTTGCTGGTAAATGTGCGTGGGCCAACGTCATTTGAGACACTACGGACTGTTAATGGTGTAATATTCCCAACATATCGTGCTGCATGTGAAGAACTGAACTTATTAGAAAACGATACCCATTGGGATACGACAATCGCTGAAGCCATTATCTCTGCATCTCCAAGTCAGATACGCACATTATTCACTATCATAATTTCGACATGCTTTCCAATAAATCCATGAAACCTGTGGCACAAATACAAGGATAATATGTCAGAAGATATTTTACATCAAATTCGTGTCACTTCCAGAAATCACGATGTTGAGATGAATGAGGAGATACATAATCGTGCTTTACTCTTGATCGAAGATATGTGTTACCTCATGTGCGGTAGTTTATTAATCAGGTTAGGAATGCCAGCGCCCAATCGTGAAATGAATGACGCATTTAATCGAGAATTGGAACGGGAACGTGAATATGATCACCAGGAATTAGATTTAGTAGTTCAAACGAATGTACCCCTGTTGACTTCCCAACAAAAGGAAGTTTATGATACTTTAATGAAGGCAATCGATGATGGAAATGGTGGTTTATATTTCCTAGATGCCCCTGGTGGAACAGGTAAGACATTCCTCATGTCAGTAGTTTTAGCCACTGTTCGTGCGAGATCCAAAATAGCGGTGGCAGTTGCTTCTTCTGGAATAGCAGCCACATTGTTAGAAGGATGCCGTACGGCTCATTCAGCATTAAAATTACCGTTAAATCTTCAAACTACTGAAGAACCAACGTGTAATATTACGAAAAATTTAGCAATGGCCAAAGTTTTATCGGCATCGAAAATCATCATCTGGGACGAATGCACAATGGCGCATAAACGTGCATTAGAAGCACTTAACCGAACATTGAAAGATTTACGGAATGACTCGAGATGTTTTGGAGGAGCAATGATTTTACTGTCTGGCGATTTCCGCCAAACACTGCCAGTAATTCCAAGATCTACGGCTGCCGACGAAATAAACGCTTGCCTCAAATCGTCGAAATCTATGGCGCTATGTGAAGAAACTGCAGCTGACAACAAACATGAGAGTTGTATTGCTTAATGATACATCTGCTGAAGATTTCTCTGAGCAATTGCTGACTATCGGTAATGGTCAAGTACCTGTCGATGAATCGAGCGGATTGATATCATTTCCAAATAATTTCTGTAATTTTGTCTCATCAAAAGACGAACTTATCAACAATGTATTTCCAGACATTATTTCTAACTACAAAAATAATGAATGGTTGAGTGAGCGAGCAATTTTAGCGGCTAAGAATAAAGATGTAGACGACCTGAACTATATAATTCAAAACAAGATCATTGGAACAATGCATTCATTCAAATCTATTGACTGCATCACAAATGAAGATGAAGCCACCAACTATCCAATTGAATTTTTAAACTCCTTGGATGTGCCTGGCTTACCACCGCACAATTTACGCCTAAAAGTTGGCTCCGTAGTAATCATGCTTCGAAACATAAACCAACCAAAACTGTGCAACGGTACGCGTTTGGTGGTTAGAAAATTGATGAACAATGTAATTTACGCGACGATACTGAAAGGAAAATTCAAAGGTGAGGAAGTTCTCATTCCGAGGATCCCGATGATCCCAACCGATTTGCCGTTTGAACTTAAAAGACTTCAATTTCCGATCCGTCTTGCATTTGCCATGACCATCAACAAATCACAAGGCCAATCCTTAAAAGTTTGTGGTTTGAATCTAGAACATCCATGTTTTTCCCATGGTCAATTATATGTGGCATGTTCACGGGTCGGAAGACCATCTGCGTTGTTTGTTTTTGCGCCTGATAAGAAAACAAAAAATGTCGTGTATCACAAGGTACTTAAGTGAAGAGCAACCTATGTACTGAAATTTATTGCCTTTAAGGCGGAACAGAGTTCGCCGGGTCAGCTAGTTATTTAATAATGAAGGAAACTAGGTTGAAACCAGAGTTGCAAAAAGTGAATTTTTTTGATAATTCATTTTTGATTTACTAATCAATTTTTGGAAAAATGTATTGTTAAATTTTTCAAATTGTTAATTTCTTGAAAAGTGCATTAATTAAATTTTTTTATTTAAAAAAAAAATGTAATAAATAAATTGTTTTAATAATAAATTTAGAAAAAAATGCGCAAATTAAATTCGTTAAATTATAAAGTTTTCTCAAACGTGCATTAATAAAATTATTTTATTGATTAATTTTTTTAATAATGCAATAATTAAATTTTTGGAATTATCAATTTTTAGAAAATCGCAAGACATGCAGCCCCATAAAACAAAGATCGCACCCCGTAAATTTTACTCTCCTGTTTTTGTGGATACGAGTGATAAAATTCATAGTAGCTTTCAGACACAAGTTATAGTGCGCAGATATTTTTGTAGGATGTCCGAAGCCTGTCAAAGAATCACCAGAGACATGCCCCTTCAAATCTTAACTTTTTCATTTAGGTTTCGAACTCAGTAGAAAGTAACTTTCATATTAGCGAAAAATAATAAATAAATAAATTCGTTATTACCAGAGGCATCTAGCTGCGGAAGTCATTTTCTGGAAAAGTCGTTTTGCTGTCATAAAGTCTGTTTCAAAATTTATTATTATCAAATAATTAACTCCAATTTTTCGGTTAAGGTTTTTTTATTTAATTTATTTTTAAATTTCAAATTATAATTAAACAATGATATAACGACAATAATAATAATAATAATAATAATAGGGTCAAAAACCCTTATTACTCTTAGTTACTCGAAAGTGCCTCCGTCAGCGCAGTTTCCTTAATTAGTTAATAATTAGTTAACTAATAAAAAAAAATTATATTAATTTTTAGATTTTTTATTTTAATTTAAAATTTTTGCATTTTTTGAGCTTTGGGACTTCCTTTCTCGAGTTCTAATTAACTGATTTATATGGGCTAATTTTTGTTTGTTAGCGAATTGCCTCCAAAAGAAATGTACTCTTTTTAAAATGTCTGTGGGCTCTCTAGCGGTCACAGTTTTATTTCGGTTGGAATGAGATTTGGTATTTGAGGCGCTTTTGGTATTCTAAAAGTCAAATCGGTCAAGGGAAAAGGGGGTTTACAGGGAGGGGAAAACACAAAATTTGACTATCCCCTTAAACTATAATAGTTATACATCGTTCTATTTGGCTATTAATAAATTTAAGTTTTGCAAACTAAAGTGATATCAGATATTATATTTCAATTTTATCACACTAAAATTATGACCGCTAGAGAGTGATTTATGTACTCTAAGGAAATTCGCTAAGTTGACGCAGCTCCTGCGTAACGATTTTTTTTTTGTATATAGAATTTAATAATGTATTTTGCCATTCTTAAAATATTTTAGTTTAAAAAAAGCAAAAACACCTGTTATAAACAAATTTTTTTCTCTTTTTTGTTATAAACAAATTCAATTTTGACCCTGCGCCTTATCGAGTTTCGAACAACCTGCCTGGAAGCTGGTAATTTGAATCTACTAATGTTAGCTTTGTTTGTGCTTATTATCTTATTATTATGAACATTGAGGAAACTGATATGAATTTTTATTAAATGGTAGTTGTATCAATAACGCTACCACGTTTATATGGAAATGATGCTATTACGTTTGTATGTGCGTAATAATAATTCAACCAATGTGCTTCAATTTTTATTTTGTTAGAATAATCATCCTTCACAATTTATATATATATAAATATATATATATATATATATATATATATATATATATATATATATATATATATATATATATATATATATATATATATATATATTTATTTATCTATAACCTAGAAATGTAAATGTGTAAATGTGTACAACATCAATTCCATATCACTTGCACACGTTTCTCGAACACATCTTGTATCGTTTATTGTGTCTGTTAGTTACTACGGTAGTCAGTTAAGCCCTCGAATTGTCAGTACCGTTCTTTTTTATTCTATAAATATATTACGTATTCGTAATGTATAGCGTAGTATCTATACTGTAACTTAGTGTTAAAGGCACAAGTGTCTGAAAAGTCTTTGTCCGTTAAGTAACCAAAATTACAGTATTTATTTTCTCTAGACGTTTATACCGTTTAACTGAAACGAAGTATCTTATAACGGATTCTTGACTTCTCCTTTACTTTAAATGTAAAATCCTAGAAGTCAGAAGGATTGAAATTAAATAAGACTGAATCAATTGGCAGATAATATGAACTGAATAAATATTAAAAGAATAATTTTATCTGAACGTAAACATAAATGTAAAAAAAGGCGTTACGCAGGAGCTGCGTCAACTTAGCGAATTTATTTAGAATACATAAATCACTCGCTAGTCACAATTTAAGTCTGATCAAATTGAAATGTCGTAACTGATATCATTTTAGTATTTTCAAGGCCAATTGTATTAATAAATAGCATACGTCAAGGGGAAAGGGGGACATAAAGAAAACACAAAATATAAAATATCTCTCTTAATATTGGAACCATCGAAAAATGTATAAAGAGTAAAGTTGTAGAAAATCAAGTTTGCTTTAATTCAATTCCTTATCATTTTTTCCAAACTCTGATGTGAACAGAGATATTTAGAATTATAGCTTTCAATTTTTAAATGTAAATATTTATGAAAATATTAGTGTAACAAAAAAATGATAAGAAACAAAACTACAGTAAATCTTAGAACCTACAATTTAACTCCTGATAAATTTTTAGATTTTTCAAATATTAAGGCAGATATGCCAAATTTTGTGTTTCTCCCTCCCTCCTAAACCCCCCTTTCTCCTTGTCCGATTTTATCCATTAACGCACTTGATCTTTAGAATACCAAAAGCGCCTTAAATGTGACCACTAGAGAGTCCACTGACACACACACACACACTTATTGGCAGATTATATATATATATATATATATATAATATATATATATATATATATATATATATATATATATATATATATATATATATATATATATGTATATATAAATTTTAGCGACAGTGATTTTTAACATCTAATAGATAGGATCGACTGACATTTGAAGAAATTTTTACGAAATTCCAACATTGGTGCAAAAACAATAGCTGCATTTCCTTTGAAGAAAATTCGCTAACAAGTAACAATAACTGAGATAATTGTTTGACTAACTGAGTTAGTTGTATATTTGGTATATACTGAGCTTATGAAAAAAAGTTTTATATAAAACTTGTTTATTTGAAAAAAAAAACATTTTTCGTCTCTAAATTTTTCAGCTCTTGTCGATCCAGAGATGGATACTTTCCCCCTATTGGGGCCATTATGGTCTTATTTTTCCCATTCACGAGCTTGTCCTCTACTTTTTTTAGCTCTACAACACACATACAAAATTTCAGCTCGTTACCAATCGTATTTGAGTTATTGTGTCCCACGGACAGAGGGACATACGGGCATATAGAAATGAGCTAATTAGGTTATTTTATCAATATCTATACCAAAAATTCTGCAAGTCGGGACCTAAGTTAAAATTCTCTAGGCTGTACAATTTACCGGGTATACATATAATACAAAATGAGACATGAGTTTTACGTCTACAAACCGAAATTTCGATTTAACATGGTCATTTAGTGTGTTTAAGAATTTTTTCCGTAAGATTTCATGTTATTTCTGAAATATGTTTTACGAAATTTTCTGCTAACAATGACTGCGTTGTCTTCCAAATATCGGTATTTAGGCATTCGTATCTTGCGTTGGTCTATCTAAATATTGTTTGTGAATGAAAAGAAATGATAAATTCAAAGTTTATTTACTAGCTTTGAATCACCATATTGAGTTTGTATATTATATTCATAAGATTGTAGTGCAGAAAATAGTGGTTTAAAATCTACTAGAAAATATTTGTCATTGAACATATGAACAATTTTATATTCTACGTACACAGTTTTAAAAGTTAACAATAGAAACTTCTGAACCATTCTGTAGAACTACCTAAAAAAACGCAATTCGAGCAGTAGATACATCCGAGACCAATACCAATTTGAAATCAATATCACCAAGCTATATGTATATGTAACAAATATGAATATTATTTTCAATAGACAAACATTGGCTTTATTACTATATGTACGAGTACGTATAGTTATCTACAAATAAATATTTTGTGTTACTATTTGAAAAATTTTTATGAGTTTCTAACCAACCATCTTGCAACATGGGAGCTGGAATACCCTTCATAAGCCCAGAGCCTATTTTTGGAATGCCTAAGACTCCATGTAAACAAGTCATCAACGAATGGATAAATGTTAAACACCGTGATCACTGGGAAAATATATTGCAGCAAAGGATAGAAAGAAAATACTGCTCGGAATGCACCCAAGAGACTGTCCCTCAATGCACTGAACCTGAACAAGGTACAATTGCGGAGGTCGGTTACCGCAATCATCACCGGGATTATTCTTGCGGAAACATTTGCACACAATGGAACTCCATAATGGATCTTTTGTGTGCTGACGGTCCGGCGAGAAGGAGGAGCCATCCAACCACATTACCTTTCTTGGTAACAGCAGATACAAGATATTTGGTGCATCTCACCCCGAACATATGAACTTTCAGGAAGACATGATCAGCAAGCTCCTGGCTGTTGCCAAGATATGGGAGAAGCGAATCTCGTGAGACTGAAGTAGCAGGGGGAGCACAATGGCCTTAAAATCGAAGTACAGTACTTTTAATACACCAAAATATATCTATCTATCTATCTTATAAGAACGCAGGCACTAATTAGAATTTGCCAATTTTTCGGTTGTGACACACACGCATGAATGTCGGTGATTTCAGTTTTATTTGAAAAAGTTTACTATGGATGAGCTGTCAGTTGTGTGGCTAGACTTCTTCTGGGCATACTCTGAAGAAAATTAAGTTTGTGCAATACAGAATGATTTAACTAGTCACGTAGATAGAGAAGGCAGTTTAAAAATCTTAATCACGGGATCAGTCATGAAAGGACGCCGAAAAAATCGACCTAGCAGCAGATAAAAGTACCTGGTATATAGGATTAGTGAACGTCTAACTTTATTTTCAAAAATGGAGCCTGGACCGTAACCCTCTTGAAGAGGTGATCTGATCCAATTACGATGCATCTGCCGATGTATTGTTGGTAGAGAAAAATGATTTGAGTCAACTTACGTGACTTAAATCACCTGTCACTAAAATGTGACAGAAGCCGTAGAGTTGATAGTAGGCACTTCGCAGGCCTCGAAAGAGAATACGAGAAAATACTAGTATTTGGTCTACTGCGGCCATATTATACAACTTTACTAGGACGTTGAACAACCCCTTTAATTAAATTTAATCATATTTATCCTTGCATACTCTATTTATTGTCAGAAAAAATAAAATAATTAATTTGCTAATATAGTTTTTTTTCTACTATTTTCAATATGTAGAAACAATAAGAAAAAAATATGGCTAATAAACGAAAAATTGTATGTTATTTGCTATCCATTGATAGCAAATTCAAAAATTTACTTAATAATAAAACTATGAACCTAATAAATACTGTTGTTGCTGATGTAGGTTTTTAACTTAATAATTGACTGAAAATACTAACTTATAATATGTAATTGCAATACGCACTGGATAGCTCTCACATAGGGTGTAACACTAAAATCTAAATGGTAAAACTGGAGTGGCTGAATTTATTTTAGTCTATAAGTTTGTTCACTGTTCTCTAGCAGGTGTACTGCCAATGTATTGGTATGTGATTCTAATCTTTCTAAATACTTTGCACTAAATTTCACTATCTCACTTTTCACTGTGTTCACTTTTAAGTCTTCACGAATTTCACTATTCGGAATGAAATATGGAATATTTGTTATATAATGAAGTATTTTGGATTGGAATCTTTCAAGAATCTCAATGTTAAAATTGGAAATTGTACCCCAAAGTTGGATTCCATAAGTCTAAATTGGCTTTAGGACTGCATTATACACTAACAATTTATTTCTGAGTATACAAGCTAATATAGTGGCCAAACATTACGTTTTGGTGACCAAGTAACTTCTACAGCAAAAATATTGGATGATGAGAATATAAAGAATAAATACTCTAAAATTAATTCGATATTCCACTGTTTTATTTATTTATTTTGTGAAATAATATTTCAAAACTGACATGTTTCAAAGATTCGCTCAAAGATTCGCCGAAACTACGAGCAATTATAGAACAAAAAACCTGTTTAAAATTCTATAATTTCGACTCAACTAAGGGTTATAAAAGCGAAGGATTCTTAACCAGTATGTTACAGGTATTAACCTCTTGTGGTGGGCTCTTAAGTATCTGTCTCAGTACAAATACCTATAGAAAATAATCAATTAATCTCATTTAACAAAAGCGAGTTCGAGATCCAGGTCAGAATAGCTGGTCGATAGGACATATACTCTGAAACAGCATACGTTAATACCAAAAAAGGCGTAACGCAGGAGTTGCGTCAACTTAGCGAATTTCCTTAGAGTACATATATCACTCTCTAGCGGTCATTATTTTAGTGTGATCAAAATGAAATATAGAAATATCTGATATGATTTTAGTATTTGCAAAAATGATATTTATTAATAGCCAAAATAGAACGATATATAACGATTATTTGAGAGTTTTACACGATTTTGGGTGGTATAGTATGGGTACACTGACATGTCTATTGTTCAATGTTATCTTGAAAGCCGTACACAAAAAACTCTATCTAACTAAATGATTAATAATTTTTTTTCAAATATTTATAGTTTTTAGGGTACTAGACGATTATTCCATACTCGATTCTGATTGGTCATATTAATATCTTGACGAATCAGAATCTAGAAAAAGATATGTTTCTTACAGATGTTCAAGTCAAATAATGAACGAAATTTTCAAATAAATATTTTATTATGTTTGAAACTCATTATTAAAATTGATGTTAATTTATTCAACAGAATGATTATTAATACATTAATTTACAAAAATTATATTTTTAACCAAATAAACAAAACTTTTAGTTCATTCTTCACCAAAGCATAGAGTTCAAATGGGATATCATATAAGTTGCTAATAATATTTATGGACTTTAGCGTTGACCAATAGGAATCGAGTATCTACCAATCACAGGAGACTACATTTCTAGATGCATTTATATTGTTAATTTTATCAAAACAATATTTGCAAAAATTTTCTATTTTCCGATATAAATTACGTGATTTTATAATTTTCCTTTCGATTTGGGCACTATATCTACCTGTATGCCAAATATCAACTTTTGAGGACTTATGGTCTAGGCCCTGGATTTATGATCCTATCTAATGAAAATTCTGAGCGTGGTCGCTATTTTAGGATTTTTGAATTAAAATAACTTTTAAACTTATATTCCTTAACGATGATTGAAAAAACAGTCTCTTATAATTCCGTAAATAGTATATATTCGAAAAATCACCACTGTAACTCTTTTCGTTCAAATATTATTTTGGGGTTAAATCTCGTCTAATTTAAGGTGTAGTAATATCACGGTAACGTACACAGGCAAAAACCCCTTACACTCGACCTGTTGAACCCGTACCGTGCTCTAGATATTCTAGATACCGTGCTCAAGATAATTTAAATAAAAAGGTTTTTTATAATTATCTAGAACACGGTAGTGCGCAAGGCCGAGTTTAAGGGACATTTGACCTTCTCAGTTACAGTGCTATTACTACTGCTTAATTTAGGTAATTTTTTTACACCATAAAAATTATTGAAGGGTAAATTGATTAAATGTAAGAAAAAATTTGGTTTTAATTTATTTCGTAAGTTTTCTTTAGTATGTTTTTAAAATTTTATAATTTCAAATTTTATATAACGCGGCATGTTATTTTTTCTGTTGATATCATATATTTTAAAACTTGCCGCGTTATAAAATTTTAAATTACAAAATTTTTAAAACATAGTAAAGACAACTTACGAAATAAATTTCAACCAATTTTTTTCTTACATTTAATCATATTACCCCTCATTAATTTTTTTGGTAAATAGTTTACCGAGTTATTTACTTTGTAAATAGCTCGGCTCTTTAATAAGATATCGTCACTTTTTAAAAAGCAACTATTATATACAGTCTAGAGCTATTTACTTTGTAAATAGCTCGGTCGTTTCTTGCATATCATCACTTTTTAAGAAGCAACTAAAATATGAAGTCTAGAGCTATTTACTTTGTAAATAGAACGATACTTACTCTCATATCATCACTTTTTATGAAGGAAGTATTACATTGAGGATTCCTCCGAAAACTCAACCCTTTCTTACATTTATGTTTTTGATCGTATAATATTTACCGAAATATAACAAAAGTGGCCTTGCAAATGCAAAAATCATATTAGATACTTCATTTCGTTTCGATCAAACTAAAATTGTGACCGCTTGGGAGTGACTTATATACTCTAAGAAAATTTGCTAAGTTGGCGCAGCTCCTGAGTAACGAATTTTATAAATTTGAATTACAATATTAAATTTGTGTAACACGAATCATCTAGGCTCCCAACCTCCTATAATAAACACACGGGGTTTACATAAGTTATTTTTTCAATTTACTTTCAATAGTTTCCCATATGTGTTACAGAAACAAGTAAATACCAGTATGTAAATATTACATTAAAAATAATTTTATATGACAAATTATTGTGAATTATGCATGGTTTGCGTTCATATACAAATGTTTCATATTATGAATACACGTCGTATCCTAATACTCGCGAATATTTAACAAGTTATGTAAACCTATGATACTTAGCATTAATATTTGAGGAGAAAAGTGTTGAATTGTCAATATTGCATGCTTTTTGCATTTTAAATATATATATATATATATATATATATATATATATATATTAGATTATTTAACTATGCCCATTTTTACACATGAAAGTTTTGTAGAAAGTTTTCAATCGCAATAAATATAGTTGATATAACTGAAGTTACATTGCTATGCATACGTTGAAATTCACTTAAAATATATCAATCGCATGTTTGTTAACAGCTATAATTCTCGCCTTGTTTACCATTTCTTTCTTTGTCAACCATTTCAGTCACATGATAAGAGTATACCAGTCACAAGGAAATTATTCTTATGTATTACGTTACATATAAGATTTCATGCAAAAATTATCAAAATAGAATTCGTGTCTATTTCATCAAACTAAAAACATTCATAAAAAATACTACTTTGCCGGCTCACCAAATCATTCGCATGAATACTTACATCTAAAGTTACATGTGTAAAATGTACTATGGTTAAAAATTTTGAATAAATTTTCTCTTGACGATTTTCAGTAGCTTTTAGTTATTGATATTTCTATAATAAAATTTCGATATATATATATATATGTCCATATGTCCAATTATGGTAGCACATAAATACAATTTGAGAATTTTACTAGGTAAGCCTCTGCTTTCCTCTCGTCCGATTTTACCCATTAACTTGACTTTTAGAATACCAAAAGCGACTTAAATACCAAATTTCATTCCAATCGAAATAAATCTGTGACCGCTATAGAGTCCACAGATATTTAAAAAAAGTACATATGCATATATATATATATATATATATAGGGCAAATTTGGCCTCCTGGCCACATCTGTCGGAATCATTTGGAATTATTGCCATTGATTCTAAAAATTTATATCTAATTGTTTGTATCGGCCGTGCGATACATATTTTCATAATTAAAATTATTATATAAACAAGTTTTAACTGTTTTTTTTTAGCTTGCGCATAAAATTTGTTTTTCGCGTTTAGCAAGTTAAAAATGACTTCCTTTTTAGGTTAGTAAAAGTATCTCGTACGGTTCAATTCGTGTTTAACAAAGCAAGACAATCGTTTTGTTAGATTTCTAAACTCGCGACAACATATTTAATTTTTGTAACAGTTTAAACTTTATCTCATTTCTTCCTTTTTCAAAGTAAAAAAGTGTATAAAAGTGTTTCATAATTATTCTAAATTAACCATTTTTTTGCCAAACTATTTGCACTTAATCTAATCAACAACATAGAATTTTGTACTGCGTGTCGAACGCCATAATAACTTCAGTGCTAATTTTAATCCTATTAAATCCTGGCCATCCTTAACTTTACCTAAATTACATTGTGGTTTTAGATTCTGGACGCAGCATGGCGACAAGTAAGTACAATATTTTACTCCCTAATATACAGTCCACTAAATCGATTATAGGGCAGCGTTTCGGCCTATTAACTGAACGCACAATATATATATATGTATATATATATATATATATATATATATATATACAAATTTAAGCGATAGTGATTTTTAACATCTTATAGGTAGGATCGATGGACATTTGAAGAAATTTTTACGAAATTCCAACATTGGTGCAAAAACAATAGCTGCATTTCCTTTGGTGGAAATTCGGTAAAAATATATATAGGGATCCTTCCAAGAGGGCCAAATGCTACAAACTACAAGAAAGTGGTGCCAGTCAGTGGGGCTGAGCGTCAACCCAGCCAAGACCACTGTGATGATATTCACCAAGAAAAGGAAACTCACGAGACTCCAAGCACTACACCTTGGTGGCGAGGAGTTGGAATGGAAGCAGGAAGTTAAGTACCTAGGCATTACCCTAGATTCTAAGCTACGATGGAACCAACACTTGGAGGAAGTTACCTCCAAGGCGACCAGAGCCCTCATGGTGTGCAGACGAGTAGCTGGCAAGTCCTGGGGATGTACACCAGGAATCCTGCGATGGATGTACACCATGATGGTAAGACCATTCATCACCTATAGAGCGGTGGTCTGGTCAAAGAAAACCGAAATCGCTAGAGCAAGGCAAGGACTCGCTAGAGTACAGCGTCTGGCATGCCTGTGTATCACAGGTGCCATGAGGTCATGTCCAACGGCTGCGATGGAGGTCATACTGGACCTCTCTCCCCTGCATCTAGCAGTGGAGGGTGCAGCACAGAAAGCGTTGCTAAGAATAACGGGAGGCGAAAAGGCCTATAGGAGGGCTATTACGGGTAACAAGCCCCTAACCTCTTTGTTAGACCCACCCCGGGATAAAGCAAGTAGGAAGTTCAGCTTCGATAGGAACTTCACTACGGAGCTGAGCAGTAAGCAGGAGTGGAATGGGGAGGACATGTACTTCCTCAAGCCACATACCATAAAATGGTACACTGATGGGTCAAAGACCAACGAAGGCACGGGAGCGGGTGTATTTGGGCCTAGAACCAGATACTCTGAACCCATGGGGAGGTTTCCCAGTGTGTTCCAGGCGGAAGTTCGTGCAATAACCAGGTGTGCTGAGTTCAACCTGAGCAGGAACTACAGGAAGCGGGACATAGTGATCCTCTCTGACAGCCAAGCTGCCATCAAAGCACTAAGTGCATGGAGCATCAACTCTAAGATGGTGTGGGAATGCCTAGACCTGCTAAACAGGCTGGGCAAAGAGAATGACGTTTCTCTGAAATGGGTGCCAGGCCATGCAGGCATTGCGGGGAATGAGACTGCTGATGAACTGGCAAGGAAAGGGTCGTCAGAGCCTTTCATAGGACCTGAGCCGTCCTGTGGAATAAGTGAGGCCTACCTCAACACAGCCCTCTGGAAGGCAGAGGAAGAAGAAAGAAACAAGCTTTGGGAAGATTCCCCAGTATACTGTGGCAGGCCAAGATTCTGTGGCAGGCCAAGATCCTTCTCGGGCAGTATAACCGAAAGAGATTCGAAACCTGCATTAAGCTCAAAAAAATGAGTTACGAATCCTAACGGGCTTTCTCACCGGGCATTGCCGGCTGAATGGGCACCTCCGAAAAATGGGAATCATCAATGACGGCTCATGCAGGTTCTGTGAGCTGGAGGAAGAAACTCCAATTCATCTCCTACTTGAATGTGAAGCCGTGGCACGAAGACGGGCTGCTTGTTTCGACCAGTACCTACTCCAGGAGGATGACTTACCATCCCTGCACCCCACCCAGATCCTCAAATTCCTCCGAGAATTAAGACTGGTTGAGTAGCTCTGAGGCAAGCCTTAACAGAGCAGTAGTAGGGGGTCACAATAGATCATATTGGTCGCAGTGATTAATAACCTCCAAATAATAATAATAATAATACTCAAAAATTAAATTAGTTTGTTTACATATTTTTATGTATACAAAAAACTTAGTGAATTTTGAAATATTCTGCTTAGATGGCGGGGATATTAAGGTATATAATGATTAATAATGTACGATTAGTTTATAGTTACTATGGCAACGACAATCATAATTTTATAATTATTTTTTAGAGGAATAGTTTCTGTGGAAATGAAAAAATGAACCGTTATCGACGGTAAAAATGAATTTTAACCGACTCCAAAAAAGGAGGAGCTTCTATGTTAAACTGTATGTATTTTTTTTTTAAGTGTGCTAACCGATTTCTCAGAAAAGTATGGATCGATTTTGAATATTCTCGTTTTGTTTGAGAGGATATACTCTCGAGGTGGTCCCATTGTTACCAAGTCCTAATCTGATTAGGGGATCCCATGATAATCTAGGGAAGGGAAACCGACTTTAAACCAATCAGTAGATAGCACGTCATACCAACAATAATATTTTATTACAAGTAATGTAACAATTAACTATGTTAATTGTTTGAATACCCAGTATATACTGGGTTGTATATTAATGATTGAATTGTTAACAATTTTGCATATTCGAATTATTAACGATTCGCTTTCCGAGGAACATTTAATCAAAAATTATGAGAAAAATACTGAGTTTTGAAAAAAAAATTTCAAACAAAAGTTGTTTATTTTAAAACGAAAAATGATTTTTTGAAAAAATTTCAGCTCGCCATCTCTTTTCATTCTTGAGTTATCGTGTCCGCATACAGGCAGCCGGACATGTGGAAATGGCCGAATTTTATGCACACATATAACAAACATTCATCCCTACGATCAATATTTTTAAGCGTTACAAAGTCGGGGTTAAACTTAATATACCTTATACATTTACATATACTGGGTATAAAAATTATACGTAATTGGTTTGGATAAGAATTGTCTTTTGGATTAAATCTGTATATTGTTATTTTTAGCTTTTTAGTGTAATGAGTTTTTGTGTTTTTTGAAGTCGGTTGAATTTAAAAAAAAATTTTTTTTAAGAAGTTTTTATAAAATATATTTCATGTATTCATGTCAAACAAACACAAAATATTAAATACTTCTCTTAATATTCTCAATCATCGAAAAATGTATAAGGAGTAAAGTTGTAGAAAATCAAGTTTTCTACAATTCATTACTTGATCATTCTCAAACTCAAACGTGAACAGCGATATTTAGAGTTTTAACTTTCAATCTTTAATTGTAAATATTTCTGTAAATATTAGTGTAACAGAAAAATGATAAGATATAAAATTACAATAAAACTTAGTACCTACAACATTACTCCTGATAAATTTTTCGATTTTTCAAATATTAAGGGAGATAGTAAAATTTTGTGTTACCCCCTCCCTCTAAACCCCCTTTCCCCTCCTCCGATTTTACCCATAAACGAACTTCACCTTTAGAATACCAAAAGCGACTCAAATACCAAATTTCATTCCAATGGGAATAAAACTGTGACCGCTAGAGAGTCCAAAGACATTTAAAAAAGTACATATGTATATATGTATAATATATACATATGGACCGTATATGTATGCATATACGGTTATATGTACAGTGTATTAATGTTTTGTAATATTTTGTATATATGATGTGATGTGGTCACGAATTAAAAAAGGTTTTTAGCGAATTTCCTCCAAAGGAAATGCAGCTATTGTTTTTGCATCAATGTTGGATTTTCGTAAAAATTTCTTCAAAAGTCCATCGACCTTACCTATTAGATGTGAAAAATCACTATCGCAAAAATTTATAATGTATATATATATATATATATATATATATATATATAGGTAGGTAAGGTCGATGGACATTTGAAGAAATTTTTACGAAAATCCAACATTGATGCAAAAACAATAGCTGCATTTCCTTTGGAGGAAATTCGCTAAAAACCTTTTTTAATTCGTGACCAACCTTATATCTAGTTATAAGGTGCCTATGAAAAATAATAAGATAGTTAATTTAATTTTTTTATAAATAGTAAAAAAAAAAATTTAACATCGAATAAAGTACGCAGGTTTAGCCTATCAATAGAAACAGAGATAGGTTTGTTGTTGACGTCAACTAAAAAAATTTTGAGAACCTCTGTATTACAGAGTTAGGACCCCTGTAATGATAAGAAAGTGGAGATTTGAAATGATCCTGCCGTATTAAAACATTTTTGGAAGAACTCAAATCTTTTGGTTAATACACATGTACGCGATACATTTAGTAAAAAAAACTTTAGCCTGGATCATTCTGTCCTTCAACTCTTGAGTGGAATGTTAAACGGAATGATGTATATCAATCTTTCCTGAAAAGAAATCATATGGTATTCGAAGATGAATCCCATACAATATCTCTGCAGAAGAAAGATTAAGTACCCAAGGTAAAATTTTGTGCCAGTTATTTTTTTTTGACAGCACAGAGACAGGTTAAACCGCTCGATAATACCGTTGTAATTAGGTCGCCAATGTTGGAGTTGAAGGTAATGAGGATTCCAGTATGTGTAAAAGTAATCTATTTCTATAAAAGTAAAATAGACACAATTTTGGAATTCAAACCAAACTTTATTTTTCCTAATAAATAATGTCAAATGCAGTTTATTGATATTGGTTGAAGTAACAACATGTAGTTACCTAAATAACAAAAAGCACATGTAGTGATTCCACAATGGTGTCTAAATATGAAAGTATATTGAGATTTTATTATGTGTAGTAGCAAGCCTACTACAGAATCAATTTGTCGTATGAATAACGTTTTTGTAAGAGCATTTGTTTTGAAATCGTTTAAATTCTAAGGATATTGCTATTATACAATAGTCAGCCATTGTGGAGGCTAGAAAATTTTTTTAATTGTTTATAAACAATAATTCTGTAACAAACATAATATCTCTAGATTTAAACTGATTCGTCAAATGGAAATGAAAAAAAACCCATTTAGAATCTTTAAATTGATTTAGAATCGGTTTCTCGGCCATATGAACTAAATTTACTAAAGAAATATCATATTTTTTTGTGTAGGCCTAAAACTTTTTTGTTTACAAATTATATTTTGTTCTTGTGAAAACTAATCTGAATTTTAACTTATATTAGCGAATTTCCTCCAAAGGAAATGCAGCTGTTGTTTTCGCACCAATGTTGGAATTTCGTAAAAATTTATTCAAATGTCCATCGATCTTACCTATTAGATGGTAAAAATCACTATCGCTAAAATCTTGTATATATATATTTATATATATATATATATATATATATATGTATATATATGTAAATATATATATGTATATATATATATATATATATACATATATATATTTTATATATATATATATATATATATATACATATTTTTAAGTTTTACGGTAATTTTGTTTCTTATCATTTTTCTGTTACACTAATATTTACAGAAATATTTACAATTAAAAACTGAAAGTTAAAATTCTAAATATCTCTGTTCACATCAGAGTTTGAGAAAAATGATCAAGTAATTAATCGTAGCAACCTTGATTTTCTACAACTATATATCGTTCGGTTTTGGCTATTAATAAATTTAATTTTTGCAAATACTTACGTGATATCAGATATTATATTTCATTTTGATCAGACTAAAATTATAACCACTAGAGAGTGATTTATGTATTCTAAGGATTCTAAGGAAACTTGCTAAGTTGACGCAGCTCCTGCGTAAAGAATTTTTTTAAATTTTTTTTGAATATATTATATTTTGTTAGAAAAATATAAATATTTTTAAATATTTAAAATATTTTCCTTTAAAAATAAAATCAAGATCTCATTTGAATTTACATTTCGGTATGTGCTTATTATTTCTTGAGGTCTTTAAAAATTTTTCTCTATAATTTTCAATGGAAAATGGTCTAGACGTTTATGTTTACTTCATCGATTATGAAAAGGCTTTCGATAACTTGAAACACGATTGTTTAATAAAGGCGGTCAGTAACAATTTAACTGATCAAAATATTGTGAAAATTATTCGCAACCTGTACTACAATCAAGAAGCTGCTGTAAAAATTAAAACAGGAATGACAAAGTGGGTCAGTATAAAGAAAGGCGTGAGACAGGAATGCGTACTATCCCCAATTCTGTACAACATCTAAAGCGAACAAGTAATTGGCGAAGCTCTGTACGATTATAAAACCGATTGCAATGCTGAAGACACCGTTTTAATAGATAACGCCGAGGACAACTTACAAAAACTTGTGTATAATATGGTCCGTTGTAGTGAAGGTGCAGGTTTAAAAATTAATCAAAAAGACAGTAGTAATGGTGTTCAGTAAAAAAACAAAATAATAATACTCAATCAATTGTAAAATGCAATGACTTTACCTTAAACGAAGTGAATAACTTTAAATACCTTGGGAAGATCTTTAATAAACATAAAAATCCACATAAAAACAGCATTCTATGATTTAAAACAATTCTCGTTAAATAACAAAATAACTGAGAGTGAAATTACTAAAATGGTATGTGTGGTCAATATTGTTATACGGGTGTGAAATATGGGTGCTACGGGACGATTTAGTAAAAAGAATTGGGTCGTTTGAACTATGGTGTTATAGACGTATGATAGGAATCAAGTGGAACAGTTTTACTACAAATGATAAAGTGCTAGAATTAATTAATCAAAACCAAGAGCTGATCAAAGTTGCAAAACAAAGGCAACGTTTGTATTTTGGGCACATCATGCGATCCGACAAGTATTATGTACAACAGTTAGTGGAACTAGAGAAACACCATTCTACAAGAGCCGAAGGAAGAAAAAGAATCTCGTGGGGGGAAAATAAATACAATGCATTAGACAGAGAAATCTGACGAAAAGTGGTCTCCAACATCTCTTAGGAGATATGGCACGCAGCATCATAATCATAATCTTCAATACAACAAGCATCATTCAGCCATAATTCAATTTTCCTGTGGTATATTTACGAATAGTAATATTTTGGTACCACTATTAGGGTTTCACCGAGGCGAGGCGAGGTTCAAAATTTTAATCCTCGTTACTAACCGAGGCGAGGCAGGTATATCGACACAAAAACCTCGCGTCGGCCGAGGCAAATTTACAAAAAAATTTTTTTTATTTATATTTGCAGTGACAGTGTAAGTATTTAAAAAATATATGTAATGTTTATACGTGTTAATTGTTATATCTTCCTCTTACGTATAAAAATAAAATAAAATGTTGAATCTATAAAAAACATTTACTACAAGAATAATCAAAATTTTGAGGGACTGTTCATTTTATATATAATACTGTAATACTATATTATATAAAGTATGTTTTCATTATTGTTATTTCAATGAATAAATATATAATTAAATTAATAAATTTAAAAGAATTGAAAAAAGTTAAGCTTCGTTTATACTTACAGTAACTTGTATGGGTTTTGCATTGGAAATCGTGGAAGCATTTTGAAGAACCTCTTATATAGTTCTTAAAACATCACGGGATTTCATTTTTTCAGAATATTTTTTAGGGCAAATTTTTTTGAATTTACTGTTTTTATTCGAGGAGTCATAAAAATTTAGAGACTAAGCAACTTATATTCCGTGTTTCAAAGATATTTATTTTCTAACAAGTTTTTTTAACCATATTATGCACATTCATGCAAAATAAGTCAAATTTTAGTAAAAACTTTACCTCGAGCGAAGCGAGGCGAGGCTGGTCAACATTCTATCTCGGCCGAGGCCGAGGCGAGGCGAGGTTGATATTTAAAAGAGCGAGGCGAGGCGATATCAAAACCTCGCCTCGTGCCTCGTGAAACACTAACCACTATATCAAATATCAATGCCATTTTCATGGTAGTCATGATTTTATATTAAAATCTTCTTCATATAATGTCCAAGTGATGAACATTTAAAATAATTCGGCTTCTGTTACCTCACTACCTCACTTTTTTAAACAGTAGTGTGGGCAGAATGTGGAAGATTTGTTTTTTTTTATATGAGTTAATAGTCTAAGAATATTGTGAAAATAATTTAACAAATACATAAAATAATTTGCAAGCTTACTTTCAATGATAAATTACGCCTAAAGTTTGGGCTGTTATAAAACTATAATACCGAAAAATAAACACAAATTAAAATTAAATTCATCGTCCAAGTTTCTATAATATCTTAGATGGATGTCTACCAGCCAAGTAGCCAAGTGGTCTAAGACGTTATGTCTATTCGGGGACTGGGAGGTTATGGGTTCGAATCCCGACATCGGCAATTATTTTAAAAAGAGGGTCGGTTGATTGGCTAAACTGTCGGCGTATGGACAAGAACGAAGTAACCGGCTATGCTTGGAAGGTTTTCTGCAGTTTTCTTCACGAACTCCAGATTTATATCGGCGTAGTTCTTATCACAATCGGCTGCAGCCGCACATTCTCTAAATACCTATTCTACACACAAAAATTCCTTCCACTCTACTCACATTCTCAAATCCTTAGACATCACAATGGACCTTATGGTCGAAGTGTAGCCCATCCAGGGCAGCCGCTACAATCTATCTATCTATCTAGATGGATGTCTAGGAGGTTATATATTATATTTGTACTTTAAAAAAATTGCATTGTGACGGATATACAACAGCCTGTGCTCTCAGGATGTTTAACACAAAATGCCTACATGAAAATTTGACAAGACATAATAATTTATTAACAAATTTGATCGGATGAAGGACGTTTTAAATACGATACATCTTATATATCTATTAATTATAAGTTGCAAATATTAGAGATATGGAAAATATGATACGATAGACAATAAATTGTTGTTATATGTATTTTGTATGGTGTGCTTTTAATATTTGAAAAGCCAAGGAGAGCTGATGGAGGAACAAACACAAAATGTAAAATATCACTCCTAGTAGTAGTAGTGAATCGAAAAATTTATGTTATATGTATACTTCATAAATTTATATATGTATGTATATACAGAGTATCTCAAATTTTAATCCGGAAAATTCAAAAAGCGACAGATCTCTCTAAAATAAGAAATGAAGCTTATATGAACTTTGATGTTTCCAAGCTTTGTTTTCCAGATACAGGTTGTTAAAGTTAATTAAAAAAACCTTTTTTTTCAAATGCCTGAAAAACTACTTGGCTTATTTCGATTACACTTGGAACGTTTTAAGTAATAAGTAAGTGGCTCAATATGATATAGTTGGTATTAATTTAATCATTTTAGGGGTAGCGCTGGGTCATCCTAGATTGATAGATAGATTTATCTTGGCGTATAAAAAGTACTGCACTTCATGACCTTATGACCCATTACGCTCCCCCTTTTACTTCAGTCTAACGAGATTCGCTTCTCCCATATCTTGGCAATGGCCAGTAGATTGCTGATCAAGTTTTCCTGAAGGTTCTTATATTCGAGGTGAAATGCGCCGAATATCTTGTATCTGCTGTATCCGAAAGATTCGCAGTTAAAGATGATGTAACTAGATGTTTCTTCTTCCTCGCCCCACAGTCTGCACATAATGGATCCCTTATGTAGTCCCATTGTGTGCAGATGCTTCCGCAGATGATAATGTCCGGTGATGAATCTGGTAATCTTCCGCAGTTCTATCCTTTTCAGGTTCAGTGCCTCGAGGGATAGTCTCTTGGATGCATTCCGAAGCAGTGTTTTCCCCAGGGTTTGCAGCAGTATGTTTTCCCAGTGATCACGGTATTTAACATTCATCCACTCGTTGACCACCTGTGTACATGCTGCTTTTGGAATTCTTTAAAAAGGCTATGGAGCTCTGAAGGGTATTCCGACTTTGCTAAGGTATCTACTTTTTCGTTTCCTTCGAGACTGCTGTGACCAAGTACCTATACAAATTTAGCATTGTTCCGTTTTGCCAGCTCCAGCAGTTCCTCTAGACAATCCTTAACTATGAAGATTATTAAGATAATCAAAGAGAGTTCTAGGTTTTTTGAAATTATATTTAAAATTTTGCCCCAATTCCTAGAACAATTATTTGTATTTTATAAATACGTATTTCAACTACAAGGTAGTCATCATCAGTATGAATAAGCTAATCGTAACTATCACTGGGATATGGAGTCAGAGGTACGTTTTTTCAATATAAATATAAATAATATTAAAGAGAACTCTAGGATTTTTCGAAATAAATTTCGATTTTTTGGCCCAATGTCCTAGATCAAAAATTTTTTTGTATTTTATAAATACATATTTCGACTACAAAGTAGTCATCAACAGTATGAATTAACTAATTGTAATTATTCTCCGAAGAGATGTTACTAGTTGCTTATTTGGTGACGGTCTGCACACAGATTTTTGGTACGTGCACAATTTATACTTTTTAATAACCTAAATTGTTATGTCAACCAATCAACATCGATAACGTGTTAAGTGACGTTATTGGACCACGTGATTTTGAAGTTTAAGATCTCAAAATTAATAATAATAGATTCCAAAACCAACTTACAAAACCAAATCGTTTCAACTTTCGTTTCAAAATCAGTACCGAACCCCGCCGAACTAGATGCATATGAAAGCATCTACATTCATAAAATTGGAAATGATACAGAGAATTTAGACAAAAGACCTATTCCAAATTCCGATTTAATAAGAACTTCAATGGTTAAAGCCGGATAAGAAATTTAGAATCCCTGAATTCTATACCTATCGCCGCGATCGAGCCACCAGAAATGGCGGTGGGGTCGCCTTTCTTGTTCGACACGACGTCAAACATTCTTTATTGCCTCCCGAAGACGGCAGCCTTGAAGCCATCTCTATTCTTATCTAGGTCAATTGAGGTAATTATAAAGTTACATCTTTATATAACCCTCCTAATAGACTCTTACAGGGAGTGGATATTGATCGTATTATGAGAACTCATGATCGCGTCATGATCATGGGCGATTTCAATACGCGTCACATATCCTGGAACTGTATGTCTAACAATTCCAACGGAAGCGCCCTCTTTGCGCATTCTCTCAAACGTAACTTCATTGTTGCGTATCCGGAGAAACCCACCTACTATCCAGACGCTGCTCGGCGTAAAAGAATTGCGACCACCTGTAGGATCTAGATGTTCACTTGGATCTGCAAAGCGACCACCGCCCCATCAGTTTCACTTTGGGTGAAATGAGGGGCGCTGCAACTTTGCAAACCCAGTTGAGCTTTGAAACTTGCAGACTGGAAACTTTTCAAAGAGTATCTCAACGTCAAAACTTTGATCACTCCACAGATCAAATCCGATAACCAAATAGACTTGGAGGTTAGTAAGCTCACGAGAAACATCGTAGTTGCTACTGAAAAATCTATTCCTAGAAAAGCCAGAACCTTCGGCTATCGACTTAACTAAGATGATGACACACTACGACTGATACGGACTCAGAACAAACTACGCAAATTTTGGCAAAGAATTAGGCTGCCGGAGCTTCATGACGCCATGAAGCGAATGTCAGCTGATATTCGAGCAAAAGTCACGCGCACCAAAGATGAAATGTGGGACGAGAGGATTTCGGGTCTGACCACTCGTGACAACAATGTATGGAAAATTGCAAGGTGTTTGCGTAAACATTCCAACAGACTGCCCCCTCTCTCGTCAAAAAAATGGGTACCATTACTCAGGTTCTGACAAAGCCCAACCTATTGCTGATACCTTCTCTCAGGCACACAGCTTAACTGATGGCGACGAATATCACGACGAAGAAAAAAATCCGGTAGCAACAGAAATCAGGTGAATGGTTTGACCTGAAACCAAACTGTTGGGGGATAAGCTGTCTGTGGATATCTTCATGTGACTGCAGCCGGTTCAAAATTACTTTCTCCATGACCTTGCTGAGGGATAGCAGCAAACTGATAGGTCGGTAGCTTGAAGGAGACTTAAGTTGCTTCCCCGGCTTCGGAAGCGCTAAAACTTTAGCGGATTTCCAGAGGTCAGGAAAATAACCAAATCTCAGGCACGCAGTATAAATATAATTGAGCTGCACTACCGTAAGCTGAGCTGTACTTATACGTAATAGGTTTGGGTTAGAACTGTCTTTTGGATTAAATCTGTAAATTGTTATTTTTAGCTTTTTAATATAGTGACTTTTTGTGTTTTTTGAAGTCGGTTGAATAATATTAGAATAATCGAAAAATGTATAAGGAGTAAAATTTAAAAAAATCAAGTTTGCTATAAAAAATAATCACCTAATCATTACCTAATCTCAAACTCTAATGTGAACAGAGATATTTAGGATTTTAACTTTCAGTCTTTAATTGTAATTATTTCTGTAAATATTAGTGTAACAGAAAAATGATAAGTAACAAAACTACAGTAAAACTTAGTACCTACAACTTAACTCCTAATAAATATTTCGATTTTTCAAATATTAAGTCAAATTTTGTGTTTTCCCTTCCCTCTAAACCCTTTTCCTCTCGTCTTGTTTTACCCATTAACTAACTTGATCTTTATAATACCAAAAGTGCCTCAAATACCAAATTGCATTCCAATCGGAATAAAACTGTGACTGCTAGAGAGTCCACAGACATTTTAAAAAGTATATATATATATATATATATATATATATATATATATAAGACTATAAATTTTAGCGAGTGATTTTTAACATCTAAGAGGTAGGATCGATGGACATTTGAAGAAATTTTAACGAAATTCCAACATTGGTGCAAAAACAATACCTGCAATTCCTTTACTTCCTCTGGAGGAAATTCGCTAAAAAGTAAACACATTTTCGTCAGTTTCTGGAAAATTATTTTATAAATTATCTCGATGAAGTGACTTTGGGAAGAAAAAATAATCACTGGTTCCAACTTGACGGACCGCCATCTCATTTCGAACGATTTTTTGAGAATGGCTAGACGAAAATTAATCCGAGCACTGTATTGATCGTTTAGGACCAGTTGCTTTGCCCCTAGGATCCTGATATTAACACTCTGGATTGTTATTTGTATAGGTAATGTGTATAAAACGGGTGTTAACAAGAGAGGCGATTTTATTATTCGATTCGAAAATGCATTCAACCAAGTCAAAGAAAATCCGACCCAGTTTCATAGCTCTAATATATCTGTTGTAGGAAATGTGCTGAAGGGTTGTGATTGATTCGAACAATTATTGTAATTTATTTTAATAAAATTGTGTATTTTTTATATATTATTCACTATATAAACTATATTTTGACAAAATGGAAACCCGACTTCAAAAATAAAATATTCTATAACAAAAAATGCACTAAAAAGTAAAAAAATAATTGCATATTCTTGTGCCAATTTTAGTTCACCTAAGCAAAAATTTTTAAATATATATGTACAATTATTGTTATTTTTGGAGGCGGTGTCCAAAAATTATGTGAATTTCTCTATCCTGACACCGCCTCCAAAAATAACAATAATTGTACATATATATTTAAAAATTTTTGCTTAGGTGAACTAAAATTGGCACAAGAATATGCAATTATTTTTTTACTTTTTAGTGCATTTTTTGTTATAGAATATTTTATTTTTGAAGTCGGGTTTCCATTTTGTCAAAATATAGTTTATTTCTCGCTTTTTAGTGACTCTAAAGTTCTATAACTAGTTTTATTTATCTAAATATGGGTCGATCATACTTAAACGACTAATTTTTAGTGAATTTTTTTATAACACATTTTTTTTTTACCCGGTTTTTTTTTTTTTTTTAATTTTAAGAGCATTTTTTTATAACAGATTTTCAATTTTATTTACATGCATTTTGTTTTTTTTTTGTAAAAATTTTTTTTTTGGGGTCGGTTTTTTTTTTGTAAAACTTTTTTTTTTACCCGTTTTTTTTTTTTTTTAAATTTTAAGAGCATTTTTTTATAACAGATTATCAATTTTATTTACATGTATTTTGTTTTTTTTTTGTAAAAATTTTTTTTTTTGGGGTCGGTTTTTTTTTTGTAAAAAATTTTTTTGAAGTCGGTTTTTAAAAAAATTTTCTTATTTTCCTATTATAAATGAGTATACCCTTTCAAAAAAAAAAAAAAATTTCGCAAAAATCGGTTATCACATATAAAATGAGGATTTTCCTCGATTTTCCGGGGATCCCCTCATCAGAATGCGATTTGGTGCCAATGGGACCAATGGGAAACCAAACCCTTTAAAACAAAAAAAAAAAATTCAAAATCGGTTCATAAATGTTGGAGTTCTGAGGTGACACACATAAAAAAAAAAAAAAAAAAAAAAAAAAAAAAAAAAAAAAAATACAGACGAATTGAGAACCATCCTCCTTTTTTGAAGTCGGGTTAAAAATACAAACAGAACATTGAAGAGAAAAAGAAACTGTATTTTTAATAACTCAATAAAAAAATAATATGAAACAGAAATTAACCCCAATTGATCTCGACTTTCAGTTTATCTAGAGCACGGTAGTGCGCAAGGACGAGTTTAAGGGATACATTTGGACTTCTCACTACAGTGCTATTACTTATGGAAATATCAGAAGGTGGATCTGACCCCGAAATATCTTCTGAACGAAAAGAGCTACAGTGTTATAGATATTTCGAATTATCAATACTTAACGGAATAATAAGAAATCGTTTTTTTTTAATGATCGTTAACGTTATTTCACTTCCGTTAAAAAGTTATTTCACTTCAAAAACGCAAAATTCGCGGTTACGCCTTAAAAAACGTGTATAGTGTATTGTAATTCTACGCTACTTCCAGATATCCTGTAAAGTAAATATTTGGCATACAGGTAGATCTAGTACCCAAACCTAAATACGGGAAAATTGCGAAAACTGGAAATTTGTATCGGAAAAAAGAAAATTTTTACAATTTTCGTTTTAATTAAAATAACATTATGAAGTTTATATATATATCTGATTCGTTGATATGTATAACGCCTCATTTCTGATTGGTTGGATATTTACTATATAAATGAATTTTGTCCGTTAGATTATAATCATTCATTATGAATACTTCACAGGGATAACACTATTGTTAAAATTTTCAACAAAGAAATTTTTTGAAATTTATCATTTAATTGTTTTAAATTAGTTGTTTTAAGGATTTTCACCAATCAACCCGAAATAAAGTTGAGTTAACAGAATACTTTGAAAAATTTCATTACCTACATCGCAATCTCCCCCCCCCCCCCTTAATTAATTGAAGTAAAATTGCCATTTCACTTCTATTCATGTTAGAGAGAAGGGATTTTCTTTATGAAGTCAAATTGACAGATAACTTTGAAAAATTTCTTTACCTATATCGCAAAACTCCGAAAATGGGAAAAACACCCCTTAAACTGCCTTTTTCACTTCGATTCATATTAGAAAGATCAGGTTTTTTTCATTCGACGAGGAACGGGTTTAAAAAAACAGGATTATTTTAAAAACATTAATTTTTCCATCGTTATAAACACCCCTAAATCTACCCCTTACCTTGTATACATGTTAGAATGATGCAGTTTTTGGCATTCGACGCTAAATAGCTACAAACTAAGAAGGTGATTCAAAAAACTTAAAACTTTTCATCGCTTCCTCCCAAAAAAAAATGGGAAACGCACCCCCTAAGCAACCCTTTTAACTATTCATGGTAGAAAGTTGGGATTTCCACCAATCGACCGGAAATAAACTCAAATTAACAGAATAGAAAAGAGGGAAAACACCCCTAAAACTGCCCTTTTCACTTCTATTCATGATAGAAAGATCGAGCTTTTTTTATTCAACGTGGAATAGGATTATAATAACAGGATAATTTTATAATATTGAATTTTCGCATCGCAACCATTTTCAAATGGGAAAAAAATCTGTAAAACTACTCTTTTTCTTCTATACTTGCTAGGAAGATGCTGTTTTTTGCATTCGACGCGTAATAGCTACAAATTAAGAAGGTAATTAGAAAAACTTAAAATTTTCAATCACCACCCCCAAAAAAATAGGGAAAACAACCCCCTAAACTACTCTTTTAACTTCTATTCATGGTAGAAAGATGGGGTTTTTCGCATTTGGTGGAGAATTTCTTCAAACTAATGGGGTTATTCGATAAACTTTAATTTCTTCATCGCCACTCCCTTAAAAATGGAAAAAACGCCCCCAAAAATCACCCATTTACGACTTTACAGTGTTTTTGCATTCAACGCAGAATAACTGAAAATTAACAACCTTAAAAATTCGGATTCCAAAAATATTCCCCCCCCCCCTCTTAAGTCTGTAATGGTAAGTACTTTTCGGTAAGTATTTTTTTCAACTTTTTTACAATTCATGCAATGTTATTTTCTGTGACGCAGAGCCAACGGGAACCCCTTTGCGAGCAGAGCGAGTCAAATATTCTAAAACCATAATGCAGTAAAAAGTAAAAAAATAATCGCATATTCTTGTGTCAAATTTAGTTCACCTAAGCAAGAATTTTTAAATACATATGTACAATTATTGTTATTTTTGGAGACGGTGTCCAAATTTTATGTGATGGATAAATTTTATGTGGAACATAAAAATTTATATAAATAAAATACTTTTTCGAAATAAAAACGACAAAATTTTTTCAATTTCTGTATGCTGACACCACCTCCAAAAAACATAAATGTAGCGTTTTGTGCGAAGCCTTCAGCTTCGTATATTTTAGCCTTTCAAAAAGTAGTGATATCTGACCAAAAACATAAATGTAAGAAAGGGCCGAGTTTTCGGGAAAATCCTTAATGTAATAGTTCCTTCATAAAAAGTGATGATATGAGAGGAAGGACCGAGCTATGTACATAGTAAATAGCTGTAGACTTCATATAATAGCAGCTTCTTAAAAAGTGATGATATGGAAGAAAGAACCGAGCTATTTAGGGGTAAATTGATTAAATGTAAGAAAAAATTTGGTTGAAATTTATTTCGTAAGTTTTCCCTTAGTATGTTTTTAAAATTTTATATAACGCGGCAAGTTATTTTTTCTGATGATTTTGTTTGTAAACTTGAAACCCCGCAAACTCGGCCCTTTCCTACATAATCCAATAGAATTTGAACCAGTATAATAATAATAATAAGAGCCATAATCAGCCCACTGGTTGAGCAAAGGCCTCCCTTAATAGTTTCCAGTTTTCTTTATCTTCGGTCTCACGTATCCATTGATCACCTGCGAATTCCACAATCTCATCCCTCCATCGTTTAACCGGGTGCCCTCTCCTCCTTTTCTCCTCACAATTATACGGTGTCCATACAGTGGCCTTGAAAGTCCAACGCTCACCTCCCATTCTCGACACATGTCCAGCCCATTGCCACTTCAAGTTTTTAATTTGTAAAGTCACATCTTTTATTTTTGTTCCGTTTCTTATATCTCGAGACGGAACTCTTTGAGTTTTTTTTTAATGTTAAGCATGCTTCGTTCTAGTGCACGTTGACATGAGCGGAGTTTCATGTAATCTTTATTTGTTAGTGCCGAAACCTGAGAGGCGTACGTTAGAATTGGTAGCACACAGGCATCCATCACCTTTCACTTTAAACTTAATGGGATGCAGCCCTTGAATATGTGTTTTAAAGACCAAAACTTTTTCCACGCATTGGCAATTCTCGCTTTGATTTCGTCTGAATTTTTTTGGATCGTTATTATTTTCCCGAGGTATTTATATTGGTGCACACACTCCAGAGTGACTCCGTTCAAGTATATCGATGCCATTTGGGTATTTGACATGACCTTGGTTTTACTTCGATTTATGTTCAACCCTATTTCCTTGCAGGAGGAATTCAATTGATTGACCATAGTTTGTAAGTCATTTGGGTTATCTGAAAGCAAAGCCACATCGTCCGCAAAACCTAGATTGGAGAGCCTGACACCTTCGATCCCTAATCCAAGATTTTCCCAGTGCAATTCAGAGAGTTTATATTCTAAAACTGTATTAAATAGTTTTGGTGAAAGAGGGTCACCTTGTTTTACGCCTTTACTGATGGGAAATTTTGGGCCCAGACTCTCCAACCGAATCTGATCTGAATTATTTTGGTATATTTGCCTTATTATGTTTATATATTTTGGTGCTACTCCGAAGAAGTCAAGGGATCGCCATGTATAGCATAGCTCTAAACTATCAAAGACTTTAGTAAAATCAATGAAAACAATATATAAAGATTTTTTATATTCTTGACATTTTTCTATTATTTGAGTGATAACCTGCAGGTGATCATGCGTTGAAAATCCGTGCCTGAAGCCAGCTTGAACTGAAGGCTGCATGAAATCTAGAACCCTCTCTATTCGTTTTAAAATTATTTTAGAAAAGACTTTGTATACATTGGATGTCAAACAGATAGGTCTGTAGTTGTCCATACACTTTATATCGCCTTTATTGTAAATTAAAACAATTATTGATAGCAGCCATTGTTTGGGAATGCACTCACTTGATAGGATTAAGTTAAACAGATTCACTAAAATTTTGCTCAACTCCTCACCACCGAACTTAAGATATTCGTTTCTTATTTGGTCGACACCAACACTTTGCTCTTTTTTAACCCGTTAAGGACACTTTGCACTTCACTTAGAACAATTGGGGGTTCCTCACCTTGTGATTTTGAAACGTTTGAAATCACTAGTTGTTGTTTTTTGTCAGACAAATTTGTTCTGAAGAGATGTTGAAAAAAGGTGGTGGCCGTATTTAATATTTCGGTTCTTTTTGTTATTATTGCTCCTTGCTGGTCCTGAGTAGATGGCATCCAAAATGTTTCACGAAAAATTTTCTGGTGTACTTTTTTGGTGGATATATTGTTTTCCAGAATTGATTTTATAGCAATCGTATTGTTCTTGCGGATGTCTTGACGGATTTTTCTTCTCACTAATTTGTTGGTTTCTGAAAGTTGAATTCTCTCAAAAATTGTTTTATTTGTGGTGTTTGCTAGCTGCTTCCTTTTGTCTATTAGTTCGAGGGTGTCTTCCGAAAGGGTGCTGTGTTTGGTGTTGCAAGTCTGTGTGGTTGTTAGAAACTCCGAGGATGCATGCATGATAGCTCGTTCAACTTTGTTATAGAAATCTTGAACCTGGGTAAGATTTGGTTGATTTTGCAAAGTAAGAAGGTGGTTCGCTTCTGTTATTGTCGCTTCTGTTATTAAAGTTTTTTTAGAGATATTTTGGGTTAAGTTTCTTCTGTTTCGTTTGTTTTTATTACTTCTGTTTATTTGGATTTTGCACCTTAACAGTCTGTGGTCTGAATGGAATTTAAAACTGCTTAACACCCCTGTATCTAAAACTCTTTTAATATCGTTCGTAAGTACGTAGTCAATTTCGTTGTAGTTTTTTCCGTTTGGCGAAGACCATGTCCACCTCCTGTTGGCTCTTTTTTGGAAGTATGTATTCGTTATTTTCAAAATATGTTCTAGAGCAAACTGGAGCATTCTGTGACCTCTAGAATTTCTATTACCAAGACCATACGGACCAACAAGGTGATTTTCTTCTTTTGATCTTGTGCCAATTTTGCAATTAAAATATCCTATCACAAATAATAACTCCGATTTGGGTTCATTTATTATTTCATGAAGTTGGAGGTCGAATATTTCAATTTCTTCATCAGGGTGGCTTGTGGTTGGTGCATGGATTTGTAAAATCGATAGTATTTGGTCGCAGTGCAGCTTAAACTTTAAGAGGGCGATTCTTTCAGATATTCCTTTTCAAGTTCAAGTTCAATGATATTTTCCCTCCAACATCTTTTAATATAGAAACCGACTTCATACTGATCTTTTGTTTCGCCGTAGTGGTAAAAGATTCCAGTATTGTTATCAATAATTCTGGTACCAAGTCGTCTTATTTCAGATAACCCAATTATGTCCCAAGATATATTTTCCAAGGCGGTTTCTTGTTCGACAATTCGATCATGTTCAAGTAAAGATCGTGCATTGAGTGTTCCTAAATATATTACATCGTTGTATTTATTCTTTTTTTCGTTATTTCCCGTTTTACTTCTGTTTTTCTTGCTTTTGTATTCAGTGAATTTTGATTGATTTTGGTTCTTGTTCATTTTTATACTTCCTGATACTTTATTAACTATTAAGGGGTTTTGTTGTGCATCCTCCCCGTCCACCAAGCGTCTGGAAGGGCCATTTTTATTTTTAGATCTATGCATTGTGTCCGGGATCTTGCGATTTTTGAATTCTGGGGTGTAACGTTGCTAGGTTTGAAACGAAATTACTTGTTGGGAGTTTTTTCCTGGCTGAAATCTGTTTCCTTGAGAACTGGTTGTTGATTCGTTGCTATCAGATAAATTTGCGTCGTTTGAAACTCTTCGTTTGAAAATAGATGTTATTTTGTTTTGCGATGTTGCTTTAGGTTTTTTATTACAACCCATGGGTGTTCTGACGTTACCAAAGTTCCTAGATGCTGCTTTAAGTGGAGATGTTGCAAAACGTTTATTATTTCTGGATATAGCGTAGTTTCCTGCTGAAGTTTCTGTGTTCTGGATGTGTCCTGTGTCCCTCCCTTCATTGGGAGACTTTTCTGTGATTGGAGTATCGTTCGGATCGTCTTCAGTATTTGTTTCTTTTCTATTTAAAATAACGATTTTGTTATATTTTAAAATTGCATCTTTTCCTTCAGTACGGAGACGATTAACCTCTGGTTGAAGTTGTTTCCGTTCATTAAGTACTTTTATAGGATAATCCTCTTTAATGTATGCATTATATTTTTCAAGTAACCGTCTATTTTTCATTATTAGAATCTTTTTCCTGAACGTAGTAAACCCAACAGAAATTGGACGAATATTTGTATTTTTCTTTCCAATGCGCCGTACAAAGTCGAGTTATAATGGATCACAGTTCACTTTTAGGACATTGTTAATTATGTCTAGTACGGTTTCTTCTAGCTGGAAATAGTTGTTTTCGCTTTCCTCTATACCAAATATAACGATATTGCGTTTTTTAAGTTCACGTTCTATGAAATTCAATCTAGTAGAGTGATCCTCGGTTTTTAGTTTCATTTCGTTTATATCTAAAGTTAGACTATCTTGTAGGTTATCTATTCTTTGCGTTACTCTTCTAGCTAGTGATTCTTCTAAATTCGATGCCATTTCATCTAGCATTGTTTTTAACATGCTTGGTGACAATTGATTATCGGACATTTTTCTATTTTATTTTTTATATTCCTTATAGTTATTAAACGGGTACTTAAGATGTTTGTAGTTATTTATTTTATCTTATCGGGTGATGATTAAGTTAAGATTTTAGAAGAAAAAAAAACTTTAAATATCCAACTTAAATTAAACTTCCAAACATTATATGGTAAGAACGGAGATAGCGTTATGAGTTGCACAGAGATGAAACGTAGCACCAAAACTTAGCACCAAGAATTAATTATATTAATTTTAATTTAAGATTTTAAAATTTTGTTTATTATTACTAATATTCATTTTAATTGACATTAAAGATTGGTAAATAGTAAATAATAGGTAAATACACTACTGTTGTGTTGTATTGCCTGTACAGCTTATGAAGCACTATCTTGCTCTGCACTCACGTATCTTAATAAACTGTCTCACTTTCACAAAATTCAGGTATTGTTTTCGAAATATATACACTTGAACCCTACTTTTAAATTTAGAATAAATTTTTTTAAATATTTTATTGAAACTAAATTTTCACTTCAAATATTTTATCCAAAAATATCACAAAATTAAGAACCAATATTTAAATTTCAATTAAATGTATTTTTTATATTTTTCACTTATAATTACACCACTCAAAATTCAATTATTTGGCAGACTGTTTGAAAGTATGTTGGTTTCACAACACTTGCGTCCATTCATGAATTTGAACCAGTACAAACAATTAATGCAATGGATGATTTTCGTTTAATTAAAAATAAATCGGATCAAGAGAACGAAATGAGTGATAATTTAAAAACAGACCAAAAACGTATACTTGATAAAATTCATGAAACGTTGGAAAAAAATTCGAACACTCTTAAGCTTTTCGTGAGGGGTACAGGGTGTACGGGTAAAACTTACCTGATAAATACCATTAAACAATGGGTGTCGAAAAATTTCAAAAAGACTGTGACTGTCACTGCGGCCACTGGGATTGCATCGTTTAATGTTAACGGGCTAACTGTCCATAGGTTATTACAACTACCAGTTGAACATGGATTTACACCTAAATATAAACCTCTTCCAGATCAAGTTTTAAAAGTTTTACGAGCTGATTTATCGAACATGAAACTTATAATCATAGATGAAGTGTCAATGATTTCCAACATAACTCTTATGTATATTAATTTACGTTTAATAGAAATATTTGATACCTCTGACAATGAAAATGGCTGGTTTGGAGGAAAACATTTTTTGGTATTTGGAGATTTGTTACAACTACCACCTGTCAGTTTCGGACTCGTAAATGGTTCAATTGGGAATGTGGAGCAAATCTTTCGAGATATTGACGACATAAACAAAATTAAGAAAATTCGCATAAAATTTACACATGGTTTGGTACACGATTTGGAATCAGTTAAAAATAAATTTGAAGTTTCTATCACGCGTTTGTGTATTGTGAGCAATTTCCAATTTGTCTTGCTTACGCTATGACTATTCACAAAAATCAAGGGTTAAGTTTGGATAGTGCACTTTTGGATATAGCTTCTTGTATATTTTCCTGCGGACAAGCATATGTTGCGCTATCTAGAGTTAAAAATCTTGCCGGAGTTCATCTTATTAATTTTGATCCAAGCCAAGTACTATCACAAAAATGAGCTATTTACTTTGTAAATAGCTGGGTCCTTTCTTCTATATCATCACTTTTTAAGAAGCAACTATTATAAGTAAATAGTCTAGAGCTACTTACTTTGTAAATAGCTCGGTCCTTACTCTCATATCATCACTTTTTAAGAAGGAACTATTACATTAAGGATTTTCCCGAAAACTCGGCCCATTCTTACATTTATGTTTTTAGTCGGATTTCTAATTGACAAAGAGTAAATTACGACTAGCTAATTTATACTGATGATGACTACTTTGTAGTCGAAATACGTATTTATAATACAAAAAAACTGATCTAGGTAAAGGGGACGAATTTGAAATTTTATTTTAAAACTATCTGAGATAAACTATCTATGATAAAACTATTTATTTTACTACTATCTGAGTTAATTGCTTAATTACCCGATACACACTGACTTGATGTAAAAAAGTTTTTCTACAAAAGCTGGTTATGTTTAAAAAAAGAGCCTTTTTCGTACTGCCATTTTTGTTCTATCTCTTCCGGTTTAAATGACAGCCAACATTGCTCATTTTGGCCAAACATGATTTTTTGTTCTTGAACACAAAACAAAATTTCAGCTCGTTATCTTTTTTCGTTTTTGAGTTATACTGCTAATTAGGCTATTTTATGTACAGGTATAACAAAATTTTTTGTCTACTTAATAATAATCGAAACTAAACTTAATATATCTACTAACTTAATATAGTTAGGATGCCCTTGTAATAATAAAATTAAATTTAATAACATAAAATTGAGCCACTTATTTAGTACTTTAAACGTGCCAATGGTAATTGAAATCAGCCAAGTAGTTTTTGAGAAATTTGGGAAAACAAGTTTTTTTTATTTACTTTAACGACCATACTAGTTGTTAAAGTAAAATGAAAGTCGAAAACGCAGCTAGAAAACATCCGAGTTCATATAAATGTATTATAAAATGTTTAAAACCTTACACTGAGACATAGAAGACTTAACAATTGCTAAATAATTAATGTACTTTATACAAAACCACAAAAAAGGCGTAGCCATTGTTTATAATATATTTCACATAATATGTACTTACATAAATGAAGTAAATATATGGCGTGAATTATATGTAAAATCAATTCAACTCATAAGCAAATTATTCCAGATGGTATAAATGAACTTATTTATTTCCATGTAAACATACATTGTGTAATAATCATTTAAATGTATAAATGCTTATATGCTTTTACCGATGAAGGTGATTAGATTAATCTAATATAAAGTATAGAAATATATAGAAATATGTATATATATTTAAAGCGGAAAACATTTAAAATATTGGTTTCCATTTCCGGGCGGCTTCACCTGCCTAATGCATCACGCGATTTGTTTTACAAACGCCTTACAATAACAAATGTCTATAACAATAGAATAAGCTTGTAGCAATTATTTTTTTGTACGTTAGAAACACTCAATTTAAAACGTCCATTAAGATAGCAGACAGAGTAACCTGAGCAGAACACAATTATAATTGTCTCATAATTAGACGCTAATTAAATGCCCTAATTAAAAATTAAATGTTTTTTGTTATATTGTGTTACCGTATGTTCTGCTAGCTTAACATTAAGCTAGCAGAGTATGCGGTTACACGATACATCAAATAGCACTTAATTGTTAATTAGGGCATTTAATTAGCATTTAATTAGCTTAATACATTGATAATAAATACAATATAATTTATTTATTTTTTAAACATTACTTTACTAGCTTAACATTAAGCTAGTAGAGCATGCGGTAACACAATACAACAAAGAGCATTTAATATTTAATTAAGGCATTTAATTGTGTTCTGCTCAGGTTGCTCTGCTAGCTTAATGGACATCAATTTGAAGGTATCTACAAGGAATATTTTGTCCAGAGCTAAGATTTAGAAACAACGGTGCCTAGTATATGTATATGGGTGATTCTGTTTAAACCGTTACTTTTTTGAAAAAAAATTGTTTAATTCTATAAGCGATTTTTTTCCGTTTGTACGTATTTTCATTCTATTTTACAGTTAAAATTAGGTTAGTATTAAGTACAAAAATTTATCATTTATGATAAAAAATTCAATACTTAATTTAGTTTAATAATATCACGGTACAGACAAGGAAATTTATGATATACCTTTTTTAAATCTGTGTGATGTTTGTAAACATTACATTAGTGGACGTACTTGCAACATGCCTTAATAGTAGTTGCATTATTCTCTAGTTAGATGACGCACGAGTCATTAAAGTTTAAATTATAAATTTTGTTTAAATCTAGGGAAATCAAAAGTTATTATGCAGTAATTCAATTACATTTCAAATTTGACCCCTATTCCTAGAACATTTTATAAATACGTATTTCGACTAGAATATAGTCATCATCAGTATGAATTAGCTAATCGTAACTATCTCCGGGATATGGATTCAGAGATGTGTTCCTTGTTGCTAATTTGGTGCGTGTCTCACAATGATATTGAAAAAGTTCTGTCTTTTATACGATTTGACGGAGGGAATGATCTGACCTGAGGATTATTTGAGTTGACTGACTAATGGATTAGCTGTGTGAAGAGCTCTACCTATTTATTGACGGTATTCCTTTGTGACCATGCGCGTTATTTTTATCATTACAGTGAGGGTATCGAAGATGACTTTAATATTCAGGTATTATATATTTTTTTTATGATTTAATTTTATTAAATCGGAGTTTGGAATTGGGCCCTTGTCTGAATTCATTATCAGTTTTCTCAGTTTACATATGTAGATACTTTCGTATGCATCTAATTCTGTGGGATTTTGTACCGATTTCAGTAGTTTTAGATTTGATTTGCCAATTTTGTGGTTGTTCTCAATAACGTGCGCAGCTATTCACGATTTTTCGGTTCTCCCAAATTTCACATGAGCCAAATGTTCTTTAATTCGAATTCCGATTTGGCGACAACTTTGACCAACATAAATTTTCGAACAGTTTTGACAACTGACACCATATATGCCCGATTGTGTTTCATTACTAATTTTATCCTTAGGGTTGCCTAGTCGCTGTTTGATTTTATTTTTACATACAAGCGCTGTTTTTAGGTTGTGGTCCCTTAATTCTCTAGTGATGATATTTGTGCATGGTCGGAAGTATGAAAGTTTGTACCATTTAGTTTGTTCAACGTTGCCAGTCTCTGGTGTTAATACGATGGAATTGTTTCGTAAAATTTTAAATCTAGTTCTGCGGATCAATTTACTTATTATATGAGAGTCAAAGCCATTAAAGATGGCAACTTTTTTAATGTGGTTTATTTCTTTAAAGTAATTTTTCCTGGACAGTGGGCCTTTCAGTAGCCTGTAATTGAAAACAACCATTTTTTGTTGAGGTGGGCTGTTCGGATCGGCTGTAATGTATCGTTCAGTGTGTGTAAGTTTTCTGTAGATATCGAATTATAATTTATTAGTGTCGTTATTTTTCCTAATTTTTATATCTAAAAATGGAATCGAGTCTCCTTGTTCTATTTCGGTTGTAAATTCTATCGATGGGTACATTTTATTTAAGTTCTCTAAACATGTTTGGGGATTTTCTTTGTTCGTATCAAAAATAGTAAAGATATAATAGACGTATCTGTGCTATACATTTGGAAAATAGTTGAAATCTTTTTTGGCTTTTTCTTCAAGACTGTCATGAAGATATTACTTAGGAACGTAGACAATGGATTCCCTATACTTCTTCCAAATGTTTGCTTGTAGTATTTCTCTTCGAAAGTAAACACATTCTGTCTCATGCAAAGCCGTGTTAGTTTCAGATATTCAATTATTTCATCTATTGATATTCCTTTATTTGCTTGTAGTATTCATACTGATGGTGGCCAAATTGTAGTCGAAATACGTATTTATAAAATACAAAAAAATGTTCTAGGAATAGGGGCCAAATTTGAAATCTTATTTCAAAAAACCTAGAGTTCTCTTTGATTATTCTAATAATCTTTAACGGTAATTCAATGTTAAACTGACATATTAAAACAAAATATGTTTGTTTCTTTGAAATTTAATTATATAAATTAAAATTTATTAGGTAATTAATATAAATTATTCATTGCGACAACAAAATTAACCAACTGAAAGGCAAATCCGAGAAAAGGACATGACATGGTACTGACATTTGAGCAAGATATTGAAAGTTTTCTTTCGACAGTAACTTATATTATACAAAAACAGTGATAACTATGTTACTGAAGATTTTATTGATATACAAATTTAATTTGTAGATTGATTATGTATGACCAGGGATAGCAAACAGTACAGGACATAAAAAATCACAGTTAGAATGCAATATCTATATATATATAATGGAATTGCGATGAGGAGGCCCCTAATATCAATAAATATAGAATTTTGTATTTATTGAAATTAGCTTCTCCAAATATAAGATTTTATATTTGGAAAAGCCCCATTTCAGATGCCCAGCCTTCAATTGCTTGATATTACCCACCGTAATGCAAAACCGAATAAGCGTTAAAGGGTAGAGGTAGAGGGAAACATAAAATCTTGAATGTTTTTAATATTTGACCTGACAATTCAACCTGACCATATGGCAGCTATTGTTTTTGCACCAATGTTGGAATTTTGTAAAAATTTCTTCAAATGTCCATCGATCCTACCTATTATATGTTAAAAAACACATATAATATATACATACATATATATATATATATATATATATATATATATATATATATATATATATATATATATATATATACATAACCGCTAGAGAGTCCACAGACACATAAATAAGACACATAGATGTTGGAATCTATGTACTTTTTTATGTGTCTGTGGACTCTCTAGCGGTTACAGTATGATTCCGATTGGAAGGAAATTCGGTATTTGAGGCGCTTTTGGTATTCGAAAGGTCAAGGTCGTTAATGGGTAAAATCGGACAAGGGGAAAGGGGGTGTGGAATATTAAGGGATATCTCCCTTAGTATTTGAAAAATCGAAAAATTTATCAGGAGTTAAGTTGTAGTACTAAGTTTGACTGTAATTTAGTTTCTTATCATTTTTCTGTTACACTAATATTTACAGAAATATTTACAATTAAAGACTGAAAGTTAAAAAATGAATATCTATGTTCGTATTAGAGTTTAAGAAAAATGATCAAGTAATAAATTGTAGCAAAGTTAATTTTCTACAACTTTAATCCTTATATATTTTATTATTCGAATATTAATAGAGATATTTAATAAATCTCTTAATTGTTATTTTTAGTATTTTATCTTTGTTTGACACGAATACATGAAATATATCAACCGACTTCAAAAAACACAAAAAGGCACTATTAAAAAGCTAAAAATAACAATTAAGAGATTTATTCTAAAAGACAATTCTTGCCTAAACCTATTACGTATAATTTAGTATATGTAAATATGCAAGGTATATTAGGTTTGATCACGACTGTAACTCACATGCTATATCACGGCTGCATGAATGTTTGGTATATATTTGGTTCATAAAATTTGGCCATTTCCGCATGTGTGTCTGTGTGTCTGTGGACATGATAAGCCAAGAACGAATAGAGATAACGAGCTGAAATGTGTTCTAGAGCAAAAAAGTAAGGTCAAGATCGTTAATGGGCAAAATCGGAATATATTTGGGTAAAACTGCTTATCTTTAAAACCATTTTGGCTATTAATAAGTTTAATTTTTGCAAATACTAAAGTGATATAAGATATTATATTTCATTTTGATCACACTAAAATTATGACCACTAGAGGGTGATTTATGAATTCTAATGAAATTCGCTAAGTTGACGCATTTCCTGCGTAACGAATTTTTTTTAAATATAATCGATCTAAAAATTATAATAATTTTAATATGAATGTTTAAGAACGAATTTTAACACAAATTTCTAACAACCAAATATTTTCGACTGTTCTCCTGAGGATGCGACTGATAAGTCACGAAACGTTATGAAAATAAAATAAATATTCAACAAAATATGGATTTTTATTGGATTATTACAACTAGAAGATCCCTTCAACTAAGTAAACATCAAGCTATACTATTTGGGATTCAACAAATTGAAAGCAACAAGAATATGAGAGTTGATCGCAATTCAGGTCCCGAGATAGCCAAATAAAAATATAAAAAAACGGTACAACTCTATTTAGTTGTTTAATTTGTTTACAATACTATCACGAATCATTTCAAATATTTTCAAGTAATATAAAATTGCTTTGAGGTATTATGTATAGTACCCCACAGGGTACTATCTATTCAACCATTGAGCCATTCTGCACACACAAAAATTACGCTGTAAAATTTACCGATTGCTGCACACAAATAGAATTTTGTAGGAAAATTTACCGACTGTTAATTAAAACGTTACTTTAATTTAAAAATTTTATATTGTAACATTAACCGATTCGTTCTGTGCTAACTTTTGCAGAGACCTCCTGATCTGCACAGTTGAAGACATAGTCACAGATATGTACAACGAGTGATTAACCGAGGGCAGAAGAATTTAGTGGGGGCAGGGTGGTGAGTTCAATAAGATCGATGTTCCAGCAACTTTAGATGCTGGCATACACAATAAGATCTCTGCGCGTCCATAAATTCTAGCGCCGATACAATTCTATATTCAAGACTAACGAACTTGACTTTAAAAAGTTTTGAACGCCGTTCAAGAATTGACATTTCTTCGACTAAACATATGGTTTTGGTTCGACTGCGTACTCTTGAATGAGAACAAGGGTTTCTTTTTGAATTTTACAAATTTTACTTACGAAAAATTACAAATTTACAATTTATGAAAATTTATTTACAACATGAATTAAATTTGAACAATTAAATTAATTGAAAACTACATTAAATAATATTCTGTTACAATTTACAAAAACTAATTTACAACGTGAAATAGATTTGAATAATTAAACTAAGAAAATTAAATTAAACAATATAACGAGCTGTGTTATTCACGGGGTGAAATATTATATAATTTCCTGTGAAACAGATCGAATAACCTTTACCGGTCAACGATAAATTGCAAGAGAGCCATTTTTTTTTCAAATTTTCAGGTACGTTTTGTTGTGACATAGTTTCTTCTAAAAATACAAACATATAGATTACTTTCAGAGGCGATTACTGTTACCAGTAAAACCGTAAATTGACATATATAAATCTTTTATCAATACCAAAAATCAATAAAATAAAGGATGGTATATAAGCAAACATAAAGATATATGAAAAATATATGCTTCCAAAATGAAATGGTAATAGTTATTGTTTGATGTTTTGAAAAACCCATTCATAAAATGTAATATAAGCGGTGAGTTGAATTTGATGTAATTGGCACGTTAATTAACCTTCAGCTCATATGACAACATATAACTATTATTATATCGTTTCAATGGATCCAAAAGAAAATAATGATATTAAATATATAATTATAAATAATAAAAAATATATGCAAAACAAATTCAATTCCACAATGTTGGTCCAGTAAAATTAAAACCAAAATATTGCCGATAAAAACCAAAGAAATTATCTGCTTTTTTAATTATTTTTAGAATCGTTTTAATTCCAGGTTGAAAATTAAATTCCAAAAAAAATTTACAAAATTTAGAAACTTGTTCGTGATATAACAGCAATTTTGGGCAGTTCAACGGTTTCCCTGGCAGCGCAATCTGTCTCGACGGATTCTTATAGAACTCGTCAAAATTAAACGAAAGTAAAGAATTATCTCGCTTAGTTTTCGGATATCAAATTTCAAATATATAAAAATGTAAATTTTTACAATATTTGAAATATATATTGCACACCTTTTAGTGCGGCGTTCGGGTCTTCGGCCTCGGCTTCACGTCGTTAACATATTGCAGGCATAACTGCACCCTTCTAGCGTGAATAGAATTAAAAAAGGTAATTATTAGGTGTTTTCCTCATTTTCGAGGAAGTTGCGTTAGAAAAATTGAAGTTTTCCAATTTTGTTCGTAAGTTTGTAGTTATTCGGCGTCGAATACTAAAAAACGCATCCTTCTAGCATGTTTAGAAGTGGCTTAGATTTTGTATACGTGAGTCAGTGAGTGAGTCACACAAAGCGCTGTATTTATTATAGGATTTACTACGTTTACATTTCTCTTTTTTCTTTAATTAAAAAAAAAACTTACTGAACGAATAATTATACATTGACTGGTCATTTAGGACTAGTTGCTTGGCTTCCTAGGTCTCTCGATATTAATAGTTTAGGATTTTTATTTGTAATTGGTAATAAAAGGAAAGGTGGATAAAACGGCTGGTAACACTAAAGACGATTGAATCCTTCAAATTCATTGCATTCAACGAAGTCAAAGAAAATCCACCCTAAATTTTATAGCAGTTCAATCTATTGTGCCGAAATGTCGAAATATATTAGCTTAATACAAGCTTGAAGAAGCATGAATACACCTAAGTTCATATGAACTTTTCTTCTATTTTTTGGGACATTAATCGTCTATTAAATTTTCCGGGATTGAATTTTATATATACATATATATAAACACCTAAATATACATATATATAAGAGATAAGATTTCTTAAGAACAAAATAACAACAAAACTAGGAAGAATATAAAAATGTATCTAATATCAGCTGTATGATAAGTCCAATATTATTTTCACAAAACATGTAGTTTTCATAATATTATTTTACTGTTATAATAGAATCAGTCGCATATAGTTACAATGAGTACAATAATTTATACAGGTAGTTTAAAACTCTATATTTACAGGAAATACCTTATTTTTCCTGAAAACAAATATGCTAAACTAACGTATTCCAGCTATAATGACCGCTGGTGTTGCGACAAACCGGAATGGTGGAAATATTAGACTGTAGAGTGGGGCGTTTACCATCAAAGCAACTGATAATGAGAACAACCATTTTGACTCAATAGCTGTCGTAGTTCTTGGAGAAGATCGAGATATTTAATCCCTTTCTACTCCTCTTTCAAAGCTATGTTCGTTTCTCTTGGCACAAGGAACTCGATGACGTAAATAATCTTACCTGAAGCATCCTGGAGCATTATATCAGGTTTAATAGCAGAGAGTAGTTGCGAACAAAAAATTCCAAAAGATAATACATTTCTCGTTCTCCAGATCCAGTATTACAGATCTCTCTGGGAGCATATGGCAGGACTGGCGTACGGTTTACTTGTGTCTCACGAAATAATACAGCACACGCAGGGCAGTATTAAGATAATGAATGTAGGTGGACATAAGATGGGCATGCCGAAACTAGGTGAACAGCGTCTTTGGCTAAGATTTACACGCTCTGCACTGGGTAATGGAGACTGCTAATTTCCAAACGTACCTCTGGTGTGTAAGAGTGGCTATTACACCATCTTGGGCAGCAATGATAAAAAGCCTTCTGTTTTCGACTTCAGTTGCATTTGAAATATTATTATTGTGAAAAGTTATTGATTGTGTAATCTTTTCTCAGGCATAACTAAATTTGTACATTTTTCTGCCGACTTGTCAGATGCTACACGATACTAATACTTTATTAAAATTATTCATCGATTTTAATTATTTTTTAACATGGTCGGATCATAGCAATTCATATTGGTGATGTATTACATTATTTATTTTAAATTAAAAAAAAAGATATTTACTTGAAAAGAGCTAGCTTGGTAAAACCATAACTTCAATTATTTTCAATATTTTCAATCAAACTTGTTAGGTTATAAAGATTAATTTTAAATTTTGGAAGATATTCATGTTTCAATTTATTAATGATGTTGATTTTTACGGTATTTTCTTTAAATACCATTTTGGTTAATCAACATTTTCTTTTTTTTATTAATAATTTCAATTGTATCTTGCAGTAATTGTGTAAAAATTATTTTATGCCGGTTTCAATTTGAAACGTTTATTTTGGCATAAACTAATCACAATTATGTTGCTTATTCGATTTTAAATCGCATTTCGTACTGACGATGTCGGTTAAAAATTAAATACACTGTGATTTACAGATCTTTCATTTATTCTTCCAAAAGTACAATTAATTAATTTTAGGTTAATTCTTTTTTGTAAATAAATTTATATTATTCTCTCTGTTTCTATGTTAATCATAGATAACATTTTTCATTTTTGTAAACAATATGTTCATGGTAGTTTTTTTTTTTTTTTTATGTTTAGCGGTTAAATTTGAAATTTATATTTATTTAAATAAACCTTGTTTTTTATAAAAAACACATATTTGTTTGCGTTTTGTTCCTTTTAAGAAAATATAAAATAATATAAAACTTAAGTATTTCAGAGAGTTCAACAATTACATATTCAATTTAACTGATTGTTTGTAATATTTTCATACTTTCTTACGGACTCAAAATACACAGTTTCTGTTAAAACCCATTATGGATTCTATAGGGCCCAGGGAATTCATAATAATTTCAAAGGGGTTATCAGAAAGGCTTCCACAAACAAACTAACAAACGTTATTATTGCGCACTCCGTAAATAGTATATAAACATCATCTTTTTTTCATTTATATTTATAATCATTTTTTTTTAATGATCATTTATTTTTTTCTTCACCAACACATATTTCTAAGTATATAAACGTAAAGAAAATAAATTCTTCTAAATATAAAAGAAAAGTTCTAAATACCAGAGAAAGTATAAAAGAAAACTATTTAAAATGAGAATATTTTCTCCTCAAGAAATAAGTTTTAATTTTGCAAAAAGAAAATAATGTCTAGTTTTGATTTTTTTTTTAACAAATTTTTTATTTTCTAAAATCATAAATTTCAAATAATTATTAAATCAAATAATAGAAAAGAAAGTTATTTTAAAATCAAAAAGATCAAATACAATTTACAACTATGGTTTTGTTTCAAAACATGTTTTGAAAGCACGAATTAAATTTTGTAAATTAGTATTATTGTAAGCTAAGATCGGTAAATATTTAATGTATATTATACAAGACCGGTGGGCCAGTGCGTTGAGGTATCTGAAAAGTGGGGTATTGTATTGTGACATTATAAGTATAAATTTTCTCAATTGCTGACCTCTTTGAATACGACTTTGGCTGAAGCGCAACTGATTGTTCTGGAAGAGTTTATAAAAATATGCTTTCGAGAAAATAAATTTTCTGTTTGGTACAAATAAGTAATGTTCTAGAATAGTCCAGGACACTATATAAAGTTATGAATTTATAAATTACAAAGTTATAAATTAAATATTGTTGAAAAAAATTAAATTTAAATATTTTTTTTTTTGAAATCAAGTAAACGTCAGGTTTGAGTTTGATAAAGTTTTTGTTTTATTTAATTTTTTTTCAAAAGTTCGTGTTGTCCAATTGACATATATTTATAAACTTTTACTAATTTTTTGTGTTTTTTTGTGTGTCGAGTATCGGGATCAGTTGTAGGTTCTACAGCGCTTCATTTGATATCTAAAAGAGAGCCAAGATACCGCGACAATATTCAGTTTAGTCCCAACTTTTTAACGATTGAAAACAATCATCGCAGAACTAAATTTTTGGTATAAGTGTTCAAAAAATGGTGAGTACACGGGGGCAAATCAGACCGCCCATCTCACCACCAAGGGGGGTTGACTATTGTTTAAAAAATGTTCTAACTATTGTTTAACTCAATGAAAATAAATAATTTAATTACTTTGTATTTTTTTACATTTTTGCGTGTGTAAACAACTAGTTATGTTAGTTGTTATTTTCACTTACTTTTCATTACAGTTTTCATCCTTCTCAAAAACACACACTTCAGCTAACAATTATCATGTAATAACAAGTTTCAATTAAATAAGGTAAAAATGATATTTTTAATTAATAAACTAAACAAATCTTTGAAATTGTCGTAAAGTATATTGTAATTTGTGACAATACTTTCGGAAACGCAGTTCCTTAAAAAATCTAATAATATCTAATTATATTAGCAAATTCCGTCCAAAGAAATGTAGGTGTTGTTTTTGTACCGATGATGGAATTTTATAAAAATTTCTTCAAATCCCCATCCTACCTACTCAATGTTAAACATTACTATCGATAAAATTTTCATTTATATATATATATATATATATATATATATATATATATATACACGTTTATGTACCTATGGTCTCTCTAGCGGTCAAATTCGTTCACAGGTAAAATCGGAGAAGGAGAAAGAGGGTTTATAGCAGGGATGTCAAACTCAATTTTGCAGAGGGCCATATATTTAATTTAGTATGTGTAGGCGGGCCAGATTCAAATAAAAAAAATGTACTGAATTATTATAACATTTTATTTACTTAATAATATAGTACATAATATACGGTTGTTAAAAATCATATCAAAGTTTTAAAAGAGGGTAATTATTTTGAGCTCGAGGATCCAGATACCTGACTTCTCTTGTTTTTGACAAACTCATTGATGTCAGGTATCATATTCGTTGTAATTATTTTAAGAATTGATTGGAGATGTTCATTCGTAAGTCTTGTGCGATGTTTGTTCTTATTTATTTTCATGACGGAAAACATCTGCTCACATAAATAGGTGCTACCAAACATGTACAGAATGCGTGCTGCATGATTTTTTAATTGCGGGTAGTTATCCAAACTCTTGAAATATTGTGTATAAAATGTAAGAGCGTTAACCTCTTTAAATTTTTCTTTCAAAATACTGTCTGATTGAAGATCTATCAACTCTATTTGCAAATGAACTGGTGCCTGTGAAGCTTCAAAATTGAATGGATTGTTGAAAATTGGGAATTCCATTTCATTCATTTTGTGGAAGTCTTCAAAACGATTGTTGAATTCCGTGATCAGATTTTGCAGAAGTTGAGAATATTGATCCAATTTATTTTGGTTCACCGTGCCAAATGATTTTAAATGAAGGAAATGATCCAATGTTAGATTTTTTACCTGATTTTCCCACAGCCTCAACTTTGTTTCAAAGGCTTGAATATATGAATACATTTGAGTGACAATCAGATTTTTACCCTGTAACTTTACATTCAGATCAGTCAAGTGTTTATTCACATCTACTAAAAAGGCACAATCAACCCACCAGTCATTGTCATAATCAATTGGGTTGCCTTTTTCTAACATGAAAGCTTGAATAGGGTCACGTAATGCAAAAAATCTTTCTAAAACTACTCCTCGACTGAGCCAACGAACTTCGGTGAAATAAGGTACATCAGAAAACTTTTCGTCCAAATCTTGTAAAAACTGTCTGAACTGTCGGTGATTTAGTCCTCTGCTCCTTATAAAATTTACTATTTTAATTATAGGTTGCATGACATGGTCCATTTTTAAATGTTTGGATGCCAATGATTCCTGATGAATTATACAGTGAAATCCCACAAAATTCCCTGATATTTTCTGTTTCAACTCAGTTACAACGCCCGAATGTTTGCCAGCCATGGCAGGAGCGCCATCCGTAGTTGTGCTGCTAAGTATATTCCAGTCGAGTCTAGACTCGAAGCGCGTGGAAGATTCTAGCCTTCGTGGTATTTCCGCTTGTTGCTAAGAGATGGCGTTACTGTCAACCTCTCTCGCTTGTCTAGGCACGCGCTGCCCTTGAAATTACTTATAAATGTTGTAGTGTGCGCATTTTAAAACTTCCGTAGAGGAATCGAGTGAAGTCATGATTCTTCTGTCTGTCACACAATGCGATCGCGGGCCGTATTGTTATCCCTGGTTTATAGGGAGAGGAAACACAAAATTTGACAACTACCCTAATATTCGAAAAATCCAAAAATTTATAAGAAGTAAAGTTGTAAGTAATTAGTTTTATTATAATTTTGTGTTGCATAATTTTTTCTGTTGCTCTAATATTTACAGAAATATTTACAGTTTAATATTTAAAGTAAAAATATCTCTTTACACATAAGAGTTTGAAAAAAATGATGAGGTAGTGAATTGTAGCAATCTTGATTTGCTACAACTGTACTCGTCATACATTTTTCGATTGTTCTAACATTAAGAGAGATATTTTATATTTTGTGTTTTCTTCTAATAAAATTGGCTTTGCAAATACCCATATCAAATCAGATACGGGATTTCAGTCTGATTAGACTATAACTGTGACCGCTAGAGAGTTTTTTTATGTATTCTAATGAAATTAAGTAAGTTTACGCAGCTCCTGCGTAACGAATTTGTGTTTTGTTGTTGTTGTTGAAAGAAGTGTGCTTCCGAAACTATACGTAATATAGTCAAATATTTTAATGAACAAATGAAATATTTCAAATAATTTATTACACTTAACCTTGTTTTTACAATAGTGTGACGCAATAGTGTGACGCAAATCTTATAGATGACAGTAAGATTTACACGGAAAATTCAAAAATAATTATATTTTCATAAATTGTTTAAAAAAAAATTCATATGTTTATGTAATTGTTTGTCTAGTGTTCAACAGGCTGTTAATTTTAATTGTTTGTTATTGATTTCGTCAATTTTTATTCAATTTTATTAGATAAACAAAGGTGTAATATATAAAGTCAAATAGTTTTAAAAACATTTTAAAGAATATTTTGTTATAATTGAGGTCCTTGATGCAAGAACCAGGTGAGTCCAAATTTTCCAATTTTTTTAATTACAGCTATATTATCCACAGTCAAAAATGCATTTTAATATGGTTGGAAAATTTGGTTCTTGCATCAAGGGTCTCCATTTAGTATATAGTCAAATATTTGTTTGGTAATTATAATGAATAATTCTAATTACAATAGCTAATTAAGGTCAAATCTGGTGTCAGTAAGAAAATAATAATGGGGATTAACCTCCGTTTCTGAGACACTGCAATCTATAACAGAGGCCACCCACATCATACATAATTTTTTATAACTTTTTTATTAATTTTATAACTATACATTTTTTATGATTTGGATGGAGGACAAGCAATTTGTATACAGACTAGGAATTGGTAGGTAGTGTGCTGCAGCCGACTTTGATAGGAAATATGTCAATATTCACCGTGAAAGTAAACTGCAGAAAACCTTCACAAGAAAAGCCGGTCACTTTATTCTTGTCCATACGCCGACTGTTTAGTCAATTCTCCGCCCCATTAAGCATAATTGACAAATTGCCTCCGCCGGGATTTAAACTCAACCTTCCAGTTCCAAGTTGAGTACCTGCATGGCTGGTATCAGTAAGAAAATTTTTAAAATCTGTAAGTTTTTATTGAAAAGAGAGGGTATTTTATGAGAAAAACTATGAATATATAATTTTAATAGACGTCACAAGTAGGGAAAATTTTTCCCTATTGTACCATACAAAACAAAATATTTTTTGTTAGTGTGCATTTTATTTTTTAGTAAGTATACTGCAAAATAGAATAATACAAATCTTTCATACAAATGCATTGTTTCAAAAAACTGATCGGCCAGTTATCGATTCCTGGACCTTGGTATATCGCACCCAGTGCGCAAACCATTGCACCACGGATGATTAGCTTGATGAGTCAATTTTTTCATATCATTGACAGTGTTACTATGAAGTAACTTGCTAACTAATATTCCAATATATTATTTTTGTGTATACTTAAACGTCATAATGCTATACCAATATCAATATGAACACAAGTATGAAATAATAAGGGTATACTATACAAGCTAGCAGGTCATTGAATTTATTAACTAATTTAAATAGGTTTGTATAAATATGTGTGTTTATATTCTAGTAGTTGAAAATGCCAGCGCTGCCCGTGTCTCAAAAAATCTTTTGAGAGCGCACAGAAAATGTAAACCAAAAAATTATCATTTTCAAAATTTAAACAGTTCAATATGTAAATTTTTTTATATTTTAAATTTATTGACAATTATGTTATCCAAAATTTTATGAATGCAGATATTTCTATAGAAACTATTTTAGAGATTTAGCCGTCAGAAAACGTTATAGTCGTCATAAAACAGGTATAATTTTGGTTTGGAATTGTGAACTTCTGATAGTTTTTTTGGGGTCGTATGGAAAATTTACCGACGCTCTTTTGTCATCATTATTTAGCTATCTCCTATAGTTTTTTTTCCCAACACACATACACTTGCAATATATTTCCCATTTAATGTATACAGACATAAATTTTTTCCAAAATACAGCGTAAATTGTCTTACACTAGGTACTATCTGCCTACACTGCACAACAAAAAAAAAGCAGTGCACTTTGAAAAAAAATTTCATTAAAATTATTTTCGCTGTAATTTATTTTCATTTCAACTACATTTTTATAAATTTGTATACGCTTTTGTTGATGTGTGGGTAAAATTGTAAAAGAAACCATAATTTACAATTTGCTGTGCACTGTACATTTCCGATTAAATTCTTAGCACTTTTAAGATGGGTTCACTGATATAACTGAAGGTTTAAGTGCGACTTAAATTGATTAGTAGTTAGTACATTGCATTGACACATAAGTTACATGTAAATTGTGTTGGTTAAAATTGTACTTTAGTTAAGTCTGGCTTCCCCTATATGACACTCACAATTTGTGTATGGCAGAAACTGTATTTGTATAATTCAATTTGGGGGTTTAAAAACAACGTTTCCTAGTAAATTTTATATGCTTTTTCATCGGAAGAAAGGGACACTACAAGAATTATTTTTAATTTTCCATTGGAATTAGTCTTCCTATAGTCTCGTTTCAGACTTTCATACCGTTTTTACGAATCTACAATGATTATCGAGAGAGAATCGAGGCCTTTAAAGTGATTGGTTTTCTTATACCATGCTTCTTATTTTAAATTCCACATAATAGGGAATATGAATGAAAAATTTTTCACTTGAATTGAAGCATGTTTACTTGACAAATATCAAGGTAAAATTACTTTTTAAATAACTTTAAAAATAGCCGATTAGATAAAGAGGGTGATAGCCCTCTTGACATGACATGTGACGTCATAATACGCTATCACCATTTAAAACACCGTTTTGCAAGAAAGAGACAGATAATAATTTTTAAAAGCTTAAAGCTTACTTCATATTTGTCGTATTTTAATTTCGTTTTTAAATATCATTATTACAGTATTAACAGTATTTTCATATTCTGAAAATAAATGTGAAAAAAAATTTCCATGCATATTCTCTATTCTATCACTATTCTTTGATTCAATTATTTTTTGTGCTCAGATGCAATAGATACATAGATAGATATATCTTGGGGTCTAAAAAGCACTCCGACATTATGTCCATTGTGCTCCGCCTTCTACTTCAATCTGATGAGATTAGCTTCTCGCATATGTTGGCAATGGCCAGGAGCTTGCTCATATACAATAACATGTAGTGCTAGTTTTTCTTCTTTAGTGAAATTGCGGCTCTCTTTCCTTTTAGTTAAGTTTCAGGCACAAGAACAAAATAATTTGACCAAAACTTTGATTTGGCAATTTACTACAGTCACTATTATTTCACCGTAAAAAAAACAAAGGTTCCTAGATAGATAGAATAAGTATTGCACTTTGTTTTTATGGCCCATTGTACACTTCCATCTACTTCAGTCTGACGAAATTAGCTTCTTCCATATCTTGGCGATAGTCAGAAGCTTGCTAATACGGTTTTCCTGAAGGTTCGTTTATTCGGGGTCAGATGTACTGAATATCTTATATCTGGTGTAACTGAGATATTCGTTAAAGATGATGCGGTTGAATGTTTCCTCTTCCTCGCCGTACAGTCTGCATATTATGGATCCGTTATGGAGTCTTATGGTGTGCAGACGCTTCAGCAGGTGAAAGTGCCCAGTGATAAATCCGGTAACCTTCCGCAGTTGCTTCCTGTTCAGGTTGAGTACATCGAGGAATAACCTCTTGAATGAATTTCGCAACAATCACGCTGTTTAACATTCATCCACTGTTTACATGTGTGATCACCTGTTTACATGTTATCTTTGGAATTGGCCAGCTCCAGCAGTTCCTCTAGACAATCCTTGACTACTCCTGAGGTGACTTCAGTTGCAGACAAGAGCAATTAGAATAACTTGAGTGTCCGAGAGAATACATACTTTCTGGTTTATGTAGCATGTACGTTGGTTCTCACGGATGCAAACCAGTATGGCGTAGACTTCTGCCTGAAAGACAGTTGCATATTTTCCCAAGTTGAGGCTTATGTTAACCTTGGCCCTTTCACCGTAAATTGTTGTCCCGGTCCCTTCACCAGTTTTGGAGTCGTCTGTTTACCAAACGATTCCTTTCCTAAGATAGGGTGGTTCTCCTTTCGCCCACATGTCCCTATCAAAAAAAGGTACGTAGGTTCCTAGCTATCATATCCTAATTGTAGCTTTTTGCAGATGTAATCTGTACAACAGAAATAATATTTCAGTGTCACTTATGTTTAACTTAGTTAAGTATAATATTCAGGGAATATCGCTGCAACCGATAATTAAACTTTCTTAATTAAACTATGATCTATAACATATTGTTTTAACTCAACTGACTAACACAGTTAAGGTAATGATGACTCTATCTTGTTCTATCTTAAATATCCGGTACATTTTGTACTTAAAATAGAAAAATATTTAATATAAAATGGTAAGATATGTTTTTAATATATAAAAATAAGAAAAACTTTTTCTTCTTTAGAAAGTAATAGAAATACTGACTATGTGTTGTATATTCGCACAGTACTAGTAGCTCAGTTAGTTACTGCACTACACCAACTAGTACTACAACAACTTAGGAAAGTAAAAAATGAAAAAAATAAACGAAATCGAACGACCACGACAAAAAGTACAAAAATGTCACTAAAAAAGCAGATACTCTAGAGAGAGAAGGTAAATGGCTAGTTATATCAGCGTCTTTGTCTCGTTGGAAAAGAGGAAAGATGTTGGTGGGGTCTAACGACCAACAATGACACAATCAAACTGGAGAATATATATATTTATATATATATATATATATATATATATATATATATATATATATATATGTATATATATATGTTCCTATCGGCGTGCACTCTTCTGAATAGCTGCACCTTCATGTTGACGAACGCTTCTGTCTTCAATCCTGTGGGTTGGGAAACGGTCATCAATTCCAGTTCGGCTTTGGCTTTCCTTCCTATACTGTTGAAGAAACTCTCCAGTTGCCATTTCCACTCATCGAAGGTGTAGCCCAACCCACGATTCATCAATGCCCAATCTCTGGCTGGTCCTGTTAATTTTTTTGTGACCATCTCAATCCAACAATCTACGGGCAGATGCGTTTGTCGTAGTAATGCCGTTGCTCTGTTCAAAAAAACTACTGGATCTTCGGTCGGTCTACCACTGAACTCCGGCATGATGGACAGAAGCGTCGTTGTGTCCAATGCGGCGGAGCGAATGACTGTATTCACTTCTTGTGGATCAATACGCATGTCTCGCAGTTGCTGTGTTTGATTCTGCTCGATCGATATATATATATATATATATATATATATATGTATATATATATATATATGTATATATATATATATATATATATATATCTATATATATATATATATATATATATATATATATATATGTACTTATATATATACAAAAATATGTTAACGCAATTCTCTGTATAACGTAAGTAGCGACAAGCGGCAACCACAGACCGAATGAATGTGTACCAGATGTCCACACATACGATACTTGAGCTAGGTTTTTTTAATATGTATTTTATAAGTAATGTATGGGATGATTTCGTTCGTTTTAATATAAAAAAGTCCTTGATACCGTTGTTTCGTACATCTAATTGTCCATTTTTTAAAGAGTTACTGCTAGAAAATAGTAATATACCTATGTGAAACAATATTTTAAAATGATATACACTCGTATATACATGTAAAATAAATAAATAAATAAATGAATATATATATATATATATATATATATATATATATATATATATATATATCAAAGCGCTAGTGGTATTTTTGGAATTTTCGATGCTATTACTTTGGTACTGGGGCGTTCGAAGCGGTATCTTCGGAGTTAGCTACCTTTCAATAATAACACTCAATATACACATAGGAGTATTTACTAAACTATTTCACCATTACTATTTTATTTGACAATTAACATAAAACAAAACCGACAGCTGCGTCTCACAATATTAAGTTATTGCACTAAGACAAATAAACTAATAATTAATCGAATATTAAAATAATACAATAAGGATATACACAATTAATTAATATCAATTATTGAGTTTATACCAGTTCTGATCACTAAAGCCATAAATTAATGCCCGATAACGAATCCACGGTCAACAGGAGAGCACGTTCTAACGCCGATTAAAGTTTTTAATCCGAACTATCTTTTCTCTACTCTCTAAGTCTCCTTCTCCTACCAAAAACGTCAGGTACTAGCTCAGGACTATTCATAATATTATCTTTGCAACATCCCTGTGTCTGTGGCTACGCCTAGCGATTGGGTGTTACCCAAGTTTTACAAATTAATTATTTTATATTCTATTTGGTCTGTGAAAACCCATTCTTTGTTAATCACCAATAACATTTGGCGACCAACAATAATTCTATTGTCTATCATATTTGATTGTCTAAAGACACGGGAAAATCCCAAATATTCTTTATTTAAAACACAAGATATATATATATATATATATATATATATATATATATATATATATATATATATATATATATATATATATATATATATATATATATATATATATATATTGTTGTAATGAAAATTATTAAGAATAATTTTTTTTGATCCAACACACATTTTAATTATGAAAGTAAAATATTACGAAAAATGTTTTGGATAACAATATTTTTCTCCTTGCAAAAAGAAGGAGTTTTTTTTTGAAAGTACAAAAAGAAAATAATATAGCTCGATTTATTTTTTTTTCTTAAACAAAGTTTTTTTTTTAAGTCGAAAAATGATAATAAGATTAATAGATACTTTTGATTTAAAGTTTTTCTATTTAGAAAGAAAAAAAATCAAAAATTGAAAAAAATTATTGCATATAATTTAATTTAAGAGAATCAAAAGTTATACAAATTGAATGTTTTACAAAATAACATAAATAGATCACAAATAAATAATTTTGTAAAAACAAGATAATTTTTGTAAACAAAAGTAAGCTAGCTTACAGTTATGAATGTATCATACAATTTGTGTATAGATTTTAAATTGACACTGGCCCGGTGCATTAAGTCTCTGCTTAAATATCAACCAAGCGGGGTATGACTATGGGTCAAACCCAAGGAGAGGTATAATTTTTAATTAATTTTATAAATAATCTGAACACTCCGACTACGTCCATGGGTGTTGATATACTAAAATATTCTAGAAGCCTCCATGCAAAAATATATTGTCAAAAACAAAATATTTATTAAAAAAAAAACAATAATATTCTAGAACGACCCATGGTGGGTATATAAACCGTGACCAGTGTCGATTCAAATCAGTTTTTTAAATCAGCCATTGTGCGATTCGTTCAGAGTTTGAAATCGATCATTGTGCGATTAGTATAAAAGTTTAATATCAAGTATTGTCTGTTAATATCAAAGTTTAATATCGATTGTTGTTCAATCCAGATCAAAGTATAAGTTGGAATTCGTACAAGTAATTTGATCAAGTAATTCGAAATTTAACATTGTGTGAAAAAGAATTAAAATAATTGTTGAAAAAGAAATCGGATAATCATTTTTTTTTAAAGCAATAAAATCAGGTTTTTTTTTGTTTCGTAAAAACTTGTGTTTAATTTAATTTTTTTTTTTCTTTTCTTTAAACAAAAACGTGCGTGTTGTTCCAATTACAAAATATTTAGTAATATCGTTTACTAATATATTTTTTTTTGTTTTGTCGAGTATCGGAATCATTGCAGGTTCGGGCAGCGCTCCTTTGAGGATAAAGAGAGCCAAGATACCGCGACAAGTGGCGACCGTGACAGGACCAGGAGACGCACGGAAGAAGAAAGGAATTACAATGGCAAGCCGCAGCATTTCCATGCCACGTCTGCGTGAGATGATGGAGGCCGAAGGGCTGGACAGCACTGGCACAAGAGAGGTCTTACAGGCAAGATGGGAGGAGCACCAATCTAGGCAACAAGGAACACCAACTTCAAGGACTCAAGGACCAGCCATTCCCACATCAGAACGGCGTAGAAGTGTGGTTTCCAACCCGGAAGAGCCAGCTGCTGCCACAATGGAAATGATGTTTGCGACAATAATGTCCAACTTCAAGAATTTGGATGAGAGAATGGGTGATCGATTGGAGAAGATGGCCGACCAACTCAAAGGATCTGAAGAACGGATGGATGAGCGACTTGGAAGTCGACTTCAAGAGTCCGAAGAGAGGATGGGCAACAGACTTCATGAGTCCGAAGAGAGGATGGGCAACAGACTTCAAGGATCGAATGAGCAAATGGGCAACCAATTAGAAGAAAGAATACAAACCATACAATACGAATTGGGAGAGCGAATGGTGGATCTGAGGGACGCGTGCATACAGCGGATCGACCAAATAACCACGGATGTCGAAACTGTGAAAACCGACATCGTTAACATTAAAGCCGATGTCATTGAGAATCGCACGCAAATCAAAGGCTTGGAGGAGAAGATGCACGATCAATACAACAAAGTCGTGGATGACATTATACGGATCGAGCAGAATCAAACACAGCAACTGCGAGACATGCGTATTGATCCACAAGAAGTGAATACAGTCATTCGCTCCGCCGCATTGGACACAACGACGCTTCTGTCCATCATGCCGGAGTTCAGTGGTAGACCGACCGAAGATCCAGTAGTTTTTTTGAACAGAGCAACGGCATTACTACGACAAACGCATCTGCCCGTAGATTGTTGGATTGAGATGGTCACAAAAAAATTAACAGGACCAGCCAGAGATTGGGCATTGATGAATCGTGGGTTGGGCTACACCTTCGATGAGTGGAAATGGCAACTGGAGAGTTTCTTCAACAGTATAGGAAGGAAAGCCAAAGCCGAACTGGAATTGATGACCGTTTCCCAACCCACAGGATTGAAGACAGAAGCGTTCGTCAACATGAAGGTGCAGCTATTCAGAAGAGTGCACGCCGATAGGAACATTGATGACGTGGTGCCCATAATATTGAATTTACTACGCGACAATGTACGACCGCTGGTGAAGATTTCGAATCCAAAGTCATTAGATGAGCTACGAATAACCGTTAGAACACTGGATGAAGAGCCAGCGAGGAATCGGCAAGAACCACCAGCAAGAGCACCACCACCACCACGTCTTAGCAGTCCAGGCACGTGCTTCGTATGCCACCAAGCGGGGCACATAAGTCGAAACTGTCCCAGAAGGGGACAACAAAATAGACCTGGGCCGTCGGGAAACTAATTCCAGGATCAATGAAGGAGGAAATTGGTTCTGGGGTACACATTAACCTCCACAAAGACGCACAACATCGGCGTGAACACCAACAATTACCGGTTCATTTGACAACAATGGAGACCAAGAACTCACACCAGAATGGGCCAATTGTGGAAGTTGATGTGCGTGGAAGATCAATATTGGCACTGATCGATAGTCAAGCATCACACAATTTTATCAGCGAAGAATTGGCAAGAAGTATTGGAAAATGGCACCCTGTCAGAGATAGTGCAGGGAGTGGAGCCACAAGCAATAATACTTTCAGAATTCTTGGAAAAATGTGCATGGATGTGATGATATCAAGAATGAAGTTCAATGTTGAAGTAATGGTTGTACCTGGCCTACGGAATCATTTAATACTTGGTCATGAATTTTTAACAAAAAATGGTGTGAGCATCGATTACCGGAGTGGTATAATTTACTTGGGGTGTGATAAGAGAGTCCGCATTGCATGGAGAAAACCAGATGGAGCCCATAGAGAAGTGGCAACAATTAATAACGCATTGGGCGAGTTACAAATAAAACTTCTTGAGAACCAAGAGCAGTTAAAAGATGTCATTCGGCGACATCCCAGCGTTTTCGGCAAAGTTGGAAGGACAAAAACCATCACACACAAAATTGAGATCACGAAGAATTCCCCCATTAAATTACGACCATACCCGTACAACAATGAGAAGCAACGGGTATTAGAAGAGATGATTGAAGAGATGGAAGGCGATGGCATTATAGAACCATCCACATCGCCTTGGGCCGCACCCGTCGTATTGCCGAAGAAGAAAGATGGAACTTTTCGATTGTGCGTCGACTATAGAAAATTGAACGATATTACAAAGAGCAATGCGTTTCCGATTCCAGATCTGCAAGAGATGTTGAGAAAAGTCAATGGAGCAAAAATATTTTCTACATTGGATCTTCAGACTGGTTATTGGCAAATTGAGATGGAGCCACAATCGAAAGAATACACAGCATTTACCACCCCAAGAGGTCTCTATCAATTTCGCGTCATGCCATTTGGATTGAAGAATGCGCCAGCTACGTTCCAGAGTTTAATGAACGAAGTACTATCTGGATACATCGAAGATTTCTGTCAAGTTTACCTGGATGACATATTAATCTACAGTCGATCAGTCAAGGAACATTTACATCACCTGGATCTTGTATTTGAAAGACTAGAACAACATGGATTAACTTGTAAACCAAGCAAATGTGTCATTGGCAGCAACAAAGTCAAATACCTGGGACATATTTTGAGCGAAGACGGCATTGACAGAGAGGAAGAGAAGAATGAAGCTATCAGTAATCACCCTGTACCAAGAACACGAAGACAATTACGGCAATTTTTGGGATTATGTGGTTGGTACAGGAGCTTCGTGAAGAACTACGAAGATATAGCTGCACCTCTAAGCGAAATGCTCAAGAAGAGCATAAAGTGGCGCTGGCTAACATTGCATCAGAAGGCGTTCGAAAATCTGAAATCATCAATTGTGAATGCACCGAAACTAGCACATCCAGATTTTAAGAAGACGTTTTGTTTAAATACGGATGCTAGTGACGTCGGATTGGGTGCAATATTATTTCAAATGGAAGATGATGGCAAGACAAGACGAATAATAAACTACGCCAGCAAGAAACTTGGACCCACAGAAAGAAAGTACGCCACGACAGAAAAGGAATGTCTCTCGATAATCTGGGCATTGAGGAAGTTTCGAGGATATCTGGAAGGAAGACACTTCAAATTATATACAGATCATGCAGCGCTCCAATGGCTGAACAAAACTAAAGATAGTCGAGCAAAATTGACAAGATGGGCATTGACATTGGGAGCCTATGATTTTGAGATAATTCACGTCCCCGGAAAAGATAATCAAGCCGCCGACTCCTTGTCCAGACAACCACAGGGCAAGGCAGAAGATGAAGAAGTGGAGGACATTCCAGAGTGGGTGATTGAAAAGAGGGCAAAAACACCGATAACCCTCAATGTCATTGAAGTGGAAACACCCACACTCGACGATATTAGACGATGGCATGATGAAGATCGTGATGTGACAGCCATCAGAAGATATATCATTGATCACAATAGTCCACTGAGAAGTAATCTACGTCGACGAGTGGACAGAACAAGAGCTAATTACACCGTAGCTGACGGGATCCTCTGGTACCATAGTCAACAGATGGTACAAGAAGTGCCAGTGGTTCCCGAAGAACGCCGACTTGGTTTTCTAAGAAGATATCACGATAGTGATGAAGCAGCACACCCTGGATGGAGAGAAACGTATCGTCAAATCCGTAACCGTGTGTATTGGTATGGGATGCAAGATGACATACGCAGATATGTAAAAGGGTGTGATACGTGTGCTAGAGTGAAGCCACTAAATCAGAAACCAAGTACAGCAATGAGAAGTCGAAGACCTACTTCACCATGGGAGGTAGTCAGCATCGACTTGATGGGTCCATACCCACGCACATCACGTGGAAAAACAAATATATTGGTTGTGACTGATCTTTTCACTAGATGGATCGAAGCATTTCCATTGGGGGCCACGTCGACCTCGAAGATAGCCCAAGTACTGAAAGATGAAGTATTTAGTCGTTATGGATATCCAAGAGCAGTACTAAGTGATAATGGTCCCCAGTTCAGATCAAAAGAATGGAAAGCAGTGAACAGAGATTGGAACACAGAGATATGGACAACGCCAATATACCATCCACGAGCCAACCCCACGGAAAGACAAAACCAGGAATTGAAGAAGTTGTTGCGTCTGCATTTACTGGATCAAGAACATAAAAACTGGGATCAACAACTGCACAAATCATTATTTGCAATACGAAATAGAGCAAACCGAACAACTGGTTTTTCGCCCGCCAAATTGTTACTGGGGGCTGAGATGAAGAAGCCTGGGGATTGGCAAATTCAAGTTGAAGAAGAGCCTCAAGAAATTCAAGATTGGGCCAATGAGAGAGGCCAAGAACGTCAACAGAATGTTGAGATAGCTCGGCAAACAATATTGGCCAATGCCGAAGAGAACGACCAAGTGGAGACGGGACTCAGTTATCAACCAGGAGAGTCCGTCTGGATGCGCAATCAAGTGCTCAGCAGTAAGGTGGAGGGTGTCCATAGTGGATTGGCACCGAAGTGGAAAGGGCCTTACAGAGTGCTGAGGAGTTTACCAGCTGGAATATATGTTTTGGATACAGTGCCTCCCACGAAAATACATGGAGGTCTCTTGAAGCCGGCCAGTGCAAGGACCGCCGCCAATGGGAATCTGGGAAGATTGAGTGTGGGGAACGAGGTGTTCGGCCAACTACTTCCGGATCGATTTGGGGGTCAAAGACATGGAGGTGATGGAAGACGACGGGATGTACCAAGTGTGGACGAGCCAGAGGCCAGAGCATTAGAGCCAGGGTACAACTTGCGGCCCAGACGACCGGCAATCAACAACAGGCGCCGTTGAAGAGTGAAGAACTAATGTGTACGTACACTTTTAAGTTATGCTAGCTAGCTAAATGTACTAGTACAATTCAAATAGTTCATAAGTCAAAAATTGGTCAACCAAACATAATAAGCAAATTAGAAAATGTGTGTTGGAATCTAGAGGGGGAGATTTTGTTGTAATGAAAATTATTAAGAATAATTTTTTTTGATCCAACACACATTTTAATTATGAAAGTAAAATATTACGAAAAATGTTTTGGATAACAATATTTTTCTCCTTGCAAAAAGAAGGAGTTTTTTTTTGAAAGTACAAAAAGAAAATAATATAGCTCGATTTATTTTTTTTTCTTAAACAAAGTTTTTTTTTTAAGTCGAAAAATGATAATAAGATTAATAGATACTTTTGATTTAAAGTTTTTCTATTTAGAAAGAAAAAAAATCAAAAATTGAAAAAAATTATTGCATATAATTTAATTTAAGAGAATCAAAAGTTATACAAATTGAATGTTTTACAAAATAACATAAATAGATCACAAATAAATAATTTTGTAAAAACAAGATAATTTTTGTAAACAAAAGTAAGCTAGCTTACAGTTATGAATGTATCATACAATTTGTGTATAGATTTTAAATTGACACTGGCCCGGTGCATTAAGTCTCTGCTTAAATATCAACCAAGCGGGGTATGACTATGGGTCAAACCCAAGGAGAGATATAATTTTTAATTAATTTTATAAATAATCTGAACACTCCGACTACGTCCATGGGTGTTGATATACTAAAATATTCTAGAAGCCTCCATGCAAAAATATATTGTCAAAAACAAAATATTTATTCAAAAAAAAACAATAATATTCTAGAACGACCCATGGTGGGTATATAAACCGTGACCAGTGTCGATTCAAATCAGTTTTTTAAATCAGCCATTGTGCGATTCGTTCAGAGTTTGAAATCGATCATTGTGCGATTAGTATAAAAGTTTAATATCAAGTATTGTCTGTTAATATCAAAGTTTAATATCGATTGTTGTTCAATCCAGATCAAAGTATAAGTTGGAATTCGTACAAGTAATTTGATCAAGTAATTCGAAATTTAACATTGTGTGAAAAAGAATTAAAATAATTGTTGAAAAAGAAATCGGATAATCATTTTTTTTTAAAGCAATAAAATCAGGTTTTTTTTTGTTTCGTAAAAACTTGTGTTTAATTTAATTTTTTTTTTCTTTTCTTTAAACAAAAACGTGCGTGTTGTTCCAATTACAAAATATTTAGTAATATCGTTTACTAATATATTTTTTTTTGTTTTGTCGAGTATCGGAATCATTGCAGGTTCGGGCAGCGCTCCTTTGAGGATAAAGAGAGCCAGGATACCGCGACAATATATAGTGTTCAGTTTATCGTGACTCAGGTTCAAGCCGAAAATAATTGATTTAATAAAAAAAAAGCTTCAGACAAAATATGAAGCATAGAATAAAGTTTTTTTTCATGTATAGAAAATTGATTTACTGATCTATTATTTTTTTGCATAATTTAATTTTTAGGCAAACATCAAAAGGAGGTTAAATTAGAAGTTTTTTTATCAAACCAAAATTAAACACAAAAACACTTCATTTTATGAATTTAAATTAATAATATTGCCTTAAATATTTGAAGTGCTCTATCATTTTTATGAATATGCTCGATTGCTTTTTTTACATTTATATTTGGTTTGATAAAAAAATTTAACCGTTGATTTTTCCCTAAGAAATCAAATATACAAAAAGCAAAAGAGGTCATCAGTAAAAACATTGTAATTTATATTATTTTTAAAATTTTTACATGAAACAATGCAGTTTATTTTATGCTACTTTTTTTGTCTGAAACTTTTTTTTTAAATCAACGTTTTTAAACTCTAGAAAAGAATGGTTTGCTATCTCATTTTTCTAGTACATTATTCTAGACACCTACATAAATAGGAATGCATTTGTTACAATACAAACGCATCATCTATATACAGGTGTTACTAAATGTATGATTCACTACGCCACTATACAGGAGCATATTCTACACACCAAAATATGCAAAAAACATTTATATTGTTTTAGTCAATTTCCTGAAAGGAAATTAGTCTCGTACCTCTTTATTGTGAAGTGAAAATTTCATAAAAGTAGTAGATGTCAAAAATTACCATCAGTAAAATTTATTTACGTCTTAATATATATAATTTTTCTGTACGTGTGTTTGTCACCTAACTGCTCTTAAACGGATGGACCGATTTGGATGAAAATCTATAAAATTATTTTATTAAAATTTTGTTTCAATTTTGAAATGTCAATTTTGATTGTCGTTTCCATAGTAACTATAAACAATAATCGTTATATATCGTTCTATTTTGGCTATTAATAAATTTAATTTTTGCAAATACTAAAATCATATCAGATATTATATTTCCATTTGGTCACAGTAAAATTATGATCGCTAGAGAGTGATTTATGTATTCTTAGGAAATTCGCTAAGTTCGTACCTTTTTCCCCTTGACCAATACTACATCTTAACTTGGCTTTGTAAATACGTAAAGCAAATCAGACACAACATTTCATTAGACTAAAAATTACAAATCGAACGAGAACTTGCTCATCAAGATCGGTTAGGTATTAACGAAACTACAGTCATTAAAAATTTTATTTCTGCAGTAATCCTTTAAAAATAGCTTGATGTGGTTTCTAAGGCAGCATCCAGTCTTTTATGGTTTCGAAAGCAGCATCAGATCATCGCGATTTCTGAAGATCAAAGCAATACAGAATTTACGTTTCATGGCTCAGTATTAAACCTCCAAAGGATGATGTATGTAAATTTAGGGGAAACCAATGAAGCAAAGATTATACATATCATCTAAACAATGTTTCTTAACGAAAAAAAAAAAGTTGTTCGTTCCAAATCCTTTGATCTTTAAACCAATTAATAAGATACTGAAGTAGCGACATATAAGGTTAAGAAAATCTCCTGTAACAAAACGAAAATTTATACTTGAGCATTGTGAAAATATAATAAAAAACACATTAAAAAATGTTAAAAAGAAAATTGTTATCAAACAAATTTGTGTTACGCTATTTTTTGTTGTTATTGTTGTTATTGAAGTATCAATATCATTTCTATGTCAACATCACAAATGTTTTTTAATGCAATATTTATTTAGCCGGATGTTATATAAATATGGATCGGGTCGTTATCATGTCATGTGCTGGCTGTCATTAACATATATACCATGATAATCATCACCATTTCCTTCCGTTTGATATTCAATATTTACTAGAGAGTTTTCATTAAAAATAAAGATGCACATAATGAGTTTTTTCTCTCTTCTTTTTAAAGGTTCAGAATTGATATTTCTAGTATCCAGTTAGTTTAAAACTATAATGTTTGCAAATTAACAATTACTTTGCAAACTTATTATGTTTGAATATATATAAGGAAAATCTGTACGATTAATAAGAATGGAAAACCCCAATGTTCAATGAATATCCCTAGTCTATGTAAAATATAACAAACCCTGCACTTAAAAAAAAAACACAAGAAATTTATTCCAACCTTTCTCTCACTTTTGTTAAAACACCAAAACCTTGAACCAAAACCTCATTTAAAAGTTTTTTTTAACTACTTTAAAAAGTATTCTTTACAAAGTAGTATAGTTTTAAAAAGTAGTATATTTTAACAAAATTTACAAGAAACATTTAACGTATATTTGAAATTTAACATAAATTTCTAACAAAAACATATAATAATATATAATAATCTTTACTGAATTCGATTGTTGAATTTAATTTTTCTTCGAATTAGTATCTAATTTGCCAACGTCGTATAAGAGACGTAATTAGCAAGAGAGTGAAATTGAATAATTATTTGAATTAAGGTAAGCTTTGTTGATGCCAGGAATATCATATAATTGATGCTTTAAGCTCGATAACAAACCATATGTTTTGAGGATATCGGCAATAGACATTATTCCGAAATATCCAGTGCCGGATTGAATTACAGTGAATGCCACTGTAATTAAACCATATTATTAAAACCTGGAGAAATTGGTCAATATTCAAATAAACATCCTAATCTAAATAAGAATCGTTATTAAATTCTGCTTTCATCCATTCATTAATGGTACGTGAATCAAAATTGTAAGATATTAACTATGGTGATAATTTAATATCGTTACAAAGCTATTTTTGATATTGGTAACTAACAATTTTATAGCAAAAGCTGAAACAAACATTTATTATAGTTGCTTGTTTTATTAAAATTTTAAATTAAAATTTTAAATTATCCATTTAAAACTGTAGCAATCAAGTCTAATCGATTCGTTATATTAACACCTTCATTTTAATTTTTTGTTTACTACTTAATCATATACCGATATTACTAGCAGATCTCCCACCATTACGACACAAACGATTGACAAATTCTGAAAATCCGAATTGTCTTTGTCCCCACAAAGTTATGGCCCGAGATTATATGGTTTAAGCTATGTAAATAATGTATAGCTAATACCAGTCACTCAGAAATTTAACACAAACATAAGCCTAGGTGAACTGAGATTTTTTGCGTTTCATTTAAAATCTGATGTAAACAAATCCACTAGCCTAGAAACTTCGAATTTGAAAAATGAAAATGTTTTTCCCCCTGAATGAATGATAATTTTTTTGATTTTTGGATTATTAGTAACATTTAAAAATTAGATATATAAAATTATTTTTTATTGTCATAAGTACTTATCATGAAGATATAACTACATTCAATTTCTACATTTTTGGAGCGTAAGGATTTACTTGTATACCTCTACGCTATTGTATACTTAAAATATGTCTTTTATTGTACACTTTTTTAAAATATTTCGTCAAAATTTAAAGATTCTAAAATTTTTTGTTTTAAATTTTTAACGGGGATGCGCATAGGGTATTGTTTTACAGAACTACTTTTATAGACACGAAACATACTTTTTTAAACTTTTTGATGAATAGATTGTAGAAATTACCCGAATAAAAGTTTTATTGTTCTTAGACGGATACCTTATGGTGATCTTATTTTTCTCCCAGACCATGATCGTCCAGGTTATTTACGAAAAAATCTATCTCTATGATTGATCACCAATAATACCTTTTTGTTCTTGATAAATTTTTTCTAAAGACTATGTTTCTCAAAAAAAGCAATGTTAGCCAATATAGACTTAATTACTCAGTTTTAATGTTCTGTTTTCGTCAGCTTTCCGATTTGATCTAAAAAGGGTTCCTCTGTGGAAAGCAGAAGTTGATTTTCAAATAGCCTTGAAGGTGACGGTCACGGTTAAGTTAAAGTTCATTCAGATAATTTTTACCAAAAACTAAATGAAAATTTCTTTGCAGAAATATTCAGGTGCCTTGTTTAAAGGATAATTCTGTACAAATCTCAAAAAATAAATGAATATGTTTTTAAACATATTTCAAAATTTCGATGTTGTCCAGTACAGTTGTTATTGTATTTAATATTAATATCAGTTATTATATTTTTTGTATGTAAACATAACAAGGATAAGAAATCTACTTTTAGCGAATTTCCTCAAGGAAATGCAGTTATTGTTTTTGCACCAATGTTGGAATTTCGTAAAAATTTGTTATAAGATGTTAAAAATCACTATGACTAAAATTTTTATAAATGTGCTTTTCTTTATGTGTCTGTGGACTCTGTAGCGGTTACAGTTTTATTCCGATTGGAATGAAATTTGGTATTTGAGGCGCTTTTGGTATTTTAAAGGTCAAGTTCGTTAATGGGTAAAATCGGTCAAAGGGGAAGGGGGTTTAGAGGGTGGGGGAAGCACAAAATTTGGTATATTTCCCTTAATATTTGAAAAATCGAAAAATTTACCAGGAGTTAAGCTGTAGATACTAAGTTATACTGTAATTTTGTTTCTTATCATTTTTCTGTTACACTAATATTTACAGAAATAATTACAATTAAAGACTGAAAGTTAAAATTCTAAATATCTCTGTTCACATTAGAGTTTGAGAAAAATGATTAAGTAATGATTTGTAGCAAACTAATATGAAGAAAGATATTTTATATTTTGTGTTTGTTTGACACGAATACATGAAAAATATTTTATTGTAAAAAACTTTGTTAATGGCAAAATCGGATTAAATTTGGGCAAATCTGCTTATCTTTTAAACCGTTGGAACGTGTTTCCCTTCGCTTGGAGGGGGGGGGGGTATATGTACATCTTTGAAACCGTAAGAGATAGAAAAAAAATCTTCTTTTTTAAATGAACAAGTTTTGTTGGGAAAAGATTTTCATGCTCTCAATAGTTTTCTCATAATTTGTGATTATTTGTTCCTCGGAAAGAATTGTTTCAATTTAAGAACATTTAGAATACGCAGATTTGTTAAATCAGTTTGTTCTTACATAACAGTCGAACATGGAATCTCCTCCTTCTTTTTTGGAGTTGGTTTAAGTTTGTGTTGATTTTGTCATTTCCACAAAAACTCTACTTCTATCTGATAACTGTAAAATTATTTTATTAAAATTTTGTTTTAATTTTGAAATGTCAATTTTGATTGTCGTTTCCATAGTAACTATAAACTATAATCGTTATATATCCTTCTATTTCGGCTAACAATAAATTTAATTTTTGCAAATACTCTAGTCATATCAGATATTATATTTCATTTTGATCACACCAAAATTATGACCATTAGAGAGTGACTTATGTATTCTAAGAAAATTCACTAAGTTGACGCAGCTCCTGGGTAACGAATTTTTTTGTTTAATAGTGTAAAATGAAATGGAATTAAAACTTAATTTAGATTTTTTTAGAGAACAAATATTTTAATTACTCGTGTGTATGACAGAAGACGCCTTTAAAAAATATATGGAATGTAAATACAAATAAGGTGTTATATCTTTCTCTTACGTTTAAAAATAAAATAATTTGCTATATCTGTAAAAACAAATTTACTACAAGAATAATCAAAATTGTGAGAAACAGATTCGGTTCAGGTCGGTTCATTTTTTTTGAACGGAAGTGTATGTATGTATAAATTTAAAGTGAAATTCAAATCAATTTTTGTAATTAGGGGTTGTTTTTAAGGGTTGGAAAATTGTTAGAAATCATAAATTTTATTATCAATTGTAGAAATATTTTAATTTACCCATTAAAATAATTTCCAATCGTTAAAATCAATTTTTTTCCCAGTTCATCTGTGAGTGATTTTTAAGGGTTGAAATTTTGTAATTAATTATAAATTATGAAATAAACAATAATTCTTTTTTCTTTAATTATAAATGCAACATTAAGACGTTGAAAAACGTTAATAACTAATTTTTTTACTTTTATTTGTCATAAGAGGTGTGTTTTAAGGGTTTTTAAATATAACTAGATAACATAAATTATGTTTTATAACTTTAAAGAATATTTATTTTACATATTTTAATATGAATTTTACCAATAAAAGGATTATATACATACTTACTTAACTTTTGGATAAAATGGATAGTTTTCACCCCTTTAACGCAAAAAGCACATATCAAACGAATATCACTTTTCATCTAGATGGAAAAAGGAGCTTTAATTCCAAGTTTCATGCAAATCGGTCTTTTCCGTCAAAATTTAGAGATGATACCCTATTTTCAGTTTGAATGACTCTACTATTGCTGATTTTTTCTTATTGACACTTTATTGAAATTGATAATTATATTGACTACACTGTCGAATAGCGTTCTGAGTATCTTTTTGTGTATTCTTTATATTTTCACGAAACGTCGGTCGGTATATCAGTCACTTAACATTTATGTAAATACAATACTGGGACTAAATACATACATTGTGCTCAAACCCAACTTTGTAAACTAACTTCAGTGCGTTTAGGTTCTGTGTGAGTTTATAATTATGCAACAGAATTTCCCTTCAAATCCGTATTCGAGAAAAAACCACGCGTTTCAATTGTGTTGGGACGATAGGTGTGTGTGTCAGCATGTGTGTGTGTCCGTGTATCATTGAATTTAAGTATGTATGTATGATACGCATTATATAAATAAAAATAACTTGGGTGGTACATATGAAGCGATGATCTCCAGCTATCAACAGATATAACATTACCTTTTATAATAAATATAACATAAATATAATTCAAAATTTCTACAATAAATCTACTTGAAAATTGTATATAAAGCACATAAATCTATCCACTGAATAATTTATATTACGTTTGTTTTATAGTTGTTTGTTTATATTTATTTATTTTTTAAACAAAATCGATTCAAAATTACATGTGCGAAAGAAATTAAAGTACCGGATATATTGGACCAACGTATTTATCTTACCATTGGTCACGATATTTGTTTTAATATTTCTAGTTTCATGTATCTTATGAACAGTTATAAGAATTTGTTGGAGTAGAAGTAAAATGATTCCAATTACCTAGAACCTATGTCTACAATGATTTAATAGACATAACTTGGAATTCAAACCAAACATTATTTTTCCTAATAAATTAAGTCCAAATATGCTTGTTGGTAGTTACTGAGGTAGCAACATGTAGTTACCAAAATAACAAAGGGGGCTTACGTAGTGATTCCGCAAAGATATCTAAATATGAAAGTATATTGAGATTTAGTGCGAGTTTAGTATTGAGATTTAGTAGCACTACAAACTTATTTAAAAGTGAGACAAATATACACAGGCTAAATGGTTTCATTAAAAAAAAAACATTAAAAATCAATGATGTGAATTTTGAATTAGAAAGCCGTGAGCCCAATAGCCATTCCCATCGGCTACGTACCTTTCGGCTACGTAAGCTCTTCAAAAACCTAAATACCACCTTTCACCTTTCCAGCTTGAAAATGAACGAACTTCACATGCAAACTTTTGTCCCTTTTTTACCTCCTTAGGGATGAATATCCAAAAACGCTGGCACAAATGATTTTTATTTAAAAACACAAGTCTAAATACCAATTTCTATACTTCTAAGTTAAAAAATAACAAACTTCCATACAAAATTTCATCCCCCTATTTAATCCCCTTAGCCGATAAATTTAAAAAAAATTGATGCTCACCTACGTGACATAAGGAACTTCTGTGCAAAATTTCCTACTTCTAGACCTACCGGTTTAGGCTGTGCGTTGTTTGTCAGTCAGTCAGTGTAAAATGTTTATTTGATAGATAGATTGTAGAGGCTGCCTTAGACGGGCTGCTACACTTCGACCATAAAATTCATTGTGATGCCTAAGAATTCGAGGATGTGCGTGGAGTGAAATAAATTTTTGTGTATAGGCTAGGAATTGGTAGACTATGCCGCTGCAGCCGACTATGATAGGAACTATGCCGAAATTCATCTGGAGTTCGTGAAGGAAACTGCAGAAAACCTGCTCGAGCATAGCCGGTTACTTCGTTCTTGTCCATATGCCGACAGTTTAGTCAATTAACCGCCCCTTTAATTTTTTCTTAATAATTGACAAACTGGTTATGCGATGTCGGGATTCGAACCCATAACCATCCAGTTTCCAAGAACGCCTTGGACCGCTCGGCTACTTGAACTGGTAAAGGTTTATTAACTAGAATAATAAACTGCTTTGGTAATTTCATTTCATATAATTATTTAAGGATTTTCTGTTCGAAATATCTAGGCACTTTTTATAGAGTCTTGTTTTTTCATTAAAGTATTTATTTGCAGTTGTTTCGAGTGTTCTAAAACATGTTTCTCAATTAATTATTTGAACATAAATTGTAATGTTCTTTAAACAAATATATAGGTATATACACTGCACAGCAAACAAAGAGGCCCACTTTGAAAAATTCATATAAATTATTTTCTCTCGAACTTTTTTGCATTTCAACTACATTTTTATAATTTTGGATATTTTTTTGTTGATATGGGGGTAAAATTTTAAAAGAAAACCTTTTAATTTACTGAAAAAAAAATTAATGAAAAAAAAAACAAATTTTTATAAATTTTAAAATAAATAAAAAATTTATTTAAAGATTTTTGGAAGGAATTAAACTCTTTACAGTCGATATTACTTCCTTTTGCTCCAATGATTGCCTCAAGCCTTGTAAGCATACTTTTAATTAAGTTCACTACGACATCTTGGATGATTACCCACCTTTCCTGCACTAAAGCTTTTACGGGCCCCTGTGAGCTACCAAGAGGGTTAATTCAACCTCTTATACGTCAGACAAGTTCATCCGAAAGAATTTCTACAGGAGTCCACTCTGGGCTACATGGTGGCCATCTCAAAAACAGAATTTTCTGTCATCTCAAATTTCAGAGCACCCTTCGGAATCGTTTTTCAACTGATGGCGTTGATCGACATTTGAACGAATGGATGGACATTGTAACAAATTTTTGCGAATCGTGTCACGGGTACAATTTCAATAGCTACATTATCTTCAAATAAAGAGTGGTTGGATTTTTTGCTTTAAATTTCAAAACATTAATCCTGCTATTATACCCAATATCAGTATCGGCGTCCAAATAATCAGCTCTTTTATAATTGGTATGAATTCATCCACGGTTTTCGAGTATAGAATTTACTAAAATTAAAACAAATTAGTTACTCAAAAATAATTCACATATTCTATTCAACAAGATTATTAATCAAAGACAAACGTATGCCGATTTAAATACCCGGTATATATTTTGTCCAAACATGGTCCAACTTGGCCCTTTACGAAGTTTACCTTACTTTTTAGCACTAAAACACACACAAAATTGCTCGTTATGTCGTTTCAGTTTTGAGTTATCAAGTTACGAGCATATCCATCTATGCTTATAGAAACGAGATTAACAACTGCAAACTTATAAATATAAAAAAATTTACATATTTATTATTTTGTGTATACTTAAACGTCACAATACAATACTTGTCAAATTCCATTTCGGTTACATAAGACAAATATGAGAGAACCAACGTATACTTTATAGACAAAAGTCTTGAACTTTTAATTAAATAATGATAAGAAAAAACCAACTCGTAAACCAGGAATCAAACCTCGGCCCTCTAGCCCAGCGTCTCTAGTCCCTGGATATCTAGTCCAGCGTGCATACCGTTATACCAAAGACGACTATGACGTAAGAGCCTACTTTTTCATATTTTTACGTGTTAATTTTTTCTTACCCATATTTAATTAAAAGACATTTGTCTATAAAGTATACGTTAGTTGTATCTTATTTGTCTTATGTTATAGGAATGGAATCTGACAAGTAATGGATTATGGCGTTTATGTATACACAAATAATAAATATATGAATAATAATGATAATATTTGACAACAATAGTAATACTCTCAATGACATGAAAAAGTTGGCTCTGACGTCAGAGTCGTCATTGGTGTAGCGGTAGGAATGCTGGACTAGATTTCCAAAAGGCCGAGGTTCGATTCCTGGTTTACGAGTTAATTTTTTCTTATCAATATTTAATTAAAAAAATTACCTTTTTTCGTAAAATTTAATTCAAAATTAAAAACGATCATAATAATGTTACAAAACCTGATATAATGTTTGAAAATATAACCCCTATATCTGCAATCACTAATGGAACCAGATGTTGAAACAAAAAGTACAATGTTCTTTTTGCAAAAGCCATCAGATTTTCTTCTAATGCCACATTATATTTTTTTCAAATATCGGTGAGTAAAAACGAATTATCATCTAAAACTATATTATTAGTTAAGGTCAACGGCAGACTTTTTAGGAAAACTAGGACACTTTAAATTTTAATATTTTGAAAGAAAGCATATAGAATCAAGAAATTTTTTCTATTCAGAAACAAAATAAAATGGTTTTTTTCGAAATTCTTTTTCGAAACACCAATATAGTCTAGTCTAGTAGTATTTACAAAATACGATTCTTATAAATTTATTCCTATATGTATATGTCCAGGCGTGACATATTCTTTATAATATCTGTATTATTTCTTCGTGTCCCATTTTTGCTTTTTTTTAAATGGCTGTTTTGAATGGGTGATTGAAAATTCAATGTTAAGTAGTTTTGGTAGAAATATAAATAAATAAAAATTATTTTCTGTACTAAATTTAGAAAAGAATAAAATAATCAGATGGGAAAAATATTTCATTTGGATAAAATTCGAAAATTCTGCTTTCTGGTGTATTCTCGTAGTTAATTAGCTCTGTTGTTGAATTTCAATAAATCTTAGCTAGAAATTAAGTGCGCTCTTGTCGATTCGGCTAAAAATCTCTCGCATTATAACAAAGCAGGTTAAATTCAGGAAAGTCCACAGATATGCAACACCTTCAATTTTCTTAAAGTTGGAGATTATGTCACATAGTCTCATCTATCATAGTACCAGGAAAGACACACACATTTGCTTCTCACAAGGAACATGAGGAGGGTTATCAATAAAATACCTTTCGGTTCATCTTGATTTTAATACGCTTCGATTAATATCTCACCGAAATTTACAGTTTACGAACCAAAAATGTCCACGGCTTAATAACGTACACAAACACTCACATCTTCACCTCTATGAAGAGACTCAGAAGACTAGCAGGCGACAATAACTATACAACAAATTACATCCAGCGCACACCTTCTAGCATACTTACACACAATCTCAAGGAAGAGAGACTACACTTTACCAGACCAAACATTACACGTTCTGGTGATTCTTAGTTCGGTGGGTATCATACCAAAATACCATGGTCACCTCACTACAGCATAGAAACACTTTAATTACAAAAACACATACATACAATTACAAAAGGCAATTATTATTAATACTTGCCGCCTAGTGAGAAAATTTCTAAATATGGAGGTAGTTACTCTATAAGACAAATATCAATTACTTCTAAACAGACAACAATAGCATACACTCCGACCAATGCAATGTCCCAAATACCTAATGTGGAAACTTTACGCCCAAACTCACTCATCACACAACCACATACACATAGCACAATAAAAGAAACAAATATCTCATAACACGACATCGCTCAGAGATACATCACCACCACAAAGTTTAGTAAAAACCTAAAAAACAACACAAGAAACCAACTCATCAGGCAGCAACAACACTTACTACAATAGCACTAATACACGCAATGCCACCATTTAACAAAAAACAAAACACAAATACTTGATACTTTTGAATATATTTTAAACTCGTTATGAATAAGCTTAGAGGAAAATTCATGCATGGATATTTATTAGGACGTTTAAAAGTCAACGTTTAAATTGCAACGTTTAATTGCATAAGTGAAATATGATTTATAAATAAGCCGGTACATACTGCGTTTATGACAAAAAATTTCAAACGAAGTTGTATGTTTTTCAAAAAAGAACATTATATAAAGACGAACGGATATGCGAAAATAGACTAATTAGGTCATTTTGTAAACACTTATACGAAAATTATTTTTCTACAATCAATATTTTCAACTGTAACAAAGTCCGGACTAAACTTAACATACTCTGGCTTGTAAAATATACCAGGCATGAAAAAATTTTGAATTCATCAAATATATTTATATACGTGTTTAATAATAATAATAATAACCCTCCCGCGGATCCACCTTGTCGTGATCAATTCAGCAGCTAAATGAGCTGAGTTTCTGTGTTATGTCAAATTTAAAATCAAAGAGTAGTTGTCGATTCGTTCCTACAGAATCTCCCCCCCATTCAAATGATGCTTCTTCCTTCAGAGTGGCGCAAATTTTACATTAGGATCACAGTTAGTCCAAGAGACTAGCCATAATGCGAAAAGCGAAGAGCCGTCTCAAGGCACTTCTCAACAAAGTCGAGTGAGCACCCAAAATATTCGTCATCACCATCAGCCCTTTCAATAAACGAAGGCAATTACGACTGACCTGCTCACTTGTTACATAGCAAATGAACCAAAAAAGCGCAGCTAAATGGGAAGAATGTATACCATATGGGACGAATTTACACCCCCTTCTCTCGTAGAAAAACAAACAATAGTTGACCAAATCAACAGCTATTGGCGTGATTTATAAAAACAAATCGACAAATGTGGAATAATAGTATAACACCAATCAGACTGTTTTAAAGGTTCTGCAACATTCATTTAGCAGAAAAGTGGTGATGCCAGCATTTACCGCTGATGAAGATTTCGTTTCCTTCAAAGGCAAGAAGAATCACTCGGCGTCTAGCATGGACGCTGTGTCGAACTTTTGGTTGAAACGTTTACCTTCCATACATACACACCTTGCTAGGCACTTCACTTCATATATCATCGGATATGGAACCTTTCCATCTTGTTCGCAGAAGGGGAAACAGTTCTATCCGAAAAAAGATACCTTTAATTTCCAAGCTATTATCGGCCCATAACATGTTTAAATACGGTTTGCTAAACGTTCACCTCCATTTTTAATGAACACATACTCACAACCGTAGGGCTGGTTTGGATGATGATAGATGGGTTCCAAACGTGGCATATTAGGTTGCAAAGATAATCTTCTTGTTGACAGAAGTACCTGCCCAGACGCTCGTCACTATTAACGCCACTTTAGTAGGACCTGGGTGGATTATAGGAAAAAATTTGTCACTACCAATAGCCAACGTATATTGGTGTTGCTCAAATATTTCAAAGTTGATCCCAATATCATCAGATGCATCGAAGATCTGTTGCCATTCTGGCAGACAAAGTTTACAATTCGTTCAGGTAGATAGATAGATAGATACATCTTGGGATCTAAAAAGTATTGCACTTCGATATTATGGTCCATTGTGGCCCCCCTTCTACTTCAGTCCGACGAGATTAGCTTCTCCCATATGTTGGCAAAAGCCAGGAGCTTGCTTGTCAGATCTTCCTGAAGGTTCATATATTTGGGGTGAGATGCGCCGAATATCCTGTATCTGCTGACACCTAGAGGTTCGCAGTCAAAGATAATGTGGCTGGATGTTTCTTCCTCCTCGCCCCACAATCTGCACACGTCGGACCTATTATGGAGTCCCATTGTGTGCAGATGCTTCCGCAGGAGATAATGCCCGATAATAAATCCAGTAACCCTCCGCAATTGCATCCTATTCAGCTTCAGTGCCTCTTGCTTGTACTCTGAAGCAGTATTTTCTAAAATCCTGCCGCGGTACTTTTCCCAGTGAACACGGTGCTTAGAATTTGACCACTCGTTGATCGCCTGTTTACATGCTGTTCTTGTAATTCCAAAAATAGGCTCGAGGCCTATGAGGGCATCCCGAATCCCTTCTTTGCTAACGCATCTGCGTTTTCGTTTCCTTCGAAACAACTGTGACCCGGTCCCCAGATCATTTTAACAATGTTCCGTTTTGATTGTTTCAGCAGTTCCTCCAAACAATACTTGACCACCCCTGAGGTGACTTTGGTTCCAGTCAAGGCTTTTAGATCAGCTTGACTATCCGAGAGAATACATACGTTCTGGTTTATGTAGCTTCTACGTAGGTACTCAAGGACGCAAGCCAGTATGGCGTATACTTCTCTCGTCTAGTGGAAGTCTATCACCGTAGGTTCCCACCCCAGCCCCATCTACAGTTTTCGATCTGTCTGTATTCGTTTCTTGAGATAAGATGGTTCTCCTTTCGTCCACATATCCCTATCACAGTCTACAATGAAAGGTTTTGAGAAGGAGTATATTTTAGAAGGAGTATATCTGTGCCAATTTCAAATTCGGGGTCTGAGACGATTTTCCCACGATCCTTGCGTGTCCAATCTGATTTTATGTCCAATCTGAAGTTATTATCGCAAGGCAGTCTATAGGCGCTGGATCTCGCTTTAGCTATTAGTACAATGCTTAGCGGAATCAGCCCTAGTATGATTTCCATGGTATCTGTGGGTGTACTGATCATGGATCCAGTAATGCACAAACAGGCCAGTCTTCAGATCCTGGATAGCTGTTTGCAATGCTGTTATCCGAATAACTTTTGGACACCACACTAGAACAGCATAAGTTATAATTGGCCTAACTACTGTTGTTTAAACCCAGTGGATCATTTTGTGTTTTAAACCCCAGATTTTTCACATGCTCCCTTGCAAAACATGAGAGAAGATTTGCTCTCATTTGTTATGTATTCCAGATGAGGGTCCCATGTTAGTGTCGAGTCCAACATTCTCCTAATAATTAGTTTTCCCTTGTGATATTTTGTATTTCACCGAAGAGGGTGGGTGGTTTTATGTAATCCACCTTCCTTTTCCCTGTGAATGGAATTAGTGTGATCTTACCAGAGTTTATTCCTTGGTTGATACACCATTCTTGTATAAATCTTAGAGAGCGTTTTACATAAGCTCCGAGATTGTCCCTTGAGGGACCTTGGATTACAATTACAATGTCGTACGCATATCCCTATGTGTTGTATCCATTTTGGATGAGATTCGTCAGTAAGCTGTTCACTGTCAGGCTCCACAGGAGTGAGGATAAGACACCACTCTGCGGACATCTCTTTGTGGCTCTCACAGTGACAGGCTCTAAAAGGGGAGTTTGTATTCTTCAACCAATCAGCATAGAGTTTATCCATCTGCAAAAAGTGCTTTATACTCCGTGTCGACTTGCAGAATCAACCATGGAATTGTAAGAGGCATTGTAAAATACCCCCTCTATGTCAAGAAAAACGCACAAGGTGGTTTGTTTCTTTGTGAATACCTCGCCAATCCTGTATAGTAGGTTAAGGAGGGCTGCTTCACAGGATTTTCTCACCCGATACGCGTGCTGGGTAACAAGTGGATTCTCGACAATGTTCCCTGAGCCAAATGAAATCCTATTAGTCTTTCCATTGTTTTCAGTAGAAACGATGACAGACTAATTGGTCAAAAGTCCTTTCCCTTGGGGTGCAAAGTCCTTTCCTGCATTTCACTTGTGCCACTCTCCTTGCGCTTGCGAGAAGTACTCTGTTATCGTTAACTCAGGAAATTCATCATCATTAAGCATCAGGTAACTCATCTATTCTAGTTGGTTGACCGGAATTATGCATCTTCTGAGATCAGTCTATCTCAACCTCTCAAATCTGTACATCAGTACACGAAGACTATTGGAATGGAATTCGGATTAGATAAGTGTGCCGTCATACACACCAGGATCACGCGCGACCACGTCTTTTATTACGATGCAGGCGTGCATCTCACGGATAGAATCATCGTGATGCATCGCGATGTAGAAGAATTTCACACGATTGCTGATTTTTAAATTATATTGATGGGAAAAGGTGAAATCTTAACATAACGGAAAAGCCACGTTTCGTAAAACAAAGCTCGCTTGGCAGCCCGGTTAATTCCGAAACGTCAAGGAGCCAAACTCCTAAAAGATAAAAGGAAATTTTGCGGGAGCCTGTTCAGTATATTGGTGTGCTCCATTTTACTAGTTTGTCGTAGCTGTGGGACGTCTTAGAGACATCAAAAAAGTAAACAAATCCATTGACGATAGAGTTACGAATTAGCCCGACCAAGGAGTTACTGAGCCCTGTAGAATTGGAGTGGAAATAGTGAACCGAATATAGATGGTGAACCGAAAGAGAACATCTCTATGTGCCCGTATTTTTCATCGCCGATGCGATGCGATCAGTGCCAAATATACGGATACAAGGCAGTGAGATGTCGAACGCCTCAAATATACAAATGCGGATATAGTCATTGAACAAAGGATAATCGTGCTATAAGCCAATAATATGTGTTAATTCTGGGGTTACTGTATTAATTCAAGCAACTGCTCCAAACACAAAGAGTAGCTTGCTGCCCAGAAAGTGAAAGTTATGAAGGAGCGTGATGGGCTCTACTCCTCACTCATAAACTGCCGTCTCTTATAACTGTGGTATCAACTCCCACCCTTCAGCTGACGCTTTAATGCTCGCTAAAAAGGTCCCTCCGCTGATGATGAAACTCATCTTGGACCCCCAAGGTCAGTCGTCAGATAGGCCACCAAAGTGATTAAGTGTTCCCAGGTTATTATGGACCCATAAAAGGACCCATTGAAGCCTTTCCAACAAAATGTTTAAAAGAAAATAGAGGTCCTTTATAAAAATATCGAAACCGCTTCAGAGGTGACAATTGATAAGTCCACCTCTGAAGCTTGATCGATGGAGATGGATCGTCCAAAGACTCGAACTTCATCCACATAGCGGGGTGAACGATCCAACAGGCGAAGTCAAGATCATCGAGGGCCGGATAGGTCCAGATCTCTGATTTTAATATCTCCGGGTGGTAGTCCTGCGATCAAGATGCGCTTGTACAGCCCGAATGTGATAAAATAATTGTAATAATAATAATAATTTTTTTAATTCTTTTCAACAATACATATATTGTACAGAATATGTCATGTTTCTTATTCTAAAATGGCAGCCATCTCCTTCATGGTTACATCGGGCTCAGAGAGAGACTCCGATTCATGCTCTGATATGGAGACAGCGGGCAGAAAAAAGAATGCCTTGCCGAAGAGGATGGTTCATGTAATATCTGGTGATGGTTGTTTCTGTCATAGATACAATGTTCTGTGTTTTATAGATTTCGCCCTCCATCTGAGAAGCTTCAACATTGTAATAATCGTCCTCAGACCAAGTGAAAAAATGATTGTTATTTGGGTGGCTTTGTGTCGTGGGCTACGCGTGTGTGATCGATAAAACAGCTATGGTTGCGTCAAAACGATGAGTTTTGCGTTTTTTTTTGTATGTGAAATCTTATATTGTTTATTTCGCGATGATTATACTGTAATACCGTGTTGTGTTCGCCGTATGTGCAGTGCATCTTGTATCGCATTATGTTTTTTTGTATGTGCGTGGTGAGTAAACGCATATGTGTCCATTGAATATATTGTGTGATCCGGTCTAGATCCTAACATACTCGATTATGAGAATTGAAACCGTTGCAACAGCTCTGCAGTAACTGATATAGTGTAGATCTGTAAGTGTTATGCCATGGGATAAGTAGAGTGGTAAGATCCATTTGTCTAGTATGGTGACTATATTGGTGAGAGCGTATTCTTTTGATAGCATGTTTTTTTATAGGGTTTAAATACATGAATTCCGCCAGTCACTGCAATCCGCAGTGCCTAGCGAATTTTGCATCTTTATTATAAATGTACCGTCGTAAGTAGCGTTATTGTTGTTGTGTTTGACTTCCTGCGTTGTCTCTACGTTCATCTGTATCTTGTTAGTGTTTTGTTGTAAAGTGATATGTAATTGTTCGTGTATTTGTTTCTATATTATGATAGGGGTGAGTTTTCGTGTTCGGGATTTCGGTAACCCGTATTGATTTGGTTTATTTCGCTTGTTCATGCGCCTCCTGGAAGTACTACCTTAACTATTTCCGTATGCGGGAATACAACACAGGTATATCAAGGTTGTCTCGTCCACCGTCGTCTGAACCTTTAAAATTAATAAGTTCACAAACCCATAATTACCGATGTACACGATGTCATTTCTTCTTGTAACCTTTCCTTTTACAAATTAAAAAGCTTTTGAATACTTCTTTCCATTTGCTGCTTGAATTCACACTATATCAAACAACAAATATATCCATTTTTGCAGTTGCAGTTTGAATTGCCAGGATAGTAATTAGTTGTTCTGCCATGAACCACTAGATACACGTTCCATTGTATTAGTGAAAAATTATCCTCTTTCATTGATAACTGAAATCACTGATAATCGTCCACCAAATTTGTGTTCTGAACAGTTCTGGGGTGGTACTATTAAGTTGGACAATCTTTGCATGAAAGGTGCCTCCAATAGTTATAGGATATAAGGGAAATCTATTTGTAATTTCGGCGATTCCTTAATTTAAAATTGGAACTGCAACACCAATTTCTTAATCAGCTGTAAGGTGTGTGATACCAATATATAATATTTTGTATCCAAAATTGATTTTAACAAATAAACATAGTTTTGATTTTAAACCACATAGGAGATTTAAAACCCACTTTTAGATTTCAAAGCATGAAGATCATCATCGGTCCACCAATGAATTCTACTTTTCTTTTTATTGTTTCAGATGTAATAAAATCAAAATCTTTTAAAAACAGGAGTAATTTTGTGGTAGGTTTGAGTCGACAAGCTTCTGTTAGACATATAATTTCATATTTGCTAAGGTAGTTTTGGTAATGACAGTCTAACTTAAACAAATTTGAAATATAAATATTGTGAAAAGCCAAGCAAATTTTGAAAGAACAATGTACATAATTCTTGCGGGGTCACCATATCAGATTACTTTTCATCAGTTGCATTAAGCGTTTTTTGGAGGATTTAATTAAGAGAGCTACAAAAATAATGTTTTTGGTTGAATCACGTGATGATACGAAAGGCATAGACGCTGATCTTGGGTGCGAGTAGTTTTCAATACTGCAAAAATGATTCAAGTTACTGGAAACTTGAGTCCTTTTTGGGTTTTTTCCAAAGTGAAAATTTATACACATGTATGATATCTCAGAAACAAAGAGTTTACAGGTCACACATTATGGTAAATACTATGACACGTACTGCATATTTTTCATATTAATTATGCAGGAAACATTGAATATCATTTAAACTATTGAATATTTCATCAACAATATTTCAGATAAACTCATATATATACATATATATATATATAAATATATATATATATATATATATATATACATATATATATATATATATATATATATATATATATATATATATATATATATATATATATATATATATATAAATATTCTATATTTTAATATTTTAACAAAAGAAGCATCCCAAATATTAATTTTTATAATAATAATAATAATAATAATAATAATAGTACATTTGATTTAAAAAATTCAATACATTAATTAAAACTAATTTCGGATTTGAAGAAAACAAACTTCCAATTTGCTTTGCTTAGTCCACTATATTTATAATATTTTAATAATTTAAAATGATATGTTACGTTTCAAATAATAATAAAGGATATGTTCAGACATTTTCAAAACTGTGAAGTATATTTCAATGTTCTTGGTTTATATACCAAAATGCTCGTGTCGTATTTTCAGGAATATGTAATCACATTCAACAAGTTCAATTTTTTTTGCTTAAAACAATAAGCAAAATTATAATTTATGAAGGTTAAATCAATTGTCAAATAGTTTTAAAACTAAATTACAACAGATACAGTTTTTAGACTAGATAAAATTTTTAGAAAAAAGATGTAGATTTAAATAGATAATAAATTGGTAAATTAAGAACAAGATATAGGTAAAATATTAATAATATGAATTTTTTTGTATCTGTGGACTCTCTAGTGCTCCTATTGGAATGAAATTTGGTATTTGAGGCGCTTTTGGTATTATAAAGGTCAAGTTCCTTAATGGGTAAAATCGGATGAGGGGAAAGGGGGAGGTTAGAGAGAGGAGGAAACAGAAAATTTGAAATATCTCCATTAATATTTGAAAAATCGAAAAATTAAGGAATTAAGTTGTCGATACTAAGTTTTACTGTAATTTTGTGTTTTATTATTTTTCTGTTACACTAATATTTACAAATATATTAACAACTAAAGATTGAAAGTTAAAATTATAAATATCCTCTGTTCACATTAGAGTATGAGAAAAATGATCACGTAATGAATGGTAGCAAACTTGATTTTCTCCAACTTTACTCCATATACATTTTTCGATTATTCTAATATTAAAAGAGATATTTTATATTTTGTGTTTGTCACGAATACATGAAATATATTTTATTGTAAAACAAAAAATTCAACAGACTTCAAAAAACACAAAAAAATTCGTTAAGCAGGAGCTGCTTCAACTTAGCGATTTTCCTTAGAATACATAAATCACTCTCTAGTGGTCATTATTTTAGTATGATCAAAATAAAATATAGAAATATCTGATATGATTTTAGTATTTGCAAAAATAAAATTTATTAATAGCCAAAATAGAACGATATATAATGATATAGTTTATAGTTACTATGGAAACGACAATCAAAATGACATTTCAAAATTAAATCAAAATTTTAATCAAATAATTTTATAGTTGTCTTATAGAAGTAGTGTTTCTGTGGAGATGACAAAATCAACACAAATTTCTACCAACTCCAAAAAAAAGGAGGAGATTCTTTGTTCGACTGTAAAGTAATGTTACAACTAACTGAGTTAAATGTTGAATACCCAGTATATACTGAGTTGTATATCAATGATTGAATTTAAATGGTACCACTTTTAACGACTTCTTCGAGCCAATCTGCTCTTATTTCTGTTATAACTCGTTCAATGTTGGCTTCCAGGTCTTTGATTGTTGATGGTTTGTTATCGTACACCAATGACTTAATATATCCCCACAGAAAATAATCGAGTGGTGTTAAATCACATGATCTAGGAGGCCAGTTAACAGGTCCAAATCGAGAGATAATGTTTTCATTAAATTTTGTTTTTAACAAATCAATGAATTCACGTCCTGTATGAACTGTAGTTCCATCCTGTCGAAGCCATATTTCGTCTGGATCGATGTTTTCCATATTTTTAAACAAAAATCGTTGATCATGGTTCGATAATATGCTCCATTGATCGTAACGTTGGCTCCAGCATCATTTTTAATTAAAAAAGGGCCGATGATACCGCCAGCATGCAACTCACACCAAACAGTGACTTTTTCTGGATACAATGCTGTTTTCAATATCTGTTCTGAATTTGTTTCACTCCAAAATCTACAATTTTGTTTGGTAACAAAACCATTCTGCCAAAAATGAGCTTATCACTAAACACAATTTTTCGATAAAAAAAGGATCTTCGTCCAACTTTTCCAGAGCAAAATTAACAAACGTACGACGCTTTAAATGATCGTTAGGCTTTAAATCCTGCACCAACTGAATCTTATATGGATGTCGCCCAAGACTTTTGCGCAAAATTTTCTATGTTATGGACGGACAATGTGCAAGTTGTAGCGAACGACATCTGATCGATAAGTCATGTTCATTTAAACTTTCACTTACAGCGGATATTGTTTCTTGAATACGAACATTTCTTTGTCGTGTTGTTGGCCTAAAATCAAGAAGAGTAAATGTGGTACAAAATTTATCAACCCTACGGCGAATTGCTTGTTCTGATGGGCCATTATGTCGACCATAAATTTAACGTAATTTTCTATGCGTTTCACGAATTGAAGACTGATTTTCAAAGTAAATTTTAATAATTTAAAAGCGTTGTTGAGGCGTGAGTCTTTTCAGAATAAAATGGCAAACTATAATGAATTTGAAAAAATTTAAATAAAATTATTCCTATTTTAATTAATTTGTCCCTATCGAAAGTTCTATCATACCAATAAAAAAGAACCCCTGTGCAATCATGAAAGGTCTCATTCAGAAGTCTTTCCTAAATAAGTCTGTAAACATGTGAATGATTTGTTATACGAATTTTATTCACTCGAACTATATTAGATAGAAAGAAGTTATTTAGAAATTGAATTATTTAGAAATAGTTTCTGTCCATATGCCTATTATCAAAGCATAAATAAATCATATTTTGACAAAATGGAAACCCGACTTCAAAAATCAAATATTCTATAACAAAAAATGCACTAAAAAGTAAAAAAATAATTGCATATTCTTGTGCCAATTTTAGTTCACTTAAGCAAAAATTTTTAAATATATATGTACAATTATTGTTACTTTTGGAGGCGGTGTCAGCATAGAGAAATTCACATAACTTTTGGACACCGCCTCCAAAAATAACAATAATTGTACATATATATTTAAAAATTTTTCCTTTGGTGAACTAAAATTGGCACAACAATATGCAATTATTTTTTTACTTTTCAGTGCATCTTTTGTTATAGAATATTTGATTTTAGAAGTCGGGTTTCCATTTTGTCAAAATAGGTTTTATTTCTCGCTTTTTACTGACTTTGAAGTTCTAGAACTTCAAAGATTTTATTTGTCTAAATATGGGTAGACCTACTTAACGACCTATTAATTTTTAGTGCATTTTTTTTTACCCGTTTTTTTTTTTTTTTTTTAATTTTTAGTGAATTTTTTATAACAGATTTTCAGTTTTTTTACATGCATTTTGTTTTTTTTTCTATAACAATTTTCTTTGTGGGGTCGGTTTGTTTTTTGTAAAAAATTGTTTTGAAGTCGGTTTTTAAAAAAATTTTCTTATTTTCCCATTATGAATGAGTATACAATTTACAAAAAAAAAAATTTCGCAGAAATCGGTTATCACATATAAAATGAGCAGTTTCCTCGATTTCCCGGGGATCCCCTCATTAGAATGCGATTTGGTGCCAATGGGACCAATGGGAAACCAAACCTTTTAAAACAAAAACTAAAAATTCAAAATCGGTTCATAAATGACGGAGTTCTGAGGTAACACACATAAAAAAAAAAAATACAGACGAATTGAGAATCATCCTCCTTTTTGAAGTCGGGTTAAAAATATAAAAAATTGTATACGCCTTATATACCTACCTGCCTATGCAGAAGCAATTGAAACAAAAACTATATAATGCTGACGTAGATGTTCAATATTTAAAAACAATTAATTATATATAGGTAACACATATTATGCCTGTCTAGAAAAATAAAATTTGATATAAATAAATCAATTAAAAACAATGTCTGGTCAACGAGGCAAAATTTTAACAATGAGGAATAAAACTAATATCACAAAAAATTCGTTATACAGGAGCGGCATCAACTTAGCAAATTTCCTTAGTATAAATAAATAACTCTCTAGCGGTCACAATTTTAGTCTGATCAAAATGACATGTCGTATCTGATATGATTTTGGTATTTTCAAGGCCAATTTTATAAATAAATGGCATAGGCCCAGGTGAAAGGGGCCATAGAGAAAAAAGAAAACACAAAATACAAGTTAGATAGATAGATTATAGAGACTGCCCTGGACGGGCTACACTTCAACCATAAGGTCCATTGTGATGCGTAAGGATGTGAGGATGTGAGTGGAGTGGAAGGAATTTTTGTGTATAGACTAGGAATTGGTAGGATATGCATATTATAGTGATCTCAAGTTATTTGATTTTATTGTCAGACATTTGTAATCGATTGTTAGATTTCATCCAAATGAACTATTTGTATCTAGAGCACGGAAGTGCGCAAGGCCGAATTTAAGGGGCTTTTGCCCTTTTATATTTTACTGTAAAGTTGTAAATTAAAATACTAGTTAACTACTTACCTTTTTATTATTAAACTATCGGATAATCTTGGATTTCAACCTTGAAATTTATTTAAGCACGTGGAATTAATTTAATCACACAAAAGTACCAGTTTACAATAAATTTAGTTGAACTTCTTCACTTCAACTTAAAAACAAATTTAACACATGATTTTGTTTCACTAAAATGAATTGATAATTAATGTACATCTCAAACAAGTTCAAACAGAATTTAATTTATTACGTGTCAGATTTGAGGTACGTTTCGTTAGATAGAAAGATTGTAGAGGCTGACCTGGACGGGCTACACTTCGACCATAAGGTCCATTGTGATTCCTAAGGATGCAAGGATGTGATTGGAGTGAAAGGAATTTTTGTGTATAGACTAGGAATTGGTAGGATATGCAGCTGCAGCCGACTATGATAGGAACTATACCGATATTCATCTGAATTTCGTGAAGGAAACTGCAGAAAACCTTGTCAAGCATAGCCGGTTACTTCGTTCTTATCTATACGCCGACAGTTTAGTCAATAAACCGCCCCTTTTTTTTCTTGATAATTGACAAACTGTCGATGTTGGGATTCGAACCCATAACCTCCCAGTTTCCATGTATGCATACTGTGCAGACATAACGCTTTAGACCGCTCGGTCACTTGGATTGTTTTAAGTTGTGGAAAATTATGTTCGCAACAATTCATTACCTGATCATTTTTCTCAAACTCCAATGTGCACGGATATTTAAACAATTTTAACTTTCAATATTAAATTGTTAATATTTCTGTAAATATTAGTGTAACAGAAAAAATGATAAGACACAAAGTTATAGTAAAACTAATTACCTACAACTTTACTTTATAAATTTTTCGACTTTACAAATATTAAGGATTTCTAATGGGGAGATGAAATTAACTACTGGCCTGTTTGGTGCTGAATTTTTATGAATTTTCAATTGATCGAACCGGACGTCGGGTTTTTGGACTCATTTCCAAAAATTACTTGTTTTAAAGCTTATGATAAAACTGCTTAAAAACTGGTTTATATTTTATTAGCTACTATGGCGGAAGGCAAGGATACAGCAATGTAACACAAGTGAAGTCGCGGATATAACCTAGTCTATTATATTCATATTTATGGGCGCATTAGCAGGCTTATATCCTTAAATTTTTCTTTAAAGTATGAACGAGGTAAACGAAACATTTAATGTTGTCAAGAAGAAAGTACTGAGAAAATTAAATTTAATGACAGGTTCTTCAAAATTTGACAGCTAATTATTTCAATAATAAAGAGTATCCTGTCAAAGTTTGAAGTTGATCCTGTTTTTAGTTTTTGAGTAAACAAATGTAAAAATTTTGATTTTTAAGATATGTTAATCATAGCATTAAATGGACTCGCCGGTAACCACATTAATATAAAAATCTATTTCTCGACCACCAGAAATGTCAGCTTTTTGAAAATTGTCATAATAATTATCAGTCTTATAAATACCTGAAACAAATTTCAAAACAATCCTGTTTTGTGTTTCTAAGATAATAAAATTTATAAATCGAAGAATAGTACTAAAGCTATTTTGATTTTAGACTGTCACAGTTGGTTTGGCAACGTCAGTGTAATTAAATTTAAATAAATAATTATTAATAAAAATTAAAAATAATAGTTACATTATCATTAAAATCATTTTTTTTTAATTTTTAATAATTTCTTTTTGTTTTTAATTATTTTTTTCTTTAATAACAATTTTATTAATAATTATTCATTAATTTAAAAAATCTTCTAACGTGGTTAGAATTTGTGTATTTTGATTTACATGAACTTTACCATTTATTTTGGTTAATTTACCCCCACCACTTTCTTTAAAACATTAACAAGCCAAAATAACGTTTATTTATATATATATATATATATATATATATATATATATATATATATATATATATATATATATATATATATATATGCATAAAATTATATACGAGTTTTCATACATAGTTAACAAACAGTACCAACAATGATAAAATGACGCACAAACTTTAATGACGTATTTAAAATTAATGTATATTATAATGTATGACCTGTACATGTTATAGAACTGGATATATGTTTACAGTAAACGAAATATATATCAACATATTAAACGGGTTGGTTATGCGATAAACGTTTTTGAAATTGATTAATAATTGCACCTTATAAAAAAAGTTTTTCAGTGGATTTTCAGTAGACTAAATGTAGTTTCAATTAGACTTAAAAACCTTTTCCAATTCCAATTCAGATATATATATATATAGATATATGTCTCCTTGCTGATAATATCTGGTGAGTACATCGAGGGATAGCCTGTTGGGTGTATTCCGAAACAGTATTTTCCTGCGAGTTTTTGCTGTGGTATATTTTCTCTGTGACCACGATGTTTAACATTCATACAATCGTTGATCACTTCTGGAAATGCAGTCTTTGGAATTCCTTACAGATTGTAGAGGCTGCCTTGGACGGGCTATATTTCGACCATAAAGGCCATGGTGATGCCTAAGGATGTGAGGATGTGAGTTGAGTGGAAGGAATTTAAGTGTATAGATTAGGAATTGGTAGGATATGCGGCTGCAGCCGACTATGATAGAAACGATACCGATATTCATCTGGAGTTCGTGAAGGATACTGCAGAAAACCTTCTCGAGCATAGGCGGTTAATAACCTCCCAGTTTCCAAGTAGGCATAATGCGCAGACATAACGCCTTAGACAGACTCGCCCACTTGGACTGATTGAAATTCCTTGCATAGACTTTGGGCCAATGAAAGATATTCCGACTCCCTTTTTGGCTGAGGTTTCTGCTTTTTCCTTTCCTTCGAGGCCACTGTGACCTGGTATTCAGATCAATTGAACATTGTTTTACCAGCTCCAGTAGTTCCTCTAGACAATTCTTGACTACCCCTGAGGTGATTTTAGTTGTAGACAAAGCTGTTCGAGCAGCTTGACTGTATGAGTGAATAAATACACACGTCAATATGGCGTAGACTTTACGACACCATTATACAAAAAATTATTTTGGAATAAGTTTCTTCTTTTTGCAATTGAATATTTTATGATAATGCCAGTACCGTTTTGTAAAAGGTTAGTTACAATTTTCGAGTTTTTGTAATTTTGAATTTTTAGAAAATATCTGATGATGAAAAGGAAACTTTTCGAAATACATAATATAATTTAATAATTTGTGGGTGTGTGTGTATTGAATGGGTCGTTACTTGACAAAAAACCATTTGAATTGTTAAATAAAACAAATATTTAAAATTTTCGTAAAATCACTTTATTTAAGTAGTTTTGGAACACAGTTCCTTCTACAGAAATAAAAATGGAAATGATTTCATTTTTGAAATTTTAATTTTAATTTCTGTAGAAGGATCTGTGTTCCGAAATTAGTCAAATAAGAGGGATTTTACGAAAATTTCAAATTTTTGTTTTATTTATTAATTTAATAACAAGAAATTTCAAATTTTTTTAAAATAAACCTACGCCGATAAAACCAAAAAATACCAACAATAATAAAAGGAGTAAAAGCACAAACAAATGTATTTTTTTTCAAATAATAAAGTTAAAACACAATTGAGATATTGAAATAATGGAAATAAATATGTATCATGAGTGACGACACGTATCACATATACTTTTGTAAAAGTCATTATGAAAAAGTCATTATAGTTCTCTCAGAAAAGCTCTTGTCCCTACTGGAAAAACAACTGGGACAGTCGATTTTCACAAGCCTCTCTTGAGGTGAATTTTTCACCAGCAAAATAGTTCGGCATGGACAGGAACAGGTGGTAATCACTTGGTGCCAGGTCCAAACTTTAAGGTGGAAGTATGTTCAAGTATGTTAAATAAAACTTTCAATTTCATGTATTAATAATGAATATCCTTTTACTTCACCTATTATTATACGCTTTTTATTAGTTTCACCTGTATGTATGTATGTATGTAACCGACCCTTTTGGGCTCGATTTTCTCCTACTTTGAACGATCAGATTTAATTCAAATTTTACACACCTGTCAAAGACCGATGACAATGCAATAATTCGATGCAAATATCCAATTATCCTGATTAGATTCGCCAGGAGTCATCAATTTCTTTCCGCATCCTTTGCATGAGAGTAAGAGAGATAGAGCTAGTGCGCGAACTTCAACTAAAAAATGAAAAATAAATAATAGTTTAAAAAAACTATAAAAAACACGCTTTTATAGAAAATCCAACTAAAAAATAGGAAATAAAATTTAATAAATTTGGATTAAGAAAAGTGTAAATAAGAAACAAATGTATATTAATGGAATAACTATTGACACTTTGCACCCCACGCTTTTTTCCATTAATATACATTTGTTTCTTATTTACACTTTTCTTAATCCAAATTTATTAAATTTTATTTCCTATTTTTTAGTTGGATTTTCTATAAAAGCGTGTTTTTGTAGTTTTTTTAAACTATTATTTATGATTCATAAAATCATTCACATCATCGTCCTAAATGTATTCACAAATTTTAATACTTAATATATAGATAGGCATTGGCTGTCGGCGTTAGTTATGCATAGCTTGTAACAGTACTCATAATATCATTTAAATGAAGTGATTATACATACGTAGTATTTGCATTATATTATGCATAATTGTCCACAAAGATAGTCGAAATTCATTACACTGATTACATACAATAATACTTTGAAAGTGTGCAATACTCATATAAGCACTCTAATCTTATATCTATATCAAATTCTGTTTGTCTACATACTTTCTCAAAATTTTATCAAAAATTATTACCAAAATATTTTTTTGGAATTGGAATACTCCCATACGACAATTTGATGTATCTATCTATGATATGATTGTGTTAACAAAAAAAGCGTTATGTTTTTTTTACAAGCTAACACTTTACACGCTATGATATTCAATTTGAATTGATGATCATTATATTATCGAATGATAATTAGTGAGAACTCTTGGTTTTTGAAATATAAAAAAAATTTTGAAATATTATAATTCTTTGCTCAAGTTCCAATTACCAAATATGTCTGTAAAACCAAAATCAAAGAATATGATCGAATATTCATCCAACTAATAATCACAAATTTATTTTCAAGCACTTCTTCGAAATAGATTTTCATGGATTAGATACTGAAATAGATTTTCATGGATTAGAATTTTGGATAAATAAACTTATAATTAACGACTTTTGCATTGGTTAAAAAACAAACCTGCGTAACGAAACGTAACCAGTCCAAGTAGCCGAGCGGTCTAAGGCGTTATGTCTGCGCAGTAAGCCTACTTGGAAACTGGGACGTTATTGGTTAGAATCCCGACATCGGCAGTTTGTCAATTATTAAGAAAAAAAGGGGCGGTTAATCGACAAAACTGTCGGCGTATGGACAAGAACGAAGTAACCGGCTATGCTTGAGAAGGTTTTCTGCAGTTTCCTTCACGAAATTCAGATGAATATCGGTATAGTTCCTATCATAGTCGGCTGCAGCTGCATATCCTACCAATTCCTAGTCTATACACAAAAATTCCTTTCACTCCAATCACATCCTTGCATCCTTAGGAATCACAATGGACCTTATGGTCGAAGTGTAGCCCGTCCAGGTCAGCCTCTACAATCTTTCTATCTAACGAAACGTACCTCAAATCTGACACGTAATAAATTAAATTCTGTTTGAACTTGTTTGAGATGTACATTAATTATCAATTCATTTTAGTGAAACAAAATCATGTGTTAAATTTGTTTTTAAGTTGAAGTGAAGAAGTTCAACTAAATTTATTGTAAACTGGTACTTTTGTGTGATTAAATTAATTCCACGTGCTTAAATAAATTTCAAGGTTGAAATCCAAGATTATCCGATAATTTAATAATAAAAAGGTAGGTAGTTAACTAGTATTTTAATTTACAACTTTACAGTAAAATATAAAAGGGCAAAAGCCCCTTAAATTCGGCCTTGCGCACTTCCGTGCTCTAGATACAAATAGTTCATTTGGATGAAATCTAACAATCGATTACAAATGTCTGACAATAAAATCAAATAACTTGAGATCACTCACTGTATCGCTATATATCGATTCGAGTTTCAAGATGATTATTTATTTTGTTGAGAACGAATACATTTGATCGTTCAACGATCCGAAAATAAGAGACATTCTAATCCATCTTCCTTCCATTACACTTATGTTGTTGTCTTCTTAAATCGATATGGTGAATTTTGCCATTAAAATTAATTATTTGGAATTTAGGTGGTGTGTTCTTCTCTGTGGGGAACTCCGAGGAAGTCTTAATAATATTAAAAACAAACGGCCATCAAAAATTGTTTGAATTAATTAATTAACTTGAATTAATTAATTTTTTTTTTTGGAGTGTTTTATTAAAATTTTAATTATTTCTCAAAAAAGAACTGTGTTTCGAAACTAGTCAAATAAAGTGACTTTAAAAAAATTTCAAATATTTGTTTAATTATAATGGCTTTTCGTCAATTAACATCAATTAATTCAATACAAAATTAAAATTTTAATGTTACTTAATTTTTACTTCAGGTATTGCGAGGTCGATTATTTTCTTGTGATTCTTTAAATACAGCAATTATACTTACTACATTAAGTACAAACAATTTTATGTTATGTTATATAAGTAATTAGCTGTACCCCGCTCGCTTCGCTGACTCTGAAGATTCGGATTTTGTTCACAATTTCATTAGGTTTAGGAGTTACCTAAGTTACTCCTTCTAACATCAGCTATCTGTCAGTGAAAGTTATGTCGGTTCAGCCGTTTGAGAGATTAGCCGGAACAAGTAGACATGCAGACATGCAGACAAAAATTAAAAGTACCGTATATACTTTCATATGCATTTAGTAAAAAGTTATTCTTTATTACATACACTTCAATTTTATTTATTTGTATAAATATTTAGTTATATAAGTTCATTTTGCAACAATGAACTTATATAACATAACTAAATTTTTGTCGTTTAAAGTCAGGTGATATAAATTAAAACTGCCCCATTCACACCATTAGTAAGTACTATGGACCACAAAAGTTCTTTTTTTTAAATTTGATTTGTGCCTTACTGATTTGCTTTTCGAAAAAACGGATAAAAGTTGTTGATTGAGAAATATAGTCAAAGGTTTTATTCGATTTTAAGGCGCTAAATGGGTTTCGAAGACTAAAAATAAAGCATATTTTCTCTAATTATTTTTCATATAATAATTGAAATATTTTATTCATCGTTATTCAACATATCAAAGATAAACATTTGACAAATATTTTGCGAAATTTTCATGTCAAATTCAGCCATTGGCACTCATTTCCTGTGACCCCTCAAAATAAAATTCCCTTGGCGTATTCAGAAGAACTCATGACGGATTCATGTGAAATTAAAAAATAAGTTACGCAGGAGCTGCTTCAACTTAGCGAATTTCCTTGAAATACATAAATCACTTTCTAGCGGTCACAATTTTAGTCAGATCAAAATGAAATGTCATATATGATTTAAGTATTTGCGAGGCCAATTTTATTAATAAATGACATACGTCAAAGGGAAATTGGGGCATAAAGAAAGGAGAAAACACAAAATATAAAATATCTCTCTTAATATTAGAACAATCGAAAAATGCGTAAGGAATAAAGTTGTAGAAAATCATGTTTGCTACAATTCATCACCTTGTCATTTTTGCTCAAACTCTAATGTGTACAGAGATATTGAGGATTTTAATTTTCAATCTTAAACCGTCAATATTTCTGTAAATATTAGGGTAACAGAAAAAATGATAAGAAAGAAAATTACAGTAAAACTTAGTACCTACAACTTTACTCTTTATAAATTTTTCGATTTTTAGAATATTAAGGCAGATATGTCAAATTTTGTGTTTCCCCTTCCCTCTAAACCCCCCCTTTCCCCTTGTTCGATTAACGAACTTGACTTTTTGAATAACAAAAACGCCTCAAATACCATATTTCATTCCAATCAGATCAAAACTGTGACCGCTAGAGTGATTACAGACACATATACATATTTATATATATATAATTTTTATATGTCCATAGATATATGTATATAAATTTTACAGATGGTGATTTTCGACATTTACTAGGTAGGAATAGCTCTATTTCCTTTCAGGAAATTCGCTTAAAACCTAAATTATTTCTGTTAGAGATATATGTATATAGCTTGTGCCTGTACGTAGGAAAAAATACAAAATAAAATTTGAATTTTTTGGCAGAGTTTTGTACAAAAAGGAACTATTTTGGCTATAATTTGCACCACGTATTGACTTGTAAAATTAATATAAAAAAGTTAGTGATAAAAACGCGACTAAAGACTGACATTCAATAGCTAAACTACTTCCCAAGGCTCTACCACCTAGACTTTTACTCTAATTGACCTAAAACTTTGGGAGATTATTTTAGATGTATTTGTACTATTTAATAAAATAATTTACAAAAATAGATTTTTTGAAATTTACAAACTCATGTAACCCCCCCTTAAGGCACAAATCAACTATAAAGTGTACATACGCCACTATATATATTTGGCCAATACGAACACCATTCGCTTCTGAAAGGTAGCAGTTTAAACATTTTCTACGTGTAATACAAAATTACAAAGATGTTTATTTCTTGTCAGTATATATGAATATGGTAGAAATGTTAATATATAAGGTGCAAAGTCCCATTCAAATGAACATCTTAATGTAATTATTTACTCAGAAACCATAAAATATAATAATTAAACCTTTTCGTGTAACGTAAATTAATGGTTTTTAATGAATTCATTTAAAAGGCTTGTACTACACTTAATATTCCCAACAGAAATATTAAAATAGTATAACATTTTGTTCTCCTCTATGTGCTAAAATTATTGATCTAATTAATAATATGGTCCAGATTGCATAATATTTTCATGTAAAAATTAAATCTTTAGTTTGCATTTCACATTTTTCAGCTAATATCTAGAAGTAATGTAACGACTAACTGATTTAATTATTTAAATACCCAGTATATATTGAGTTTATGGAAAATTTGTTCAAACAATAGTTGTTTATTTTAAAAAGAAGGAGATTTTTTGCTATTAAATTTTTGTTATATATCTTACGGTTTAAAGATAGGCAGTTTGCCCAAACATGGTTCGATTTTACCCATTAACGAACTCGACCTTACTTTTTTGCTCTAGAACACACAAACAAAATTTCAGCTCGTTATCGTTTTTCGTTTTTTAGTTATCGTGTTCAGAGACAGGCGGACAGGCGGACAGACGGACATGCAGACAAACGGACATGCGGACAGACAGACTTACGGAAATGGCCAAATTAGGCCATTTTATGAACACATAAAAGCGTTACAAAGTCGCAATCAAACTTAATATACCTTGTATGTTTACATATACTGGGTATAATATTATATCCATTTTAATGAATATTATTAAATTCTAAAATTTACGAAACCATTAACGTGCATCTTTAAGTAATATGAAATAAAGAGAATGGAAATGCTTCTCATAAAAATTTAGGGATAAGCTCATCAGACAAATTTCGATGATTCTTGTTAAGTAGGTCTTCCATGCGTGTCTCTGATAAAACTATTTTTACGCACGAAGGTTGCAATGTAGTCTTTGGTTTACCTACTTGAAAATCAAATGTTAGAAACAAATGTTGTTCTGTCACGTCAGTTTTCTGGTAAATTAGTAAAGAAAAAGTTACTTTGATTTCTCCAAACTCAAGGGTGGCAGCATTTTTGAATTTTTGTATCAAGAATTTTTTCATATCAAGCATCTGGTATCAGAGAATGCTATCAATGTTCCGACATATTAATTAAGTGTCAAAGTAAGTAAACGCTAGTCGCTTCGTTGGTATAATATAACACAAAATTCAACCATACTGGATATAAATAGACGCTAGTTTACGGGTGTCTCTAATTGTGATATTCATTGGGACACTATAATTAGTGTCGAATCAGCGGCTGTGTAAACAAGTGTGTCCAAATGTCCATGTGGCTCTTCTGGTTTTCAAACAGGTTCGACATTTTTCTATACACTCCATACATTCTCGGCGAACTTCGTACAGCCCTAGAATTAATAAATGTTGTGTTTAGTTATTAGCCGACTTCTATTCACTTTTTTGTTACATTAAAGTAAAAAAAACACACACACACACACAACAATAATGAGAGACAAATGCCCGGAATAGCAGCTTCACATTAATAGCCACTTCCTCCTCGTCCACGACCACGGCGACGTGGCATTGTACTCTAATTTGTACTTACATGATGTTAAACTGTTTAACAATCCATCACAATAACAGAAATAATATCACAATAATAGAATTATATCCCAATAATAAATATTCATTCAATTAATTATATAAATGACAATGAGGCAAGCGACTTGCGCGTGTTTTATGTATACCGTATGTCAACTGCCAAAGCCAAAGAGAATTTAAGCCAAAGCATTAAACGGCCTGTACAAATATTTTGTTTTTATATTTCTAAGCCACAAAATGAATTCACAAAGCTTGAAAAGTATAAACATAGGTATTGTTCGCTAAATTGCTTGCTAATTCCCTCATTCATAAAACTTTTTTAATTATAATACGTTTTGTCACTTTCTAACAAACGCAATGTCAAAATGATAGATAAGGACAAACGAGCGTTACCAGCTTAACAGTTTATTCGACTTACCTTATCTTTCACCTTAGTGACACAATATTGGTTGAATGACGTCTACGTGTAATCTCTAATCTTTTATTTAATCAACACTTTAAATAAAAAAATAATACTGGTAATTTATAATTTTCTATCCTTTCTAGCTAGGCAATAAAAAGGACCGCTCAAAATTATGTTATGTTCTCTTGCATAGCAAATCAAATTTGGTGACATATCAAAGCAGCACCACCTATCGGGTCCAATTGTCTTTTCAAACTATCCAGGAACCCATTGATATATGCAAACAAAATTTCATCGAAATCGGTCCAGCCGAGTAGGACCGGGCCCAATTGTGTTTTCAAACCATCCAGGAACCCATTGAATATACACACAAAATTTCACCCAAATCGGTCCATCCGTTAAGGAGAAGTTAGGTGACAAACACACGTACAGAAGAATTATATATATTAAGATATATATTATATATTAATAAACATAGCGTTTACGTCGTTGTTTAATTACAAGATAAGCAGCAATCAGTTATTTTGTGTGTGAACAGCTCGGACACAAGTTCCGTACATTTTTATATATTTGTGTCTGGATAGTGTCCAGACGCCAAATATCTGTTTAAGTGTGAACAATAAAGAAATTTATGTCTGAAATTTGTGTCGCAACTTATGTCGTAGTCTAAACAAAGCATTATGGTTTAAATTTATTTTGTACAAAATATTATGACAATAGTTGTTATACATGTAAAACTGTAATCGTGAGAGCACGTTAGCTCTTATAGCCTGTTAACAGTGCATTACTGTCTTGTCTGTTGTATTGTCGAATACAAAAAAATTGTACATTTCATGTTGACGTTAAAAATAATTGTCTTTCGGGAAATATTTTCGAATCGTCAATTCATCTAATTGGGTCCATATTAGATGGATATATATTATATCCAGTCCATATTATTGTACTGCTATTAAAATTAACATAACTTAACCAAATTTCTTTTCGATCGAACAACAAGAAATGAGTCCAAATTTGAGGGGCAATTGTAACCGGTAGAATTACTCACAAGTTAGGTTAGATAGATAGATAGATTGTGGAGGCTGCCGTGGAAGGGCTACACTTCGACCATAAAGTTCATTGTGATGTCTAAGGATGTGAGGATGTGAATTGAGTGGAAGGAATTTTTTTGTATTGACCAGGAATTTGAAGGATATACGGCAGCAGCCGACTATGATAGGAACTTTGCCGATATTCATCTGGAGTTCGTGAAGGAAACTGCAGAAACCCTTCTCAAGCATAGCCGGTTACTTTTTTCTTGTCCATACACCGACGGTTTAGTCAATTAACCACCCCTTTTTTTTCTTGATAATTGAAAAACGCCGATGTCTGGATTCGAACCCATAACCTCTCAGTTTCCAAATAGGCATCCTGCGCAGACATAACGCCTTAGACCGCTCGGCCACTTGGACTGGTACAGTTAGGTTAATAGAAGATTGCCCTATTTCTTTACTTGCATCCTAAGACCTACATTTCTACCGAATTACTCTACCGTCAGTTTGACCTCATTCTCTGCAGTTTTAGGGGTTGATTCACCTTAAAAAGTAATAAAAGCTCGCGTAGCAATAACATTGAAGTGGGGAACGTTTTGTCCGGTATCTCGATTAAACGAGTATTTCATTGGCTGCTGAGAAACATTGGGAGTTATTGCCCAATAAAATACAACCAGGGCGTCCAGAAGATGGGCATGGTTTTTTGGATGGACAATTGACTATAAAGTACTATAAAATAATATAAATAAAATTTGCAGCTACATATTCAAAACTGTTTATTCTACGCGGATGCATAAGAACCTATTACAATAAATAGAAAATATACTTATTTGCAGTAACGTGCCAGATTGAGCATGGGTAACTGGGAAGATAAGCAAATATATGGCGCAAAAAACATCAACAACCTAGGGAAGCAAATTCCGGCCATGTTGGTCGTTAATAAATTAATTTTCAACTAAGTAGTCAAAAAAATAAATAAATAAATAATAAAAATTTATATGCAACATATATCCATAATGCCAACCTGCACAAAATACAAGAAATACAAAATATTCGTGTATTCGGGGCTGTGACGTTCTATGCATAAGATGAATACATTGTTATGATAAGTGACAGTTATGCATTTGAAATGTCATGTTGTAAAGGAATCACAGTTTTTTCACTAACTTACCAGCAAACTGACAGAATAACATTTGTTTCTAACATTTGATTTTCAAGTAGGTAAACAAGGCACACATTGGAACCATCGTGTGCAGAATTTTCTATAACTGACATATATCACAAGTTTTTAGTCAGTGGTCACTCTTACCTACCGTATGACCAAGACTTCGGTTTGATCGAAACGCAGAAGAAATTTCACTCCAATATTTTTGTACCGAAAGAATGAAACATGGTGATTTCGCAGGCTCGAAAACTAAAATCTTTTAAAATAAAAACTATGACAGCAGAGAATATTTTTTCTACGAAAACACTTAATATAAAAATAAATGAAGAAAAATCAAAAGTTGAATAGATGAATTTCAATGGTTACAATATCAACAGTCTGATCCGTACATGCTATTCTACAACTATTCTATTCAAGAATTTGTTTCATTTGATAAAAATTTAATTGATACACTTCCGCTTCTTTATCCTAACGGTAGTACCGTTATCAAAACAAAACAAAAATATTTTATTTTTGCGTTTGTAACTCCTTATGTCACCACAATAAAAAAAAAACAAGTAATGTATCAACTAACTGAGTTAATTGTTTGAATACCCAATATATACTGAGTTGTATATCAATGTTTGAATTGTTAATATTTCTGCATATTCAATGTCTAATACTTAATATTTTCAAACGTTACAAAGTCGGAACAAAACTTAATATACCTTGTATATTTACAAATATACTGGGTATAAAAACAGTATGTATGGATGTTATGTACATGTTAACATGCATGCCTTCATTCGCCTATCAATTGTTTGTCTCATTTTCAACTTTGAGGACAAACTAAGAGAAAACTATTGAGTTTATGAAAAAAAATTTCAAATAAAAGTTGTTTATTTTAAAGAGAAGAAGATTTTTTGAAAACAAATGTCTTTTCTATCTCTTACGGTTTCAAAGATATAAATTTTCCGCCCTGGTGGGAGGAAACACGTTCCGATTTTGCCCATTACCGAACTTAACCTTACTTTTTCCTCTAGAACACACAGAAAAATTTTCAGCTCCTTATCTCTTTTCGTTCATGCGTTCTCGTGTTCACAGACGGACGCACATGCGGAAATGGCCGAATTAGGCCATTTTATGAATACCTTTGTGAAGCATTTTTGTCAAGGATTAATATTTCCAAGCGTTACAAAATCGGGACTAAACTTAATATTCCTTGTATATATACGAATATACTGGGTATAAAAATTGTGGATTTCATATGGGAAAGAAGATTTTGTAAATATTTTACCTGATGATGAATGTGTGATATTATTTATATGTAATAATTCAATAATCATTATAGAGAATGGAAAAGAATACAATTTATTTTTGTATAATTGATATTTCATTAAAATTTTATAGTATAGTCCGATATAAACACTTTTTTTTGACGTGAATACGTCTTTAAATTTGCTTCCATAGTGGGAGGCACTTCAGAAAACTGATGATAACACAATCGAGGGTACAGTTAATAGTTTCAAAATACATTAAGAAGGTATACGCCAGAACTACTTTTTTTTTTTAATACAGCTAAATTTGTTGTGAAGTATGAAGTGAAGCTTGTATGGAATTGAAAATTATTCATAAAAAATGTAATAAAATATAAATTCCGTTTTTAAATTTAAGGGCTAGGCCACTCTGGCTACAAATCACTACTATTTTGTAGATACATCAGTGCGTGTATAAAAAATAAAATAAATAGTTCACGCATTGATATTCTCAGTATATACAGAGTATTTAAGCAAGTAATTCAGTAAGTGGTTATTATTATTTATTTTAAAGGTAATTTTCAGGTAGTAATCAGACTTACTGATGTATAAAATCTAATATTTGCGGTTTTCCAATAGATATACTTTTTGATTAATTCATTACATTAATTCAAACACTGGGAAATTTACAATAAATTGTGTATGTAAAAAATTTAATTAGTGTTTAATTTAAAAAAAAATGAGTGTTTAGTTTTTTAAAAAAAAAGACTAAACACCTTATAGAAAATAATTGAATTATCAATTATTTTCATAAATAATGAAGTTAAGTTAATTAGTAATTTTAATTAAAAGTTATTATGATGTATTTTTAAAAAAAATAATGAAAACTAAATATACGGTACTTTAGAAAAAAAATCCAAAGCAGAGTATTGTATGTGGAATTATGAAAATTAGAAAACGATCGGTACTAATGCCATACACGTAAATATAAAAAAAAAACACGTTGAACCGAAAGTCTTTCAATAAAAGCTGGGCCCATTAAAAAAGATAATATAGAGGTAGTAAGATCTTTACTATCCAGTAAGTGTCTTAGTTATCGACAAGTGATTCGAATCTGAAAAAAAATAAAAGGTACAAAAAGGGGAACAAAACAAATATATGTTAAAATAAAATATATATTTGAAATAAATAATTTCTAATCTAATACACTGATAGTACAACTATCCTTAAAACACTAACATTGGTTGTACAAGTTATGAAAACAAAGATTACGTGAATATGTGCTAAATAGAACTGTAGTAAAAGAAAACTACAGTAAAAAAAAAAATATGTTCAAATATGTCTGATTTGCAAAAATATGGATTACAAATTTAATTCAGATGCATAGTTGTATATAAAGAGACAATACGCTTCTGTAAAGAAAAAATACACGGCCAAAAAAAACCAAGCGTATACAAACAATATAGTTATAAATTAAAAGGTCAATGCATATTCACATAAAATATAAATTGTACACCAAAAGTGTGTATAGAATGTGTATTGAATTGTTACAAGCTTGAGAGACCACAAGTTTCGGAATAGTGAATTAAATAAATTATACAAAAAAAAAAATATACTTAGATACAATCAGATAGAAACCATTAATTCGCCCATTCGATACTTCAGCACAATCCATAAAAAAAATATTCAACTTGTAAATTGAAGAAATAAAAATTTTAAATACCATCTGATTAATTGATGTGAATCAACTAATTTTAGTAATTGTCTTCTTTTTGTAGCTCACAGAGAGAAGTAATTTTTGTAACTTCCAGAGAGAAATACTCTTTGTAACTACTTTCTTTTTGTAACTCACTCCATGAGATGAGTTTTGTAACTGATTTTAAATATGTGCTGAAATATCGAAGTAAGCTTGTATATACGCAAGTCATTTCTGATCTAAGCAAATGCCTGTTGAAACTATGCAAATTCTCAACTAGCATAAACCAATAATTATATAAATTATTTTTTCTTGAATAATAAAAATATGAAAAAATATCAATACTAAATTTTATACAGTGGCGTAGTAAAAAAAATTATTCTCCACTCCAGGGGGCCAAAAAAATTAGCGACATGCTAATTGGAAAATATTAAAGCAAGAATGACATGAATAGATGAATGAAAAATCTTACAAATGTGGATTAGACGTGAAGATTTAAATATATTTAGATGTTTAATTAGGATGCAGTAACGTTACCATTCCCTTGATATCCTCTGAGATAGTATGGCCGAATGTTGTATATCGACATGCCGAAGGTTTTCTTATTAGATTTTGGAGCTTTTAGCCTAACTGAAGTTGGTGTAGTGAACTTTATTATCTTGTACGGTCCATTGAATTTTGAAGCGAATTTAGGTGCGATATTCTTGTTCATATTCGGGGCCAAGTTTTTAACCATGACCAATTGACCCACTTTATATTTAGACAGCGTTGGTTTATTTAAAGTTTGGTTGACTCGTTGTTGGTGAGCAATCTTTAACGCATCTTGTATATGTGCTTGTGATGGTTTAGCAGAACTCGTGATTAACTCAGTTAATTCGTTTATAATCACAAACGGCGTCATTAACTTTCTACCAAAATAAACTTCAGCTGGTGTTGAGTCGATTGTACTTTTGTAGGAGTTGTTGTAATTGAAAATTACAAAACTCAAAAATTTTGACCAATTTTTATGGTCTACAGAATATTCTTTGAGAATGCATCCTAAATTATATTTTATCTGTCGATTGAGGCACTCGCTCTTGTTCGAAGATGGTGTATAGCTCGAACAGTAGGCAGCTCTAATACCATTATTAAATAAGAAGGTTTTCCACTTGATCGACGCAAAGGCTGGTCCGTTGTCGGCTACAACAACCGTCGGATATCCGTTTTGCAGGAAAATCTTCTGTATCAGTGAAATGGCAACGTCACTGGTCTGCCTTTTACATGGAAAGGCGAAAGCAAATTTTGAAAATCCATCTACAATAGAAAAAATATATTTAAAACCTTCACTTGATCTAATAATAGGACCGATAAAGTCGACGTACAAAGTATGTAGGGTATACTCCGGCACGGAACTACTCAACTGAACCCTATCGTTACGTGTATATGGCCTTATAGCCTGGCACACTTTACAGGTTCTGACATAGTCCCTTACTTTTGCATAGAGGTTTTTGTAGTAAAATATTTTACTAATTTCACGGAATGTTTTAATTACTGAATTATGCGCAGCATACTTGGAATCATGATAATATCGAAGAACGTAATCGAGTAAATTATCTGGTAAAAATATACGTTTTAGTCGATTCCTTCCGACGAACTTATAAATTAACCCATCCTTTATGCAAAAATTAGGGACATTCATCTGAGCCTTAAGGTTTTGATAAATGATTTTACATTCGGGAGAGTTACGTTGCTCGCTTTTAACAGAAAGGTAATCAAAATTTGTATTAGCTAAAACGTTAATAAAGTTCAGTTGCGCATAGTTCCTGATTTCTTCATTCACCGATTCTAAGTCAGTTTGATCCAAAGTATTGGTTATCTTTTTTAAAAGGTTTGCATAACCTGGATCATTGCTATGCAATTCTTTAACTTTAATGAAATTTTTGCCTGAATCTTGATTTGAATCAGAAAATTTGTTCACTATTAAATGGTCAGTTTCGTATAACCTAGATAGAAAATCGGCCATATTGTTCAATTTGCCCTTAATATGTTCCGGGGTAAAGTCATATCTCGAAATTTTAAGGATCCACCTAGATAATTTATTAAATTTATTGGGGGTATTAAAAATCCACAATAACGACCTGCAGTCAGTCTGTAGAGTAAACTTGCGGTCGGTTAAAAAATCTTTAAATTTATCTAGGGCCGTTACTACTGCGAGAAGTTCTAATTCATGACTGTTATATTTTAATTCGGCTGGATTCAATTTTCGAGAACAGTACATAATGGGGTGCAAACCGTCATCATACTTTTGAAGTAATACCGCGCCCAGACCAGTAGCTGATCCGTCAGTTTGTAGCACAAAAGGTTTGTCAAAATTAGGATGTTTTAAGACAGGCGCACTTACTAGAGATTTTTTTAAAGTAGAGATTGCATCGAGATGAACCTTAGTAATTTTGAACCTAACACCTTTCTTTTTTAAATCGTTTAACGGAGCTACAATCTGACTGAACATGGGAATATAGCGGGAGTAAAAAGCCGCAGCCCCAACTAGACGCATAACTTCTTTGACGTTTTTTGGAGTTGGCATGTCATTGATTGCTTGCACCTTAATAGGGTCTATAAAGCGTCCCTCAGCGGATATTACGCTACCCAACAAACGTACCCTCGACATACAAAATCGAGCCTTAGAAGGATTAATAGTGATACCGATAGACTTTATTTTAGTGAACAAGAGATTCAGGTGATTTAAATGTGATTTAATGTCGGGTGAATGTACAATTAAATCGTCATAATAAATAAGAAGAAATTTATGACGAAATTCTGCGAGACTGGAATTTAAAAAACGAGCTAATGATTGACTAGCCACCTTTAGCCCGAAAGGCATGGTATTGTACTCAAACAGACCATATTGTGTGACGATCGAGGTGACATGTTTCGAGTCATCTGATAATTTTATCTGATGAAAACTGGATTTCATGTCGAGGAGTGTAAACACTTTCGAATTACCTAAGCTAGCGAAAATATGAGCCATACTGGCTGAACTCAACGGATCAAACTCTATATGTTTGTTAACAAACCTATAGTCAGCGACTAACCGATAAGAATCGTCTTTCTTTTTAACAAAGAAGACGGGTGAGCTATAATTAGAGTTCGAAGGAGAAAGTACCCCTTGTGTAACAAGCTCTTGAACATGCTCGTCCAAAAGTCTGGCTTTATCGGGTGCTAGATAGTAAGGAGCTTTACAAACCGGAATGTTATCGATTAACTTAATTTTATATTCAAAACCCTTGGCAAGACCAGGAATGTCAGAAAAAATCGATTTAAATTTTTGAAGAAGTGTTTGCAACACTTTGGTTTGTTTGCTATTAAGATTTACTTTCGCTTCGACAATGGTATTAATAATTCGATTATTGTTACAAAAACCCGAAAACGGTATTTCAACATTAGGATGAAAATAAAATTTGATCGTCGACTTACAGAAGTCCAAAATGATGTTGCAATTTTTAAGTGTGGCAACACCTAAAATTACCTCAAACGGTAATGAATCTACTATAAAAAAAGTTTGAGTCCATGAAAAATTAGCTAATTTAAAATGAAGTTTCGCAGTTAAATTACATTTTAAAAAATTATTTCCCGGCAAAGAAATAGTTTTATCAATTGATTCGGTGACGATGTTTCTATTGTTAGCTTTTAACTTGTTAAAAGTCGCAGTTTTAATAGCATTAACAGTAGCACCGGAATCAAAAGGTGTTAATAAAGGATAACCTTGAATGAAAATGGTTTGTAGAGGTAAAATAGTATAATTTAAAATAACATCATTAATAAGAAACTTGGGGTCTATTGCGAGTTTTTTGGAACCGTAGTACTAACATTTATATTATCCTTCTTTCTTTTAAAACAATATTTAAAATTGTGATTAGTACCTTTACAGAAGGTACAAAAAAATTTAGAGTCATTATGCGTATTTTGAATTGAAGTAACGATTACACTGACGGGTGTTGTAGTTATTCGCGCTTGAATTTCCTCAATTTTAGTGATTAGTTGATACAAATCCTTATAAGTATCGGGAATTTGATATAAACCAAGAATAGATAGTACAGAATTATTGGCATGAGCAAAAATAATTTGTATGATTTCGGATTCAGATGAATCATTAAGTAGGATGTTCGCGAATTTTATTATTGAAGGAACAAATGTCGAAAATTTTTCAGTGTCAGGTTGATTTCGCCGGACTAATCTATCAATTAATATCTGTTTAGTCAAAGGTGGAATATAAACTTGTAATAAATTATGTTTAATATTTTGCCAAGACAAAGAGTCAGCCAAACAAGTAGACCAAAATGTTTGTGCGTTCGAAGCACACCTATTGATTAAAGATTTCAAAAGAACGTCTATAGGTAAAAAATTAATATCAACTAAATGTTGAGTATCGACAATAAACTGTATAATATTTTCTGGAACCGAAATGTCCAGAATAGTGATTTTATTTATAAAGGAATCTATACTCGGTTTGGCAAAAAAACTAAAATTTGAAGTTAATTGATTTGAACTAGTATTATTAATTGATAGAGCAGTTGTTAATGTTGCCAAGGCATCGGTAATGCTACTTATCTGCTTGCTTTGCTGTTGTATTTGTTGCTGTACATCCGAAACGTGCAGCACTGACGCATGGAACTGTTGAGCTGTAGTGTGCATCTGCGTAGTTATAGCCGCTAAGTTAACCGCTGATACTTGATGAGGCGTGATGAATAAGTCATCTGGTGCAGCTGGAGGATCGTCATCTCCTGGGGTACCTGGTGTATTACGAGTTGTTCTCGGCATAATGAAAATTTAAACCACAAACAAAATAGAAGAAAGAGAAAAAAAATTAGTACTAAGTTAAATATAATTATAGAATTAAAGAAAATGTAAAAGATATAAATGTATAAATATAAAGAAAAAATTATAATCATTTCAACTTTCAAAAGAATTTCAGAATCACAAGTCGAGCTTTGTGAAAACTATCGAAAACAAAAGACACATATGGATATTTGCTCTGCTTCCATATGTATATGTAAAAAATAAATTAGAGTTTAATTTAAAAAAAAATTCGGTGTTTAGTTTTAAAAAGAAACTAAACACTTTATAGAAAATAATTGAATTATCAATTATTTTCATAAATAATGAAGTTAAGTTAATTTAGTAATTTTAATTAAAAAGTTATTATGATGTATTTTTAAAAAAAATAATGAAAACTAAATATACGGTACTTTAAAAAAAAAATCCAAAGCAGAGTATTGTATGTGGAATTATGAAAATTGGAAAACGATCGGTGCTAACGCGATACACGTAAATATAAAAAAAAATAACACGTTGAACCGAAAGTCTTTCAATAAAAGCTGGGCCCATTTAAAAAGATAATATTGAGGTAGTAAGATCTTTACTATCCAGTAAGTGTCTAAGTTATCGACTAGTGATTCGAATCAGAAATACTGAAAATAAAAAAAGTACAAAAAAAGAACAAAACAAAATATATGTAAAAATAAAATATATTTGAAATAAATAATTTTTCATTTAATATGTTGATAGTATAACTATCCTTAAAATACTAAGTTTGGTTGTACAAGTTATAAAAAAAATTACATGAATATGTACTAGATTGAACTGTAGTAAAAAGAAATATCGTATATAAAAAAAAAAAACGACACTACAGTAAAAAAAAGTTCAAATATGTCTGATTTGCAAAAATATAAATATACACTACAAATTTAATTCAGATACATAGTTGTATATAAAGGAGACTTTACGCTTCTGTAAAGAAAAACTACAAGGCCAAAAATACCAAGCGTATACAAAACAATATAGTTATAAATTGAAAAAGTCATTGCATATTCACATAAAATACATAAATTGTACAGCCAAAATGTGTATAGAATGTGTATTGAAATGTGACAAGTTTGAAAAACCACAAGTTTCGGAATGGTGAATTAAATAAATTATACAAAAAAAATATACTTAGATACAATCAGATAGAAACCATTAATTCGCCCATTCGATACTTCAGCACAATCCATTAAAAAAATATTCAACTTGTAAATTGAAGAAATAAAAATTTTAAATACCATCTGATTAATTGATGTGAATCAACTAATTTTAGTAATTGTCTTCTTTTTGTAGCTCACAGAGAGAAGTAATTTTTGTAACTTCCAGAGAGAAATACTCTTTGTAACTACTTTCTTTTTGTAACTCACTCCATGAGATGAGTTTTGTAACTGATTTTAAATATGTGCTGAAATATCGAAGTAAGCTTGTATATACGCAAGTCATTTCTGATCTAAGCAAATGCCTGTTGAAACTATGCAAATTCTCAACTAGCATAAACCAATAATTATATAAATTATTTTTTCTTGAATAATAAAAATATGAAAAAATATCAATACTAAATTTTATACAGTGGCGTAGTAAAAAAAATTATTCTCCAAAATATCCATCCTTATATATTCGGGAGAGCTTGAAAACAATTTAAAACTTATGAACAACCAATTAATAAGCTAAAAACAAGTGAAAATATCCACTGACTGAGTTAATTGCTTAAATACCTGGTATATACTGAATTTATGAAAAACAGGTCCAAATAAAAGTTGTTTGTTTTAAAAAGGGACATTTTTTGTCTATTAATTTTTGTTCTATCTCTTAAGGTTTCAAAGATTGGCTGTTTTCCCCATTTTGCCCAAACATGGTCCCAATTCTGCCCATTCGAACTAGACCTTATTTTTCAGCTCTAAAATACGTATACAAAATTTCAGCTTGCTATCTCTTTTCGTCTTTTAGTTATCGTGTTCACAGATGGACAACCGTTACTAAGTCGGACCTAAACTTAATATACCCTGGCTAAACTTAATATTTTAAACCAATTATAACAATGGTAAATGGTATTCATCCAATGAAATTTCTTAAAACAAAAGAAGTCTTCATATGAAGTGATGAGAACATTAATTTATTTGGTCATTGAGTAAAGTAAATGTTAAAGTAAGCAAATGTTGGTGAGGTTTAGAAGCGACCTGAAATCCATTACGTTGTAGCAGGTTTCCAACTTTAACTAAAACAAATTCAAAGTTTGTTATAGCTCTAAAAGGAAAAAGGATCCTTGGTCTCCTGTGTGGTTGAAAAAGCTGCTATCGGGGCAATTCTGTACTGTTTACAGCTAATAACTTGCCTACCACGCTGTGTTTATAACCAGCGATTTTATTAAATATAATGATTTTCTTTCCGTGTATTAGAAAGTGGTATTGTTACTGCACGGGATATCAAACAATGTTTATCTTGCGCTAGAACTTATTTGGCTACTACGTACTAGTAAATTAAATATTAAAAGCCAAGGCAGTGAAACTTATAACGTAGGGTTTCGTACTTGTGACTGTTAAAAATTATAGACACACAAATAGACGTTTACTGAAGCTGATTTCGAAATTTCGATCACTGTAATAAATTTGTATCCTTGTTTTGATTCTGCACGACAAAGGAAATTTCACATTTTATGAAAAGAGGATCAAGACTAATTACTTACTTGGAAAATAATTGAAAATAAAGAACTCTGCTAACACTGGAATTAAACATTCTTATATAGTACAGTCACAAAAGTTCACAATAATGTTTAATATTTTTTGTCGTAACTTTAAATTAAAATTTAATTTAGGCCCGCCATACCAGGCCTAACAAAAAAGATATTTTAGACAAAAACCAGAGATGTCGGGTAATTAAGCAGTGATGAACAAAATCTGTCTTGGTCTTGGTGCAGTCTTTGCCTTGGCCTTGCAAAATCGCAAGACTAAGACCAAAACCAAGATCATACATACACTAGCAAGACCAAGACCGAATGAACAAGAACAAGACCGACACCAAGACCAAGAATGCAAGACCAAGACAAAAGTGCAAAAGTAAACTAAAAATTATAACTTCCGTTGTAAATAGGATATATGAGAATATTTGTCGTAACTTCAATATATGTTTTGGAACAAAACATTTTGTGTGTTTCAGATTTCCAGTTGACTCCACTAAATATAAACATCTTCTATATATATGTATATATATATATATATATATACATATATATATATATATATATATATATATATATATATATATATATATATATATATATATATATATTCTATATATATATATATATGTTTATATATATATATATATATATGAATCCTTATTTCTCTTGGTCACGGCATCACGCGTGAACGGCTGGACCAATTTCGCTAATTCTTTTTTTGTTGTGTTTGTTATTGTCAGGAGAATGTTCTTATGAAAGAATAAAATAAGAAAGTTGCACGGAACATTAGAAAATTTAAGAAAACTTAACGACCCTATTTCTTTTTTTGGAGTTGGTTAAAATTTGTGTTGATTTTGTCATTTCCACGGAAACTCTACTTCAATAAGATAACTATAAAATTATTTTATTAAAATTTTGTTTCAATTTTGAAATGTCAATTTTGATTATCGTTTCCATAGTAACTATAAACTATAATCGTTATATATCGTTTTATTTTGGCTATTAATAAATTTAATTTTTGCAAATACTAAAATCATATCAGATATTATATTTCAATTTGATCACACTAAAATTATGATCGCTAGAGAGTGATTTATTTACTGATTTAAATTCCTGCGAAACGATTTTTTTTTCAAATGATTTTTTGTTTAAAAAAATTCCAGCAATTAGACGTACAAAAAGTCGCAGAACTCGAAAAGCTAGAAGTGAAAGATATACAAGAGCAAGCCAAACTGACAAGCAACGCGAAACGCGGAATGAATTTCAACGGAATCGATGGAATCGAAATCAACAACATAGAAATGTTGCGTTTAACCTCTATCGAGCTGCATTTAATTATAATGTCGTTGCTATTGGACCAATGAACGTTGTGTGACAATATTGTAAGGCATTTAAGTTTAAATGTGAAGCCCCTGGATTGATTTGCGCAAGCGGTCAAGTCAAACTACATTCATTCATTTCGGGAAATGAGCTAGATTCTAAACATTTTTTGACTCATATCGAACAATAAAATAATTGGTTTTAAATGACGTCATTTGGCGCAGCAAAGGTTATTCGAGAAAAATTTAAGCCAAGTTTCAAGGTAAGTATATTGAAAAACAATAAACTTTTACCACCCCGTTCTTGATGCAAAATACGTTGGCAGCTTTCAATTGAAATGGTGTATCAATTTAAATTGATGGGGGCTGAGAAAGTATTTTGAGAGCAATATGGGTATACAATATCCTAAATTACATCGTTTTATTTACCTTTGCAGATTCAGGGTCAAATATATCATCTAACAGGTTCCTTATTGCGAACGTGGGATAGTGTCTACAAATTTTTGCAAATTTGTTTTATAGGCGATACAGCAAGACAAGTCGGTCAGCTATGTGCACACAAAAATTTGGTGAAAAGACAAATTGTGGAACAACTCCAAATGTTTTTCCATCAGGACAATGAATTCGTTGCATTATTCACGACCGCATTACACCACATGCCATCTGATAACCACAAAATTGTCATCAAAGCCGATAAGATGCCTACAGGACAACACGCAAGACGTTTTAATGCGCCAGCAATGGATGAAGTCTCTAGAAAATAAAACTAAGAATGTTGTGTATCATAAAGCAATAGAATAATAAACAAAATGTTTTTGGAATAATTATTATTTTTTATTAATTTGACCAATTCGAAATCGATATTCATAGTTAAGACAGAACAACGTCAAGGGCCAAGACCGGACAAGCAAGACTGAGACCGATACCAAGACTGCCTTGGTCTTGCTTTGCTCATCACTATATTTAAGCTACCGCCGATAGGATTATTGGATCAATCTCTTTAATAATATTTCGATTTTCTATTGCGTACTTTTTTTTATTCGTCTTATTTTGTTCCAAGTAAAAATTATCAAAATGTCTCAAAACATGTGTAAAAATATGGGTTTCTCCATAAGAGCAAGCATTAAAACTCGAACTTAACATTAAATAATTAATTCAAGACCCCCGTAACCCCCACTGAAATTTTCATAATTGATTTATATGCACTTCAACTACATGTAAACAAAAAAGCATGTCTTAATCTTTTTGAAGCTTCCTTAATACTAACAAATTAATTAAGTTTATTCCAGTGACATACCAAAACAAGTGTCTTAGTCAAGTTCGCGTAACAGCCAGCTGCATTTACGTTCTGTTATTTTATCAAGCGGAAGGCGTGATGTGAGCAACTTGAAAGTAGCTATCGATAGTATTTCCCGAAAGTGGACATGCGCCTGTGGGTCGCTATAGGAGAGTTGGAGTAGCAACTCTCAGATACTGAACAAGAGTACTTGCAGTTGTCCTAGAAAGTTAGTTCTTAGTAAGACAGGTCAAGCTGACATCCGCCAGAAAACAAAGGGGAAAAGTTTAAAAAGACTCCTTTTCTAAACACGAACAACTTTACGTTTAAACTTTTGTGCATAAAACTTATTGATTTGCAATAATTTCATTCAAACATTGTCAATTATTATTATCGATGGGCCACTATAGGGCCACTATAGTGATCAGTTTTAATCTGATCATAATAAAATTTCGTATGTGATTTGGTGCATTTGGTATTTCAAAGGCTAAGTTCGTTAATGGAAAAAATCGGATACGGAACAAAACCCGTCTTGTTCCTTATCCGATTTTTTCCATTAAGGAACCATAGAGGAGAAAACACAAATTTTTTTATGTCTCTCTTAATATTGGAAAAATAGCAAACTGTATACGGAACGAAGTTATATAAAATTAGTTTTACTGCAATTTCCGTTCGAATATTTTTTCAGATAAGTAAGATTGGATATTAAAATCTAAAATATCTTTGTATACCGTGTTGTCATATGAATAGTTACCACTTAAATTTTTGACAAAAATGTTTCAATCAAAAGGAGCACAAATTATATTTCAAATTTTGCCCTTATTCCTAGAACATTTCTTTGTATTTTATAAATACGTATTTCGACTACAATGTAATCATCATCAGTATGAATTAGCTAATCGTAACTATCTCTGGGATATGGATTCAGAGATATGTTGCTTGTTGCTAATTTGGCGCGTGTCTCACAATGACATTAAAAATGTTCTGTCTTTTTATACGATTTGACTGAGGGTATAATCTGACTTGAGGATTATTTGAGTTGCCTGACTACTGTTTTAAGTGTGTGGTAAGCTCCACCGATTTATTGAAGGTATTCTTTGGTGACTATGTGGCGTTTGTTTTGTCACTAAAGTGAGTGTATCTACGTTAACCTTGACATTCAGGTATTGGATTTTTATTTTTATTTTTGAAAATAGTTTAATTTTATTAAATCAGAATTTGGAATTGGGCCATTGTCTAAATTTATTATCTGTTTTCTCAATTTGTATACGTAGATACTTTCGTATGCATCTAATTCTGTGGCGTTTTGTACAGATTTCAGTAGTTTTAGATTCGATTTATCAATTTTGTGGTTGTTCTCAATAACGTGCGCCGCTATACACTATTTTTCGGTTCTCCCAAATTTCACATGAGCCAGATGTTCTTTGATTCGAATACCGATTAGGCGACGACTTTGACCAACCTAAATGTTCGAACAGTTTTGACAATTGACACCATATATGCCCGATTGTGGTGTAATGTTTACACCACAAAAGCTGAGCAAAAGGTGCACAGTTTTAATGAAAAAATATAATGCAATAAAATTATTATTTTTTACCAACGAAAAGAAGGAGGTACTCAATTCAACCTGTATATTTTTGTCTTTTTTGTTTTGTATGATCACGCATAACATTTTACAGATTAGTCCGATTTTGATAATTTTTTAGATTGATAGGGTATTCTTCAAAGTTGGTCCCATATAAATTTGTAAAATTTGAAAAAATTTCAAATTTTAGCTACAATAAAAAAATAAGAAGACTTCCTAGCGATTCCACTAAAGAACAAATATCATAATCGCTGTATATTCTCTATATATATATATATATTGTATTGTATATATATATATATATTGTATTGTATATATATATATATATATTGTATTGATTATATATATATATTGGACCACACATAAATTTTTACAGAGTAGTCCCATTTCAATAATCCCTTTTTTATTGGATAGGGTATACTTCGAAGTTGGTACCATAAAATTTGAAAAAAAATTTGACCCCTAAGGGTAGAAAAATAGGGAAAAATGGATTGTTTACGCACTGAAATGTCATCTGTGAACCGATTCTGTTGAAATTTGGCACACTTATGTAGTTTTAATGGCACTATAACAAGTACGAAAAAAGAAAGGCACTGAAAAGTGAAAAATAAGAAATTTTTAACAAAAAATAGAACCGACGAAAGAAGAGAGTAAGTGAAAAGCTAAAAATTATACAGAACCTTTTAAGTCTAACTAAGTCTTACACTTATAAAAATTCCTAAATAATTTTGAGTCGGCGCCAAAAAATCTCGATCGAAATGGGCGAATGGTGAATCTGATTTTCGGTTAAAAGTAAATATTACAAAATATTACATTTTGCAATATTTTGTTTGTTTGGCACCGACTCAAAATTATTTAGGTATTTACATTAGTGTAAGACTTAGACTAAAAAGGTTCTTTTTTATTTTTTGCTTTTCAGTTACTTTCTTTTTCGTCGGTTCTATTTTTTGTTAAAAAGTTTTTATTGATATACTTATTTATCAAAAGTATGTAAATGATGGGTATAAATTTATCGTGTTAGTTTCTTACGTGCAGAAAATTCCATTTTCACCTTGCAAGTTGTCACATTCTCTAACACTTAAATATAAAAAGAAAAATATATCGTCTATTAAAATTTGAAATACCTTGCATCTGAGAAACTTGATAAATAATTTTTCCTCATTAAATACATACCAAGGAAAATTTGCCGCAATAAATTTATACCACTCATTTTCTTACTTTTGCTCAAAACTTTGACCCTTACAAAGGTTTCCCTACTTTTGTAGGGAAATTGTTTCGTTATTTTGAGAGATGTCTTGAGAAATTTTGTATATAAGTATAGTAATAATAATAATAATTATAATAACCCACCAGTGCCAATACAAATTTTTAACAACTTATTAAAATTCAATAGTTAATAGATACCTACCTAATAATAATCAAATTCAATGAATACAAAAAGTAAGAAAAAGGTATTAAAGAGATGCCCAAAAAATTTTATTTAACTGTTGACGAAGTCCAACGAAAATTGTATAATTTAAAGAAACCAGGTCACATTTTTGTAAGCTTTTAATAGTATATTGTGCGACTAGTGCGGTAAGTTGTCGATTACACACGAGAGCGATAAATTGTCTACTCATTCGCTCGAGTGGGAAATCCACAACACCGCACAAGTTGCAGATAGTTTTTTTTTATACTAATGCGGGGATATTTCTATTTTAGCGCCCGTTCTTTCGGGCGTGAAATGGCTGTTTAGAAATTCAATTATTACCAAACTGCTTTGATGTATTGCATTATATTTATTAGCCATGGCTATTCAATTACATCCCAGACTACTCAGACGTATTGTAGTGCGGAAAGTAGACTTTCCGCACGCAAATAAATATTTAATTAGTGTGGTAATAATTGAATAGGCAAACGGTCATTTACCACATGGAAAATCGGCCTGTAGATAGTACTTTCCACGCTTGAATAAAAAGAAAACGTTAGCACCCACCAATTCTATTACATGTTGTACCTTCACATCATTCATACAGAATAAGCTTGCGAAAATGTTGAACGTCGGGTCAACTTAGTTTTTAATTATGGAATGATTGCGATCGTGTCTGAAATGAAAATGACTCATTTTGGAAGCTGATTTCCTTCGTGATTAATCCATAAAAAAACAACAATTGAACCATTTCTATTTGTTTCCATAGCAATTTATCAGTGATTTATAAATGATTTTAAAATCACTTATAAATCTGATTTTGTGGCCTATCAAATTCGTACAGTTTAATGAGAAGTTGTATACTATAGTAATAGAAGCGGTTGTACTCTCAAGTACAGTAAAAGTGAACACACCATTTACTTTTCATAAAGTGTAATAAGTAAAATTGTTAAGGTAAAGTGTCTGAAATAAAATGACTTAAGTGTGTTGTTGCATTAAGTTTAACTTTGTTTAATCTAATCTAATCTTCGTATTTTGTAAAATTATTGTTAGTATTTCTGATGATGACCATGTTGGTTGAAACGCATTAAAGAATTTAATGTTTTTTAAATTAAATTTTAATAAATAGTGGTTAAGCTACAAAATATGTTGTTTTATTTTTAAAAGAAAACCTTTTAATTTATGGAAAAAAAATTTTTTTTAAAAAAAGGTAAATTTCCATTAATTTTAAAATAAATAAAAAACATTTTATTTCGAGATTTTTGGAAGGAAATAAACTTTTAATAGTGGATATTACCTTTTTTTGTTCTAATGACTGCCTCAAGCCTTGTAGGTATACTTTAAATTAAGTTCGCTACGACATGGGTAATTACCTCTCTTTCCTGCGCTGATGCTTTTATTAGTCCCAGGAGGGTTATTTCATCCTCTTACACGTCGGACAAGCTCATCTCAAAGATATTTTATGGAAGCTCACTCTGGGCTACTTGGTTAACATCTCAAAATCAGAATTTCGTTCGCTTTATTGTAATGTACACCCTTCGGAATCGTTTTTCAAGTGTTTTTCAAGACTTCCCAAAGGCTCTTTATGGATCCTAATGTTGCTACTAATGCAAAAACTATAAGACTTGCTGAAATGAACTCACAACCCAGAAAGCCAAAACGTGTAATTTTCCTAAAGCTCATAACGTGTAATGTAAATGAATGGAAGATTTTCCTCTTTGCAGATGAGATATGCACTGCGTCTGCAAGATCAACATGCAAGAGCCTACTGAAGGTGATGTAAACGTTACTCTGAACGTAGGATTATTGAAAGGCTATAATTCGGAGGTGGCTCATTGATGGGGGTGGCCCAGTGGGTTATTCGATGATTTACAGTGAACTCAGATGCTACGGTTGGCTTCCTGGGATGGAAGTACATAACAAAAGTTCTTCTTCTCACATGTTTTGCACTAAAACCAAGACTAGGATCTATAAGGAGGCTTTGGGCAGTCTCAAAAGCAGTTTAAAACCGATTCCGGGTGTTTATTAAAATATAAAGATGGGATTTCACAGATTTAAATCCCATAGAACATCTTTCAAACGAACTTGTCCGGCTTATAAGAGTGTGAAATAACCCTGCTGGTAGCTCACAGGGGCCCATAAAAGCTTTAGTGTAGGACAGGGAGGTAATCACACAAGATGTCGAACTGAAGTTAATTGAAAGTGTGCCAACAAGGCTTGAGGCAGTCATTAGACCAAAAGAAGGTAATATCTACTGTAAAAAGTTTAATTCCTTCCAAAATTCTTGAAATAAAATTTTTTTTTTTTAATTTTAAAATTTATGAAAATTTTCCATTTTTTTAAATTACTTTTTTTCCATAAATTGAAAGGTTTTCTATTACAATTTTACCCCCATATCAACAAAAACATATCCAAATTTATAAAAATGTAGTTGAAATGCAAAAAAATTTCAGAGAAATTAATTTAAATGAAGTGCGCCGCTTTTTTTGCTGTGCAGTGTATATATGTATATACTGTACAGGAAAATATGTGGCGCCGAAGAATTAATTTAAATTATTTTCTCTGGACTTTTTTGCATACCAGTTACATTTTTATAAATTTTTGTACGTTTTTGTTCATATGGGGTAAAAAAACTTAACAAATTAATTAAAAAATTAAAAAACAAATTTTCATAAATCTTATAATTTAAACCAAGCATTTCATTCCGAAGTATTTGTATGGGATTAAACTTTGAACAGTGAGTATTACTTCTTCTTACTCTAATGATTGTCTCAAGCCTTGTAGGTACACATTTAATTAAGTTCGCTTCCACATTTTGGGTGATTACCTCCTTTTCCTATAATACTTAAGCTATTATGAGCTGCTGTGAGCTAACCAGGAAGGTTAATTCAGCCTCTCATACGGCGAACAAGGTCATCTTAAAGATGTTCTATGGGATTTTACTCTGGGCTACGTGGTGACCAGCTCAAAATCAGAATTTCGATCGTTTAATGTTAATTTTCACCCTTTGGCATCGTTTTTCGACTGTTTTGAGACTGCCCAAACGCTTCTTATAGATCCTAGTCTTTCTATTAGTGCAAAAACTGTTAAGAGAAGACTTGTACTTTCAACACAGAAAGCCAGCCGTAGCACCTGAGCTCAATGTAAATCATCGAATGACCCATGGAACCACCTCCATCAATGAGCCATCTCCTTCATTCAATGGTCGTACATTCAAAGTAACGTTTACATGACCTTCAGCAAACTCATACTTGTTTATCTGGCAGATGCAGTGTATATCGAGACTCATCTGCAAAGAGGAAGTTCTGCCATTCATTTTCATTATACGTTATGAGCTTTTGGCAAGTTCTTCGATGATTTTTAGAGAGTACTGGGGCTACGACTGACCTAATAGGTTGTGAGTTCATTGGAGCAGGTATAATAGTATTTGCATTAGTAGCAACATTAGGATCAATAAGGGGCTACTGGGAAATCTTAGAAGCGGTAGAAAAACGACTCCGGAGGGTTTACGTTATAATATAATGATCGAAATTCAGATTTTATTTTTTATTTTTATATATACATATATATATAAATATATGTATATATATATATATATATATATATATATATATATATATATATATATATATATATATATATATATATATCTATATATATATAAAATGGCGCACTTTGAAAAATTAAATTAATTATTTGGAATTTGTTTTTATATCAAGAACAACATTTTTATAAATTTGTATATATTTTTGTGAACATAGGAGTAAAGTTAAAAAAAGAAACTAATTAAAAAATTAATTTAAAATAAAAATTTTGAACAAGCATTCTATTCGAGGTTTTAGAAATCACCTCCTCTTCCTCTAATGACTCCCTCATGCCTTGTAGGCTTGAGGTACACTTTTAATTAAGTTCGCTACGACATATTGGGTGATTCTGGCACTAAAGCTATTTTGAGCTCCTATGAGCTATCGGGAGGGTTGATTCTTCTTCTTATACGTCGGACTAGCTCATCCCAGAAATGTTCTATTGCATTTCATTCTGGGCTAAGTGGGTGGCCATCTTAAAATCTGAATTTCGATCGTTATATTATAATGTACACTCTCCGGAGTCGTTTTTCTACCGCTTCTAAGATTGCCAAGTAGCTCAGTGTTGATCCTAATGTCTACTAATGCAAATACTATTATACCTGCTCCAATGAACTCACAACCTAGTAGGTCAGTCGTAGCCCCAGTACTCTCTAAAAATCATCGAAGAACTTGCCAAAAGCTCTTAACGTATAATGAAAATGAATGGCAGAACTTCCTCTTTGCAGATATATATATATATATATATATATATATATATATATAAATATATATATATATATATATATATATAAATATATATATATATATATATATATATATATATATATTTATATATATATATATATTTATATATATATATATTTATATATATATATATATATATATATATATATATATATATATATATATATATATATATATATATATATATCATCCGATCGGGCTACCCAACTTAAGGAGAAAGTCTTAAACATTCGGAATAATTGTGCATAACAGGAATAGATGAGGCAGATCTAGAATAAAATTCAAAATGCGAGGTTAACTTTCGAACGAGGAACTGTCCAAGAAACTGTATTTTTCCATTTGCGAGAGTTATAAATATACATAAATAAATATATATATATATATATGTATATATATATATATATAAATAAATAAATATATATATATTTATATATATATAAATAAATAAATATATATATATATATATATATATATATATATAAATATATATATATATATATATATATATATATATATATATATATATATATATATATATATATATATATATTTATTTATTTATATATATTTATAACTCTCGCAAATGGAAAAATACAGTTTCTTGGACAGTTCCTCGTTCGAAAGTTAACCTCGCATTTTGAATTTTGTTCTAGATCTGCCTCATCTATTCCTGTTATGCACAATTATTCCGAATGTTTAAGACTTTCTTCTTAAGTTGGGTAGCCCGATCGGACCACGGGAAATGCCTCATAATTAGCATTGGAGGTGATGCAGTCAGTTAATCTGTCTGGAAATTTGGGAGAATTGTATATGGATTTGAGATGATGGTGCTATAATTATTTTATGTGGACAATGATAGTATATTTCTGAAAATGAGGCCAAAAGAGAATATCTTAATTTTTGGCATAGATACATAGGTAACAAATAAGTAGACTTTTAATTTAAAATATAGATCATACAAATTTAGAAGAAACAATAAATTTAATCTAGTTGCCCCAAAAGATGTTCGGCGTATGAAAGAAAGTGCGACAAACCAGGGCATTTTCAAATAAAATACATTCGATCAGAAAATTTCATTTTGTGTAATTGTTTGTAGAACAACTACAAAAATAAAATAGTAGATACGCTACTAGTCCAAGTTAAAATAACATAACGAGACAATTAATTACTCAAAATAATACGTGAATTTACGAACAAATTGAAAGAGTTGAAGGCTTCTCTATCAATTTTCGATCTATTCATTTATATTCCACTGACTGCCCGTATTTCATACTGAAATTGTGTCTAAACTTTTTTTTTTGTATGGAAAAATGTTTCATACAAAAGTTTTTTTTTTATTAGATTATTAGATTTTATTAAAATTTTTTATACGTAAAGAATTTTCCTGTCTCGCACTATTTAAAAGTGTTTAGTGTAGCTGCCACGCTACACAGATGACAAAAATAATTAGGCCGTCGCAACAACGCCTGGCAGATGTAAAACAGCGAAACTATTTTGGAAACTAAAAAGAAAATAAATATAACCTTAAACAAAATATGGCATAATCAAAAGCAAAATATTCAGATTCTTCTTTGTTTAAAAAATACATATTAATTTACTACCAAAAAATTAAAAATTAAATAATTTATTAATAATTGAGACGGCTCAATTCGTTCAATCAGTTACTTGAACTATTTTCAATTTTGTATAGAAAATATGCAATGCCATCTATGAATGAGTTTTTGAACCTGTGTATGTACTGTTATCTATGAGCATCTTTTAAAATTGATTTATGATATGTAATAATAGCACAACTTGTTGATCGTGTGGCGAGATAATTTCGCGATAAATAAATGTTTCACATAAAAACAATTCTTATAAAGATACACGTTGACCCTTTGCTTGATTGCTGCTTTTAATCGTAGTAACTGTTGCATTTATTCATTTATACACACTCTACTAGTATATTACATGAAATTATTCAAGTAAATACCACTAATGCTGGTGATGACAAAATTTTAATATACGACTCTAGATGTAGTACAGAGAATCTCGTTACTCTTGTCCGCATTGCATTATATTACAGAAGTTATTTAAAAAAAATTAGATTCAGTATTACTTACTGAATGTAAGTGTACAAAATCCTTTCAAATTTCGACTCCGGAGTGCCGCCATTTTGAGAAAAACTGTATAAAACTATAGATATAGGCCAATATCTCCCTTATCGTGCACTTTAGGCCAAATATAGTATAGTAAGTTCAAACTTAAATAAGACACCATTCCCCTTTTGCGCAGAAATAAAAAATTGGAATGGGTAAAAATACACTAATGCTATTTAATATATGAAAAAGGGGAATTTAATATAATAATTCAATAAAGGGAAAAGATACACTTTATCAATTATATAAAAAGAAATGCCATTATAATAAACTTATCTTATATTTTATTTCTATTGGCTATGGCCATCGACAAAGATATTCACATATGCAACCATCATAGTAAGAACGAGATGGCTATTATCAATAAAAGATTATATTTATTTATATACCAGTGGACATCAAACAAAATGCAAGTGAATCAATGATGTAAATAGTATGAAAATAAATTATAGAATTGATATTCAATAAAATTTTCGGATTTGTTATTAAATAAAATGTTTTTGAACAAGCAATTAAATTAATACTATAACTGTGCAGACCTCAGGCCTACGTTTAAGTACAAGTACTTAAAATTCTATTACATGACCTTTAAATTATTATCATAATTTACCGGGCTTTAACCCATTATGATTGTCGGCTATATTAAATAAAAATCGGCTAGCCAAAATTATTCTTTGATAAATTTCAATTATTTTATTAAGAATTTGTTAATCCTGTTGAAATATAATAGAATTTTAATTACTTGTAATAAAACATAAAACCGAAACATATGGTTGCTTATTGACCTGAGGTCTGCCTATGTTTTTGTAACAAGGAAATATAATTCTATTATATTATATGACAGGATTAAAAATATTATTATTATAACAGGATTAAAAAATTCTTAATAAAATAATTAAATTTTATTAAAGAATAATTTTGGTTAGGCGATTTTTATTGAATAAAGCCGAAAATCATAATTTAACCTAAAAATTATGACTACAAATTTTACCTGAATTAAAGAAAAATAATTTTTTTTTTGAAGCGGAGTATAAGTAAAAACAAATGTTTGAAAGAAGTAGATGCCGTACATTCCATTGTATTTAAATATTTAAAAAAATATAAAAACTTCCAAAATACCACACACACAAAACTGTTTGAGATTCACTGGATTAGTTGTTAACACACAGAAGTGTAGAATGATAATGATATACTACTTCACCTTAAATATCATATAGACTAGGTCCAAAAAAAATGTGTTCTGCGACTGTCTCATTTAGGTTTGAACTTACTATAATAACATTTGTATCACTTTTAAAAATATTAGTAAATAAGTTTCTTTCTAAAGAATTATTAGAAGAGATATCGATCAAAAAGTCAATAAATAGTAATAGTCGTATAAGTCGTAAACGGTAAGTGATACAAAAAAAATTAACACATAAAAAATGGGAAATTCAATTATCTACAAGAAAGGTTATTACTATTTTTGGCCTTAAGTGCACGGTAATGGAGATATAGGCTGATACAGTTTTCCTCAAAATGGCAGCACTTCCGGGGTCGAAATTTGGAAGGAATTTGTTCACTTAGATTCAGTACGTGATAATGAACCTAATTTAAAAAAAAACTCCTGTAATATAATGCAGCGCAATATTCTTTATTGATTGCACTAATGTATTAAAAGCGAATAGATAAATTTGTATAATTACGATATATACTTTCTATTTCAATATTTTTTAGGTTTAACACAACTGACCGCTTGTACTCGTATTTGTTTTCGTTTTGCAACAAACAGAACGATTAGCAGGAAAATTTTTAAAATTTGTATGGTTAGACACTCCTAGAAGTATCTTCGCAAATGCAAACGTGCGTCTATAAAAACAAAGAAATTCTTTACGCAGGAGCTGCTTCAACTTAGCTTATTCATTTCCTTAGAATACATAAATCACTTTGTAGCGGTCATAATTCTAGTGTGATCAAAATGAAATATCATATCTGATATGATTTTAGTATTCGCAAGGTCAATTTTATTACTAAATGACATAGATCAAGGAGAAAGGCGCCATAAAGAAAGAAGAAAACGCAAAGGATAAAATAACCCTCTTAACAGCAATTACAATCTAAAAATGTATAAAGAGTAAAGGTGTAGAAAATCAAGTTTGGTACAATTCATTACTTTGTCATTTTTCTCAAACTGTAATGTGCACAGAGATATTTAGAATTTTAACTTTCAATCTTAAATTGTCAATATTTCTGAAAATATTAGTGTAACAGAAAAAGTGACAAGAAACAACATTATAGTAAAACTAATTACCTACAACTTTACTTCTTATAAATATTTCGATATTTTTAATAGTAAGGTAAAACCTCCTTTCCCTTGTCCGCTTTTACCCAATAACGAACTTGGCCTTTTAAATACCAAAAGCGCCTCAAATACCAAATAAAGTTCTAGTCGAAATAAAACTGCGACCGCTAGAGAGTCCACAGCCATATAAACGTATATATATCGTAACTGCCTACTTGTTGCTAATTTGGTGACAGTCTCGCGTTTATTTTATTTTATTTTTGTGAAATTTTTTATTTACTTTAATTTTGTCTATTTATTTTTATTTTCTATTTATTTTTTAATTGTCAAAGAGTAAATTTAGACTAGCTAATTTATACTCAGGATGACTACTTTTGTAGTCGAAATACGTATTTATAATACAAAAACAAAATAATGCAAAGATAAAATGCAAATTAAATAAATAATCCAAAATAAAATGCAAAGATCCATGTTGAATATACGAAAAGAACAAAGAATCAGAAATATAGATATAAATATCAAATTAAGAACAAAACGGGTTGAGAAGGTAATAAAGAAGTTAAAGTTCAAATGGCTGGACATGTTCTAAGAACAAATGAAAGTAAGTGGAGTAAAAAACTTACAGAGTGGACACCCTTAGACAGGAAAAGAAACCGGGGAAGGCAAAAGAAAAGGTAGGCCGACGAAATAAGGAAGATATGTGGTAGGCTTTAGACAAGAGATGCAAAGAATTGGACCAAATGGAGAGAAATGGTGGAAAAGATCTAGGAATGGAATATTTCATGATAATATAGGGAAACAAGCCAAAGGAAATCGGGATCAAACTTATATGATCCAAACCAATACCCCTCTTCACAGAGGGAGTCCTCTGCTCTATAAAGACTGCTACAGTGCTTTATTATTATTATTATTAATCCAAAATCTGATCTAGGTATTGGGGCGAAATTTTAATAGTTGCATTTCCTTTGGAAGAAATTCTCTTAAAAATCTGCATTATTCTATTTGAGACTATTCTATATACTACAGTGTTCAATATCCTGTAGTGTTATATATTTAATAAATATTCAAAAAATATGGAAAAGACATTATAACAAATAAAACTGTATTCTTTAGCAAGAAAATAAATTTCTCGAATCATATATAGCTGGAGAAAGACACAACTAACATTAAAAATACGCCACACAAACCAATATATAAAGAATAACCATGAAAAAACCTCAAAAGTGATTTTTCTGCACCAAATAAATCATCCTGTAGTTTTTATACATAGCTCCCTGGACATATCAACATCCCTTAGTAAAAACTCATACCGCCCAACAAATATCATCAGTGCAAGGTGTGAGTGAGAATTTTAGTTTAATTAAAATTCCACGAGGGAAAATGCGTCATCAGTAATATAACGCTACGCGGTAAGGCGTGGCATATATTCTATATGTATGTACTTTAGTGAGGTTGTTTTTGGACATCATCACCGTCGTCGTCGTCATCGTCGTCGTCGTAATAGTAGTATTTGTCGTTCCTAGCAACAACAACAAAAATATACAACAACCATGAACAAACTAAATCTGGTTTGTAGATATTACATATTAAATATATTAAATATGATATGTTAAAAATGTTTAACATATCACAAAAGTAATAAATGACAAAAATTTAAGGGGACATAAACATATTGGAATTATCCTATGAACAATATTAGCAAATTTCGTGGAAGAATATAGAGATTTTGGTCTCGTACCGACTTCAAAATTTTTCAAATCTTTCTTCAAATGTCTATCCAATCTTACCTAGTAGATGTCGAAAATCTCCACCTGATAAATCTAATAACAAAAGCACCTCATAGACAAATCAAATCTAAAACTACTCAAATCAGTACAAAACCCTATAGAATTAGATGCATATGAAAGTATCTACATACACAAATTGAGAAAACAGATAATGAATTTTGACAATGGCCCATTTCCAAATTCTGATTTTAAAAAATTAAACCATTTTCAAAAAATCGAATACCTGAATATCAAGATTAGTTTCGATACCTTCACCTTTGTGACAAAAACAAAGCCGCATAGTCATAAAAGCATACCGTCAATAAATAGGTGGGATTCTTCACACACCTAATCCTTTAGTCAGTCAACTCAAATAATCCTTCAGGTCAGGTCATACCCTCAGTCAAATCATATAAAAGATAAAACTTTTTTAATATCGTTGTGAGACACGCACCAAATTAGCAAACAGCAACATATCTCTGAGTCCATATCCCAGAGATAATTACGATTAGCTAATTCATACTGATGATGCATACATTGTAGTCGAAATACGTATTTATAAAATACAAATAAATTTTCTTGGAATTGGGGCAACATTTGAAATGTAATTAGCCGATTGTTCCATCTGGACGAAAAAAGAAAGCATATAGTTGTATTGCTGATTTACTTTCAAATCGTCTGGTCGACTGAAACATTCCCTGAAGGTGATATATATATATATATATATATATATATATATATATATATATATATATATAAATATATATATATATATTTTTATATATATAAATATATATATATATATTTATATATATATATATATATATATATATATATATATATATATAAATATATATATATATATTTATATATATATATATATATATATATATATATATATATAAATATATATGTATAACTATATATATATATATATATATATAGTTATATATATATATATATATATATATATAGTTATCTTTTCTCGAACTGCAAAAAGCGCAAAGAACCTTGTCAGTCTCACAATGTTGTTTCCAAAGTGAATTTTTTGGACGAACTTTCTGATGTACCATCATAAATATAATATAAGGTGTGGTAATCTCTCTACTGATTTACAAGAACATGCTATGAAGGAAATCTCAAAAGGGATTTCGAGAACCCTCAAATTCTAAAACTAGAAAATCATTTATAGATTAGGAGAGGACTGTAATTTGGAGAAATGTTATATTTCCTCAATTGATTATATAAATCGTCATGTAGACATTTTCCATTTTCAAACTGCCTTCAATTTGTTGGAGGTCTCGCTTACTAAAACTGAAAATTCATTTTAAGCTCACTTTGAATTTCCGTGCAAAATACTCAATTTCGTAAATACATCTGGTTTGACCCCATTTTTCATGTACTTGTTGTCTGATAGGGTCATAAACTTTTAAATTTTTTACAATTTTCCTTCTTTTTTTTATGTGGTGTCGACGTTTTTCTCCGTTGTCATCGAATTATTCATCATTTTTACATATCTTCGACACTTAATTAATCGTTGTTTTGTGGTTCTGCAATAATGTTTTTGGTGCTGTAATATGTGATATATATAGTTTTAAATCTGGAATTTTTAAAAGTTCACGCAAAATTTATACTAAGTGCTTGTTGCTGAATATACTAGAATCATAGATTTTTTAAATCAAAATTTAATTTTTGACGTGAATGCGTCTTTAAATTTGCTTCCATAGTGGGAGGCAATTCAGAAAACTGATGATAACTTAATCGGCAGAGACAGCTTGGTGTTGCAGCTACATATATATCATCTACATCCAAAATTTAATTTCACCACTCGATAGCTGAAGGATCGAAGAATTCGTTACGTCGAGTGAGGACTGTGACGCATCGCGTGCGGTGTTGGTGGAAGCCCGGCCATTTTGAAGATGTTTCGCCGCGTCACATAATTTTCGTTTGATATAACTTTTGACTCGAAGAAGCTAGAACGTTCGTTTGAGTTTTAATTGTCAGCTCTCGTCAAAATCTATCCATTGGGTATATAAAACAGTAGTGTGAAATAGTTATAGTGAATGTATATCGTGTTAAAATAAAAAACTATAATAAATAATGCAATGTCGGCCTATACTCGTCGAAAAGCCAAATCATAATCTTGAGATCGTATACGGTTGGAAAGGGCTTCTCAAGAGCAAGCCAGTGATACCACGATACGTTACGCGTTACGTACACGTATTCACGCAAGACACATGTGTCCACGATACAGCCTCGCCTCTTTTTTTTAATTTCGGATATTACAGCCTCATTCTACTTCATTTTATATTGTTAACTTTGTTTAATTTTCACAGACAAAATATAAGGTTTCATTTCATTCGAGTTTTAGTGTTTGTGGTGGTAAATTTCAAACAACTTTTTGATATCATTTTAACAAATTAACATATTTTTTATGCAATATATTTTTATTTTATCTTTTTCTTACTTTCTTCGAATTTTTATCAAAATTCTACCACTTATTTCTACAATTCATATTTTATTTTTTACAATTTACGTTTATTATAACGTTTTAACACTTCAGCCAAACACTCAATAATTATTCAACCTAACACTGGCATCTCAGTCAAGCATTCAACTATTATATTTTTCAACGGAATATTAACCTTGCTGAAATACAGGACGTGAACTATATAGGACGTAACTTATGCAGTTCAATCGTAAATATCGTAGAAAATAGAGTATTTTTTGGAAGAAGTGGGAAAAAATTGTTTATTATACGCTTTTTATGAGTTTCACCTGTATGTATGTATGTATGTATGTAACCGACCCTTTTGGGCTCGTATTTTCTACTACTTTGAACGATCAGATTTAATTCAAATTTTGTACACCTGTCAAAGACCGATGACAATGCAATAATTCCATTAATATATCCGATTATCCTGATTAGATTCGCCAGGATTCATCAATTTCTTTCCGCATCCTTTACATGAGAGTAAGAGAGATAGAGCTAGTGCGCGAACTTCAACTAAAAAATGAAAAATAAATAATAGTTTTAAAAAACTAAAAAAACACGCTTTTATAGAAAATCCAACTAAAAAATAGAAAAAAAAATTTAATAAATTTGGATTAAGAAAAGTGTAAGTATGAAACAAATGTATATTAATGGAATAACTATTGATACTATGCACCCAACACTTTTTTCCATTAATATACATTTGTTTCTTATTTACACTTTTCTTAATCCAAATTTATTTTCTATTTTTTAGTTGGAATTTCTATAAAAGCGTGTTTTCTTAGTTTTTTTAAACTATTATTTATTTTTATAACACATTCGACACTAGTTTGTCTATAATTCTTTGGTTAAAAAATCAGTAAAAAAGTAAATCATTACACAATAACCCAAAGAATCATTTCTTACATATTCTCCTCATCTTTATGAAACATCCCGTTCTATATATGTACATCTGGAAAATGAATACCCCTCATGAGGATGATGATAATAATGGTGGGGGGATTCCGGTAACTCATAGTAAATGTATGTGTGTGTGTGTGTGTGTGAATGTGTTCACTGTTGTTGTTGCAGCATTTACTGTGTAACATACAGAGCAAATACACAGACAATTCTTCTGACACCCAAGTCTCTCATTCCAAAACCTTGATCAAACGAGAGAGACAAGCACTCCGATAATAGTGTACTACATACAATTTTCTATGTCACGATATTCTTATACATGTGTGTATGCAAATCAGATTGCATTGGTACATACACTTTTTAAATATATTTCACCAAACAGTTCGGAGCTTGTGATATAGTCCAGAGTACTGCACGGTTTTTTTTAATGATTAGTAACAGGCTAAATTTTTGTCAGTACCTTCCTTTCGACGAGACGCCCAACTTTTCTCTCGCAAAAATTCTCGATGATAGTGACTAGCGAAGCGCGTAAGAGAGTAACTTGTTTGTTTGACGATAGCAAAAATTTTATCAGTAACAGTTAATTTGTTAGTTAAATTGAGAGATAATGTAATACAGACTTCAAAAAAACTTGTGCCCTACAAAATGGATGGTGTGACAGGCAGGTTGCCCACCCCCAACATGTTCAAATAACGGGGGGGTATACATAGTTATTAGTAACAAGCTGATTTTTATGCTGTTAATTAATAATGGTATGTATAATTGGCCATCTTGTCCTACAAATTCAGTGGTTCAATTTCCCAGTCCTATGCTCTGAACATGTCAATGTAAAATTTTCATAAATAAATTAGGAAAATGTTTTCTTATTTCAATGACACATAACGTTAATACATATTGTAGGTCTCATTTCTTCAACCTTTAGTTCATAAAAGTATATTAATATTGTTTTTGTCGTGATTGAGTGTACAATCGCGCCAAGTTTTTTTGAAGTCTTTATTGTATTATCTCTTAATTTAAGTAACTAATTAACTGTTACTGATGAAATTTTTGCTATCGTCAAACAAACAAGTTATTCTCTTACGCGCTTCGTTAGTCACTATCATCGAGACTTTTCGCGCGAGAAAACTTGGGCGTCTCGTGGAAAGGATCGTACTGACAAAAATTTAGCCTGTTACTAATCATTAAAAAAAAAACGTGCTCTACTGTGGACTAATAATACTGTGGACTAATAATACTGAAATATCCGAAATTATTTTATGCTGGAGGAATTTAGTTACATGATCAGAAATACAGATACATCCCTGGCTGTATTAAATGCAACATCAGGTAATAAAAAAACCTACTGTTCAAAAAATTGTGCGTGTCAGCTCCGACGCGCGCTCGAGTTTACTCTTATAAGTTATTAAATTTTGAAATATTTTGCTTAGATGGGGCTAATAGAAGAATACATATGCTGCCTTCAGGCGCGGATCTAGAGTTGAAGTTTGGTGGGTAGGGGGGTCACAAACTAAAAAAACATAAATAAATTAGAATAAGTAAAAATCGTATTTTCTTTAAAATTGTAATAAATTATCCATTAAAAAAATTCTTGATCACGAAATTCTTATTATTTCAATTACTAAAGCACTAAAAAGAGTATTAATATTGGAAAAATAATTTTTATTATTATTCTTGAAAAACTTTCAAATGAAGAATAAGAATTAAAGAAAACAAGGTTTTTTAAACTAATTAAATATTTGAATGGTCAATTGTAAATAAAGTTATTTAAGTTTATAAAGTGAATAAATATGATTTATAAACAAAAGTTTATAAAGAACTTTAAAATATCAATATTCGAATAATTGCTAAAGATATTTTTATTCAATTGATAATTGAATTAATTTTCTTCAGGAAGATATTTTTGTTCTTAATTTAAAAAAAAATATCATTGAAAATTATTTGAATAATTAATTTAACTTATATCAAATCAACCATGATTATCAATAACCAATTGGACAATATTTGTTACATGAATTGATAAAGATTGATTAAACAATATCATTTTTTCAGTAGTAATAAACTACGTAGCACTCTAGATTTCATTCCCACCATTTAATTATCTCATTGTAAGTCTTGAGTAAGAAGCAATAAACATATAATTAAAACAGAAATTATATTTGGTTTGGAAGATCACCCCCATGACCACCCCCCTGGAATCGCGCTTCGCTGCCATTTTTTATCAGGTATATATTACGATGTTACGCAAAGTTATTTATTTTTGAAATATTCTGCTTAGATGCCGTTAACATTAATTCATTTATAAAAAAATTTAAATTTATTAATAGCCAAAAACAAATTTGCAAATTTCAATCAACAAAATTTTAATAAAATAAGTTTATAGTTATTTTTTAGAAGCTAACATTTAATATACAATGCAAAATATTATTTAAATTTTTATATGAAATATATTTTAATATTTTTTTTTTTTTCATAAAATAAATTAATGACCTACGAAAAATGAAAATTTAATGTAAAATCAATCTGAACAGATTTGTAATACATCATAAATTCAAATTGACTATCATAGCGTATAAAGTGTTAGCTTGTAAAACAAATATAAGATTTTTTTTGTAAACACAAGATGTTACTACCCATCAAATTGTCGTACCGGGGACATTGAATGCAATCGATTCTTAGAAGGAGAAAACTCCAAAGGAGCAAACTCCATGAATTTCAAAGTACTATTTTGTTAGTGTTCGAGGGGAATAAAATGAACATAATCAATAAATTAAAGTTAAAACATTGATTCATGTATTTAAGCAAGCACACGAAAATTGAGTAGAATATTTTGCGTACAACATTTTAAAACATAAAGTTATGCTGCCAATGTTTACCAGCCTAACCTAAAGTATTTCGGCAGTAGTTTCTACATATACGATCCGATAACTTTCTCATAAGTAAAACACTGTATGTATATGATCTTTCGAAATAACATGCAATGCACAAACTTGGTGCAATACACTAGAGCACATTCAGAGAGTAGGTACTATCGATATTATAAATAATTAATTTTCTTCAAAGACATATACTTTCGATGATACACATTATATTCACTCAATTTGTATTACATAAACATTCGGATAATTTTAAAATATTGTTAGCCTACAAAAAATTAAATTAATAATGTTGAGCTACTGGTGCCAGTTCAATCAAGAAACTGATCGACTCAATCGAAACAATATTGTCAAATACGATGACTTGATTCATACGCCGAATGTTCTTGATATTTTCATTAAAAAAACTGTGATTAATTTCAGTTATTTCTACCAATCTCAGTTATAAATGTTATAATGCTTTTTTGTATTGAATTGGTCGTTACTTGACGAAATTTCATTATAATGATTAAGGACGTTCCCAAAGAGCCGACGTGCTCAACTTTAAAAAAATTCCATTATGTAAACTACAATAGATCAAATAAAATATAGTTGAGATACAGTGTTACTTTTTGCTGCAGTGTTACTATATTTTATTTGATCGAATGTAGTTTACATAATGGAATTTTTTTTTAAGTTGAGCACTTAAACAATATTTATAAGATAACTAAGACCGCTTGTTTTTGTTATTTAAGAAAATTTCTATTGATATTAAAAAAATGTGTGACAACATTAATCGGGGTACGTTTTATATGATAAACATACAAATTTTAACTGTCAATATTTACAAATTTAGTATCGCAAGGACCATTAAAAACAAATTCTACGTGTGGAAGATACTTTTAACTATATACATTCAAAATTACAGAAGAATCATAAGAAAACTAATTTTCTTGGGAACGTCCTTAAGTAAAACAAATATTTGAAATTTTCATAAAATCACAGCAAAGTCATTACTCAACAAAAAATTTATTTTTTTTAATTGTTCAGAAAGTATCTTTTTGGCAATTGCTTTGGTCTTCATTTATGTGGATTATTAGACATTTTTGTAAAAAACTCTTTTTGAAGTAAAAATTTTTTCCGATTTTCTGAAAAACTACCAATCCAATTTAAATTCAAGACATGTCAATCGATAGGTTTTTTTGATACCTATAATTTTCACAACTTTTCCTGATCGGAGTTCAAGGTTTTTTTTTATTCGTAAAAAAACATTTTTTAATATCTTCTGGTATTGTTATATGCCAACGGTTCTGATCCAAAAATTAGGGGATCACCACCTTCTTGAGTAATTTTTGTATCAGAACCAGTTGTTGGCATATATCAATACCAGAATATATTGAAAGACGGTTTTTTATGAATAAAAAAACTTGAAATCCGATCAGGAAAAGTTAAATGAGAAAGTTATAGGTAACGAAAAAACCTATCGATTGGCTTGTCTTGAATTGAAATTGGATCGGTAGTTTTTGATAAAAATCGGAAAAACAGTTTTTGGTTTTTACTTCAAAAATTCGGGTTTTTCCTAAAAATGTCTAATAACAGAAATGAAGCCCAAAGCAAGCCAAAAAACATGCTTTTTGAACAATTTAAAAAAACTAATTTTTTGCCGAGTTATGACGTTGCTTAACGTTACTGTAAATGCGAAAATCAAAACATGTGTACCCCCCCCCCCCACTAGTGCAGCCACTAGTGAATTTTTTTAATCTTTAGAGAAATAATACAAATTGTGTAACACATAGGTTTATTACCAAATATAACATTTTATGAATGAAAGGCAATAAAAGTGGCACGAACCTTAAAAACTATAAACATATTTTGGAATTTACAAATTATACAAAAAATTTAACATAGGTGCAGATATACATTTTTAGGTAATAAATAACATCGTCTGAATTAATAATTATATTGTGAAATGGTTAATTAAATTGATTTTAGGTTGTAAATACATAATTATTTCATTACATTTTGCCGACAATTAATAATTTACGCAAAGAGGTTCAATAAGGGAGTGTTTTTAAAATCCAAAAACCTCGAATTTATCGTTAAAGAAATGATTTTCCGAGATGAGGTGTTTAGCATAAGTATATTTTCCTCCTTTTCCCACAAAACAAGCTTTATGTTCTGAAATACGAGTTTTAAACATTCTTCCGGATTGACCACTGTAATAAATTGTGTTATGTAATAAATCTAGATCCTATTCACCACACAGGCATTATTGCTACAGGAGCCTTTCGAACGAGCCCCTTCATGCGTCTACGTGTTGAGTCGAGATTGCCCCCAATGAGGTTCAGCCATGAGTGCCTGCTCCTCAATTACGTTGCTTCGGTATAAGCAAAGCCCAATCATGTCAACTTTCCAGCTCTCTTCGGAAAGTAAAAATTTCTGAAAAGACTCGATGAGAGATGTGCCATGATCACCAGACCTTTGGCCGTTCGAACGCGGGAGCTTTTAGAGAATCGAATGTCGCAGAGATACTGAACGCAGGAGCATTTTGTCGACAGCGAATTTCGAATTCGCTGGCTTACTTCCGTATACTTTTAATCTAATACCTCCTTGGGACTTGGGTGATCCCTATGGTAAAGTGCCGCTTTGACCTGGCTGGTCTCCGTAAAGAAGAGAACATTTACCAGTTCTATCGGACATGCTTCTAACAATTTATCATCGAATACAATGACTTTTTGCACGTGCACGTTTCCCATATCTGTTGTGGGGAGTGCTATTGCCATTAGCAATAGCTCCTTCACTTGGACGCTCTCCCCACAGGCTCCGTGTGCACGGCTAAATTATATGCAATTTTGCAAGCCTTGCGATATTGTGAAGAGTTTTCGTACCTTCATAATATATTCCGCATTTTTTCAACTCGTTGAGTGTACTGCAAGCAGTAATGTGCACGCTTTCTAAGGATCCTCTGGTGCAAAACATCCAGGCGATACTCGACGTGCTCAAGCACATTTCCATCGTTTGTGTATAAACACCTGGGCACATAGGTATACATATAAATGAGGTGGCTTGATCAAATTCCAAAACGCCCAGAGGACCTGCAAGTGTGCATACAGTTTAAAATTAATGAAAAATGGCAACGTGCTTGGAACCACTTCACGGAAAAGCTCAAAAACATCAAGCCAAGCATTACTAATAGGCCGGCACCTGTAAATCTGACCCGCAGAGATAGTGTGGACCTTACTCTTTTGCAAATAGGTATGCGTATCCCCTCTGCGGTGAGGGTCAGCCAAGGTGCACTGAATGCAAAACAACGCAAACCGTGAGGTGTATTGTTGAGGAATGTGTAGTCTTTGCAACTTTATGGCAAAGACTACGGCTCCAAAGGTATGTAGCACGAGCAGTATCCTATAAGGTTCGCTCCGTGACGAGGATGATTCGATTTTTAAATAAATCTCCATTTCTACGAAGACTATACGGGTTACATCTCTAATTTTAAAAGTCATCTCTTTTATGTGTTTTTATGTACGGCCTCGTACAATTTTTTTTTTCTTTCATATATTTTTATGTTTTATGTTTTTAACCGTAATGGCGTGGGCTCTTTACACCCACACTATCATATGTTATTATATTTTTGTGTTTTTTAAACTTTTTATTGTTATCTAGATTTTAAGTTTTTAAACTTTTTTATTGTTAACTAGTTTTTAAGTTTTTTTATCTGTTGCAGTGAAGGTATTTTACACCTTTACTGCAACACTGTTATATCAGATATCTTATGATGTTATATTGTTTCATTCTTACCTAGTCAATTCAGTTGACTAGTTTAAAATTTTTTTTTATCTTAATGAGCAAGCTGTCGAAATCCCAAAAGGGGAGTGGTTCTTAAGTGGGTACCAAGTATTCTCTGATTTCTCAAGCATATGTGATCAAACGTGTCAATGGCAAATTATATATCCAACAATAATATACATATATGTTTCCTTCTATCAGAACATTTCAGTGTATAATCTAAAAAGTCGCATCATTCGTCGAATGTTTAGGCCTAAATCCGTATGTTTTAGTATGTTTTATTGTGATTTAAAATTTAATAATCGATTATACACTAGTGATTCCAATACCTTCAAGAAAGTAAACAATATATAAATCAGTTTAAAGTTTTCTTTTTGCTGTCGATCTACTTTTTTGATTATAGGTTTTACCACTGCTGTTTTTAATACCGTGGGGTAAATTCCCTCTTCAAATGTTTTGTTACTTAGATCTGCTAATATCGATGTAACATAATATTTAAAATGTTTAAATTTGGTTGATGATATTTCATCAATTTCCGAAGAATTTGAATTATTCATTTTTTTATAGTCATAATTATTTCTTGTTTATTTGTTGAGTACAAAAATAGTGTGTGACTGCGTTTTGACTGGTAAAGTAAACGAATTCGATAAGTGTAATCCATATATTGCCGTTAACTTATTTGCATAATTTTCTGAATAATATACCCCAAAAATATTTGCGATTTCAGCTTGGTCTTTGATGATTTCTGTGTTTGGAGTGCGTTGTGGATAACCTGTCATTTTCATTTGATAGAATTATCATATGAATCTATAACTTGTTTACGATTTTCACTTTTAGCTAATTTTATATTTCTTGATAATCAGCGAAAGTTTTACGTTATGTATGTTTTACGTTATAGGACATTGGTTCTTATGTTAGATTCTATGGTCAGTTATACGTTCTTTATGTAGCACAGTGATTGCTTAGTTTTTTGTTGCTTATTTTATACAGATTTTTTTTGTGACGACTCTTCATAATACATATTATGAAGATATTTAACCATTGATGTAATATAATGAAGATTCAGAGATATCTAGCGATTCACCGACTGATTTTGGTATTGATTTTCCAGATTTGCCAGCAGATAGCGTTAAACAAATAATAAGTTGTTGATGTCAAGTAGAGCAAAGGTAAGGATTAGGAAAAGGAAGATACAATCGGGGATTAGGACGAAAAGCTCGACAGCATGACTCAACAAAAGATAAACCAGCTCTTGAACTGATAAATGAGAACTACGATGGTCTCTTTACTATCTTTAAACCCTTTGGGATTTGATAACAACCTCAATCAGTATATCGATGAATCGTATATTGAGCCTGTTGAAGACATTAATCGAACGAATATTCATCGTACTGGTAAAACCCTGGGATAAGCTAATAAGGAGTTAAAAGTTTACACACTGATAGAAGGAATTTCTTTCCTCAAAAAAATATATTTTCTTCAAAATATTTGATTCAACAAAGAAACCCTTGTTTTCATTGAAGACTACGCAGTTGAACCAAAAACATATGTTTAGTTGAGTGAAGAAAATACAATTATTGAACGGTGTTTAAAATTTATTTACTAGAGTTCCTTAGTCTTGGCTTGAGAGTCTTTCTTGGCCAAATACTCTTGAGATTCTCTAGTCAAGAATCTCTGTTATATATTTAAGTATTGGTTAATTGGTTAAAACATGTGTTTTATTGTATTCATATTTGTATGAGATACATCTTATGTGTTATACAAGCACAATCTTATTTATAATAACTAACTACATAGGTGGGCAAACTTTGACTGCACTCAGCTGTGAGTGAGAGGTAGGAAAAGAGATAGAGTAAATACAGGGTTCTTACCAATTATTATTATTTTCTTTTTTTAAATTAAAACATTTTATGAAAAAAATATAATAATACCAACTCTTTTTTATGGTCACTAATATTCAAAGTATACAATACATACAATACATTGAATGCTCTGAAATTTTCGGCTGGTAATTTGGGACATAAAATGTATCTTTTTAAAATATTTGTTATATAAATGATAAAATATAAATCTTTTGATCCTTTACATTGACCGCTTGACAATTGTAAACCGCTTGTAAATTTTTTGATGATTTAGCTTTAGTTTAGATTTTAGAATTAGATTTTTGGAAATTCCGAATAATTTGCCTAAACTATTCATATCGGAGAACTAATAAACAATTATTTAGTTGATTCAATTACTTTTTCTTAGTAGGGGTATAGTGTCATGGGAATTTGATGACACTGGATACAATAAAGATGCCAATGATAAAGATGGGTGGGGGGGTGTTTATTTGTTATTAATTTCTAAATGGTTAAATTTTACATAAAGAGGGAATACATATAGTTGTTACATTTCAAATTTTGCCCATATTCCTAGAACATTTGTTTGTATTTTATAAATACGTATTTCGACAACAATGTAGTCATCATCAGTATCAATTAGCTAATCGTCGAGTACAATTGCAGTTTGGGGGCACAAATAAAGTAAAAAAAACCTGTTTTGGCTATTTATACGACAAATATATATGAAGCGAATAAATAGTTTTTATTTAAATAATAATTATTATTAAGAATAATTTTATAGAGGTGCAATTATGTTGAAATAAAAGTTGTTAGTTTCCAAGAACCCAAGTACTACTCGTATATACACTACAGAACATAAAACAGAAATAAAAGATTGCCATTAGGACTGTTAAAAAAGTTATACTACTGAGAGAACATAAAAAAGGAAAAGCCATAAACTAAGACAGATTTTTATATATATATATTAGTATATACATAGAAAAAACAACATGGGGCAATCTTCGTAGATTTCAGTTAAGCATTCGATTGCATAGAGCATAGGTAGGCAAAGTTTGACTTCACTCAGGTCTGAGTGAGAGGTAGGAAGAGAGATAGAGTAAATACAGGGTACCTACCAATTTTTATTATTTTCTTTTTTTAATTAAAACATTTTCTGACAAAAATATAATAATACCAACTCCTTTTTACGGTCACTATTATACAAAGTATACAAAACATGCAATACGTTGAATACATACTCTGGAATTTTGGGGCATTGGGAAATTTGGGGCATAAAATGTACCTTTTTAATATATATGTGTATAAATAAAATATAAATGTTATATAAATTATAAAATATAAATCTTTTGATCTTTTACGTTTATTACCGCTTGACAATTGAAAAACCGTTGGTAAATTTTTTTGGTGGTTTAGATTCTTAACCATCAAATTATTCATATCGGAGAACTAACAATTTTTTACCTGATTTAATTAGTTTTTCTTCGTAGGGGGTATAGTATAGTGTCATCGGAATTTGATGTAATAACGGTTAATTTGCACTTAAAAAAAATTCCCTGAATTAAAAAATATTTTATCAATTCGTATGCATTTTCTTTATGCATGAAAAGCCTTTCAGTTACGGAAATTGAAAATATTCCCAACTATTCCTAAATTGAGTGAATAAATTATTGGGCAATAATTAGTAGGCAATCTGTATTGAAACATCGTTCCGTCTTACTTCAAAACAAACCTGTTTTACTTACTCTCACACAGCTTATAGGGAGCCCAGTGACTCCGAAGAGCCGTCCATGCCCACCAGATCACAAAATACTGCAAATTAGACAATTAAACAAATTAGAAAAGTACGATATTAAAGGCCTTCCGTTAAAACTACCGAATTCATTTGTAACCAACCGGAAGCAACGCGTAGTCATACCAACTATTCATAATAATACCATAACATCATTTAATTCAGAATGGCTACGTATAAAAAAAGGAGTTCATCAGTGATCAATATTGAGGCCAATATTGTTTATAATCTACACGAATGACTTCCCAAAATATATACATGACAAAACAATCATGTTTTCCAATGATACGATCTTAATACAAGGGGATGATGATACACATTTAAATTCGCAAATCAATAATGTAATACATGAATCTATAAAATGGTAGACAGCAAATGGTTTAGTTCTCAACCTTGTCGCGGTATCTTGGCTCTCTTTATTCCTCAAAGGAGCGCTGCCCGAACCTGCAACAGATTCCGATACTCGACAAAAACAAAACAAATATATTAGTAAAAGGTTTTACTAAATATTTTCTAATTGGAATGACACGCACAATTTTTTTATAGAAAATGAGAAAAAAAAAATTAAATTAAACAAAAGTTTTTAACAAAAAATGGTGTAAGCATCGATTACCGGAGAGGTATAATTTACTTGGGGTGTGATAAGAGAGTACGCATTGCATGGAGAAAACCAGATGGAGTCCATAGAGAAATGGCAGGAATTAACGATGCATTGGGCGAGTTACAAATTAAACTCCTTTAGAACCAAGAGCAGTTAAAAGATGTCATTCGGCGACATCCCAGCGTTTTCGGCAAAGTTGGAAGGGCAAAAACGATCACACATAAAATTGAGATTACAAAGAATTCTCCCATTAAATTACGACCATACCAGTACAACAATGAAAAACAACGGGTATTAGAAGAGATGATTGAAGAGATGGAGGGCGATGGCATTATAGAACCATCCACATCGCCTTGGGTCGCACCCGTCGTATTACCGAAAAAGAAGGAAGAAATCATTCGATTGTGCGTCGATTATAGAAAATTGAACGACATTACAAAGAGCAATGCGTTTCCGATTCCAAATCTGCAAGAGATGTTGAGAAAATTCAATGGAGCAAAAATATTTTCTACATTGGATCTTCAGACTGGATATTGGCAAATTGAGATGGAGCCACAATCGAAAGAGTACCCAGCATTTACCACCCCAAGAGGTCTGTATCAATTTCGCGTCATGCCGTTTGGATTGAAGAATGCTCCAGCTACGTACCAGAGTTTAATGAATGAAGTACTATCTGGATACATAGAAGATTTCTGCCAAGTTTACCTGGATGACATACTAATCTACAGTCGATAAGTCAAGGAACATTTACACCACCTGGATCTTTTACTTGAAAGACTAGAACAACATAGATTAACTTGTAAACCAAGCAAATGTGTCATTGGCGGCAACAAAGTAAAATAGCTGAGACATATATTGAGCGAAGACGGCATTGCCACCCTGTACCAATAAAAAAATTATTGAAAAAAATTTAATATAGTTTGTTTGTTTTTTGTTTCGAGTATTAGAATCTGTATAGATTCGACAGTGCTCCTTTTTAAAAGAAAAAAAAAACTAGAGCCAAGATACCGCGACAACCTCAATAAAACAAAAGCTTGAAAGGTGGGAAAATATGACATTTTAACGGAAAATATAGTGCTCGAAAGTAATCAGATAATTATGATCGAAAAATCAACAAATTTTTTAGGTGTCACTATTGATCAAAAACTGAATTGGAAGGAACACATTATTAATCTTAAGAAGAAACTGAGTAAAAATATGTATTTGATACGACAACTTAGAAAAATTGCCTTCATTGAAATAGTACTAACTGTTTCAATTATATTATGCGGCATAAAATTTTGGGGAAACTCACCCCATGCTGAACAAATTCTAATCAGCCAGAAACGAATAGTTCGAATTATCCGGCGAATAAAATAAACAGAGATCTGTAAACCGCATTTAAAGAGTAAAACATACCAATTACTGTTGCAACCCACATTCATGAATGTGTAATGTTTTATAGAAAAAACAAAATATTTTATACTAATAGATCGAAAGTGCACTCGCATAATACCAGAAACAGGGACGATATAGAAAAAATTCAAACAAATTTACAGACCATTAATAGTGGAACATACAAAATTATTGCAAGTGTCAATAATACGTTACCCAATGACTATAAAACATTAAGAGACAACAAATTAAAAAACAAATTAAAATGTATCCCCTATTCATTAAACGAATACCTTATATATGACTTCCAGTCATAGTCTCTTTGTTCTGACCTATTTCATGCAATTTTTTACCGACGAAAAGAAGGAGGTACTGAAAGGAAATAGAGATATTGGTCTCGTACCGACTTCAAAATTTTTCAAAAATTTTTGCAAATGTCCATCGATCCTACCTAGTAGATGTCGAAAATCACCATCTGTAAAATTAATATATATATACATATAAATATATATATATATATATATACAATTATATATATATATATATATATATATATATATATATATGTGATTTCGACATCTACTAGGTACGATCGATGGACATTTGCAAAAATTTTTGAAAAATTTTGAAGTCGGTACGAGACCAATATCTCTATTTCCTTTCAGGAAATTCGCTAACAAATAAACAGATTGAATTCAGTACCTCCTTCTTTTCGTCGGTAAAAAATTACATGAAATAGGTCAGAACAAACAAACTATGACTGGAAATCATATTCAAGGTATTCGTTTAATGAATATATATATATATATATGTATATATATATATATATATATATATATATATGTATATATATATATATATATATATATGTCTGTTATCACTCTAGCAGTCACAATTTCGATCTGATTGGAATTAAATTTGGTATTTGAGGCGCTTTTAGTATTCAAAAGGTTAAGTTCGTTAATGGGTCAAATCGAGCAAGGGGAAGGGGGGGGGGTTTAAAGATAGGGGGAAACACAAAATTTGACATATCTCCCTTAATTTTTGAAAAATCGATTAATAAGAAGTAAAGTTGTAGGTACTAAATTTTACTGTAATTTTGTTTCTAATCATTTTTTCTGTTACAGAATATATTTACAGAAATATTGACGGTTTAAGATTGAAAATTAAATGCCTCAATAACTCTGTACACATTAGAGTTTGAGCAAAAATGATCAGGTGATGAATTGTAGCAAACCTAATTTTCTTCAGTATTATGCCCCCATTTCGCCTTGACGTATGTCATTTATTAATAAAATTGAACTTGCAAATAATAAAAGCATATACGACATTTCATTTTGATCAGACTAAAAATGTAACCGCTAGAACTGTTTTAATATATACACTTTAAAGCATATCTGAATGTTTTTTGACTTCCCAGCGCTTCCACTAAAGAACAAATATATCGATTGTGTTATTTGAAAGCACTGAATATCTTTGCAAAATTTAAATGTTTTTTAACCAACGAAAAAAACGGGGGGGGGGGGTGGTTCTTAAGTCAACCCGTATATTTTTTTATGTTTAACACGCATAACTTTTTACATATGTAGTCCGATTTCGATAATTCTAATTATTATTCGTAGCGGGTACTATATAATTTTTTTTTAAACTAGCTTCTAAGCGTAGAAAAAAGAGAAAAATTTACTGTTCTCCCACTGAATTTTCATCTGTGAACCGATTCTGTTGAAACTTAGCACACTTATGTAGCTCTAATGACACTTTAACATGTACAAAATGTACGAAAAGAAAGGCGAAAACTAAACGACTCAAAATTATTTAGGTATTTACATTAGCGTAGTACTTAATTTAACTAAAAAGTTAATTTTTATTTTTTTCATTTCTTTTTTCGAAGGTTTAATTTTTTGTAACACAGTTATTATTTTTTACTTTTCAGTTACTTTCTTCTTTCGTCAGTTCTATTTTTTGTTAAAAAGTTTTTATTTTGTATTGAAATTGTCCAAAAATATGAAAGAAATTTTATTATTATTATTGTTATTATATTTTGATGTGACCATTTACTGCGGCGGATTAGGCCGTATGTTGCTTGGCAATGGCCTGGCGAATTTTCGGCGCTACGCGATCAACAAGTTGTTCATAGGTGATATTAAAGATAACAAATCAGTTTTAAAAAGATTCTCATAAATGGCAATACATATACAGGTTCAAACACGCATTCATAGGTGGCAATATGTACAACAAATCAGATTTTAAAATACGATACGCACTGAATGTCTGAATGAAATTTATTGGTTAAAGAAAATGTTTTTAATAAGTTGGGAATTTGTTATAACATAAAGATATATGTTTACAGTACATAAAATACTTCTCTTCGTGTATGTACATATAGAAAAAATAAAACATGACAATTGGGACTTGGGAACACACTGATAGAAGAAAACAGGTTAATTGAAATTAACTTTAAGAAATTCAGATACACCCACTACCCCATATACTAACAGAAACAGCAAAAGGTCGTTTCTAAAAAAATTTATCATATTTTTATACCCGGTATACACAATATATACCAGGATATATTATTATACCCGGTATATACAATATATACTATAGAGTATAATATTTAGTTAAGTTCGACTTTGTAATGGCTCTCTGTCTGTTAACACCACTTCTTTGATTATGCCATACTTATTTCCTTTACTAAAGAAACCTTTCATGCATATTTTCTAATAGTTTCGATGTTCCACATCTGTCAGGCGTCCGCCACGGCTTAATTTTTTTTTTCGACCTATAGGATGATACCTTAAGATGATTTGATTCAATAAAAGTTGTCTGGTAGTCAGGAAGATATACACAGGATACGCAAACAAATACTAAGCTCTACAAAAAGAAGATTAACAAGGTCTTGAAGATGTTTACAAGGGTACTTCCCTTGATATCTAAGGTATGTGCACAATTAAAGGTAAATAGAACGTTAATTTAATGATAAATTTTTGCTTTGTGAAAAAAATTACCATTAAACATGTTCTGTGCTTACAGTTTCAGTTCGCAAACTTAAGATATTAGACAATAATGAAGCTTTTGGTACAATCGCACTTAAAATCATCAAGTATACAGTTAAAATCACCAGAGTCATTCTGGAACATACATCGTTCTCAGACCTAATACCCTTCTTCGATGAGAAACCATCTAAATTGTTAAATATATTTGTCTTATTGAATTTTAATGTTTATTCTGTCTTTATAACTATAAGAAAAACGAACCATTGTAATTACATTTTTATTTTAAAGATACATTTTAAATAAATAAATTCAATTTAACATAGAATAGAATATTGCATAAACGGTTATACATCTTTACCAATGTTTTACCGTGGCGTGTGGCATCTGTATATATAAAATGTATCCTAAGGCTAAATTGCCACAATAAATCCACAAAAAAAAGAGATACATGCACCATACACAGTCTCTTTCTCTCTCTTTCTCACACACACACACACACACACACACACATATATATAACAGTATATATAAACAATATATATAACAGAAGTATGTCTTTAATGGTGTTTATGTTTCATTTTACTAAAGATTTATTTACTCAAAATACATTTACACCAACTACAAAGCGACGCACACTACCCATTCTAATGTATGTCAACTTAGTACAACAATATTCTCAATTCGAGTCGAAAGTAGGTGCCGTAGAAAAATTTAAAATAATGTAACATGACTATTTTCATCGAAAAATCCACCGGCAAGAAGATATTAAAAAAATATGTTATTGAAGTATAATGTTTTTTGGCCCCATTTTTTCTGTTATAATTTAATATTGTCTAAACATTAACGCTACGAAAAAACTGTTGTGGCGATATTAAAGACAATTATCCCCGTCAAAATAGCAATATACAACTTACCTGTTCAATAAAGAGCGACAAATTTTTTTACATAACTATATCACGACAAAAAAGCGGCAAAATATTTTTGTAATGAAAATTATTGAGAATAATTTTTCTGGATCCAACACACATTTTAATTATGAAATAGAATAATATGAAGTAAGATGTTGCGAAAAATATTTAAGAAAACGATATTTTTCTCCTTGGAAAAAGGAGTTTTTTTTTTTAAGTACAAAAAGAAAATAATATAGTTCGATTTATTTTTTTCTTAAACTAAGTTTTATTTTAAGTCAAAAATTGAAAAGTAAATAATAACTGCTTTTGATTTAAAGTTTTTCTTTTTTTAAAAAAAAATTTTCAGATATAATTTAATTAAAAAAAAATCAAAAGTAATACAAATTGAATGTTTTTGATAAATAACATAAATAGATACACAAATAAATAATTTTGTAAAAACAAAATAAGTAAACAGAACAAGCATGCTTATGTATTGTAAAATTGTGTATAGATTTTGAAATCACACTGGCCGTGTTCATTAAGTCGGTAGTCAAATATCAACCAAGCGGGGTGTGATTACGGTTCAAACCATAGGAGAGGTATTATAATGAGCATAAATAGAAAATTTATTATGGAGAAATGAAAAGTTGTTCCTCTTACTTCTTTGTCATTTATCACAAATCTGCAGATTTCTTCCTTGGATGAAGAGTGACCATTTTTTTACACCACAAATTTACGATAAAATTGCGGCCTTACTTTCAGCCTTAAATTATGCGCTTTCTTCCAACTCGATAAGAAAAAGTTGTTGTGCTAAATTGACTTACATTCCAGTCTAGAGCAGTTTATGAAATTATGTTAGCATAATGTTTTTTATTTTTTTAAGGTTTTATCTATCTTTTTTATTGTGAAGTATGAAATAATAACATTAAATTGGAATAAAGAAAAAGCAACTATGATTTAAAGAGATGTTTATTACATAAAGCGCTAAGAGTTTGTATGATTAAATTAATTTCTTAGTCGATGATCATGAGATACGATTCAAACGCTCATCACACTCCATGGGGGAGTACTAAGACACATACAAGAGGTGAGTACCTCTTTGATTATATTATAGCTAACAACTTAGATATAGTTATTAATCAAGGCAACAAGCCAACTTTAATTAACAAAGTCAGGAAGGAAGTCATTGATGTAACACTGATTACTTATGAAATCAGTGGAAAAATCAAGAAAAAGCTAGCATCCGATGAACCATCTGCATCGGATCTCAGACAAATCTATTACAATGTGGATGTGATTCGAGGAAAACAAATTGGGACGAATATAATTCGACATTATACTTCAAACTCGCCACAATCCCGAAAAAATTTAAAACAGTATGGGACATTGAACTTACAGCAACTGAGCTTCAGCATGCAATAAGTAACTCCTTCCAAGAAAACTGCCCGGAGGTCTCAAAAGACATCAGCAAGTCAACTTGTTGGTGAAATGAGGGCCTAAGGAGTCAAGGCCAAATGGTTCGCCAACTAATTAACAGAGCAAAAAGCATAGAGATAACTATCACGAAGCCCTAAATGAATACAAAATGTCTCTGAAGAAAGCAAAATAAACTCATGGAGGAAGCTCTGTCAAGATGTTGAAAACACTTCTGAGAGATCAAGACTCCAAAGTATCCTAGTGAAGAAACCCGCTGACACTATCGAGTCACTGCGTAAACCCGATGGTGAGTATACCAGCTCCGCGCAGGATACGCTCGAGATACTGATCCGAATACCGTGGCAGTTGACAGTGAAAATCCTTCTCAAGGGCAGTTTAACCAAGGCCTTCTACCGACAAGCGAAGACTGGAGAAGAGCGGTGATTACAATTAACCGCTCAAAGATCGGATGGGCAATAAACTCATTCGACCCCTACAAAGCACCAGGACCAGATCGAATTTACCCAGTGCTTTTACAAAAAAGAGCAGAGCATCTGTTAACGCTGATTAGTCATATTTTCAGGGCAAGCCTAGCTACGGTTAATATCCCAACAGTATGGAAGCCAGTAAAAGTGAATTTCTTGCCAAAACCGAGGAGGCTCAACCACTCCACGGGAAAGGACTTTAGAACAATTAGTCTGACATCGTTTCTACTGAAAACAATGGAACGACAAATAGGATTTCATTTGACTCAGGGGGCATGGTCAAGAAATCCGCTTAATGCCAATCAACACGCGTATCAGGTGGGGAAATCCTGTGAATCGCCCTCCACAACCTAATATACAGGATTGAGGAGAGATTCGCAAGGAAAAAACCACCTTGTGCGTTTTTCTTGACAAAGAGAGGGCATTTTACAATGCCTCTTAGATAGAGGTAGAGGTAGATTGTAAAGGCTGTCCTGGACGGGCTACACTTCGACCATAAGGTTCATTGTGATGCCTTAGGATGTAAGAATGTGAGTGGAGTGGAAGGAATTTGTGAGTAGACTAGGAATTGGTAGGATATGCGGCTACAGCCGACTATGATAGGAACTATGCCGATATTCATCTGGAGTTCGTGAACAAAACTGCAGAAAACCTTCTCAAGCATAGCCGGTTACTTCGTTCTTGTCCATACGCTTGTTCTTGTCCATACAGTTTAGTCAATTAACCGCCCTTTTTGTTCTTTTTCTTTATAATTGACAAACTGCCGATGTCGGGATTTGAACCCACAACCTCCCAGTTTCCAAGTACTGCATACTGCACAGACATAACGCCTTAGACCGCTCGGATACTTGAACTGGTGCAATGCCTCTTACATTTCCATGGTTGATTCTGCAATTCGGTACGAAGTAGGACACGCCTTTTGCAGGTGGATGAACTGTATGCTGATAGGTAGAACAATACAAACTTCCCTTCTTGGAGAGTCTGTCACTGTGAGTGCCAAAAATGGATATCCGCAGGGTGGTGTCTTATCCCCACTTCTTTGGAGCTTGATAGTGAACAGGTTACTGACGAACGTCAACCAAAAAGGATACATCACACAGAGATGGGCGGACAACATTGTAATTGTAATTCAAGGACCCTGTTAAGGCAAAATCTAGGAGCTTATGCAAAACGCTCTAAGATTCGCACAGGAATGGTGTATCAACCAGGAATTGAAAATAAACCCTGGTAAGACCGCACTTATTCCATTCAGACAGAAAAGGAAGGTGGATTACATAAAACCACCCATCCTCTTCCGTGAAAGACTACAAGTCACAAGGGAAGCCAGGTTCTTAGGAGTAATGTTGGACTCTTAAATAACATGGAAACCACATCTGGAACACATAACAAATAAGAGCTAATCTTCTGTCATGCTTTGCAAGAGAACATGTGGAAAAATCTTGGGTCTAAAACCCAAAATGATCCACTAGCTTTACACAACAGTAGCTAGGCCCATCACAACCCATCACAACCTATTCTGCTCTAATGTGGTGGCCAAAAGTTATCTAAATAACAGCATGAAGGTTAGCCTGTTTGTGCATCACTGGATCCATGAGTAGTACACCCACAGCTGCCATGAAAGTCATACTGGGGCTGTTTCCGCTAAGTATTGTAATAATAGCGAATACGAGATCCAGCACCTATAGACTGTCTTGAAATAATAACTGGATTTAAAAAAATCAGGTTGGACATGCAAGGATCGTGAGAACACGAGTCATGTCAGATCCCGTTTTTGAAATGGGCACAGATATGCTTCCCAAAATATACTCCTTCTTAAAACCTTTCACTGTAGTCTATGATAAGGCCATGTGGGTGGAAGGAGAACCACCCTATCTCAAGAAAGGAACCATCTGGTATACAGACGGATCCAAAACTGAAGAAAGACACCTAAAGCAAACATACGCCTCAACTTGGAAAAATATGGCACATATGAAAATCCACATATGAACCTATGTAGAGGCTGCTTTAAAAGCTTTGCCTGGAGCTGAGGCCGAAGGTAGTCAAGGATTGTCTGGAGAAACTGCTGGAGCTGGCAAAACGGAAATATCGTCATAGGCTCAGAGCCTATTTTAGACATTCCAAGGAATGCATATAAACAGGTGGTCAACGAGTGGTCAAATGCCGTGATCACTGGAAAAATACCGCAGCAGGAACTCGGGGAGGTACTGCTCAGAGTGCAACCAAGAGACCATCTCTCGATGCACTGAGGCTGAACAAATTGCAACTGAAGAGGGTTGTCGGATTCATTACCGGGCATTATCTCTTGCAGAAGCATCTGCACACAATGTGACTCCATAACGGGTCCATTGTGTGCAGATTGTGTGGCGAGGAGGGAGAACCTTCCAGCCACATTATCTTTGATTGTGAACCTCTAGGTTACAGCAGATACAGGATATTCGGCGCATCTCACCCCAAATATATGAACCTTCAGGAAGATCTGACAAGCAAGCTCCTGGCTTTTGCCAACATATGGGAGAAGCTAATCAATGTACAATTATTGTTATTTTTGGAGGCGGTGTCCAAAAGTTATGTGAATTTCTCTATGCTGACACCGCCTCCAAAAATAACAATAATTGTACATATATATTTAAAAATTTTTGCTTTGGTGAACTAAAATTGGCACAAGAATATGCAATTATTTTTTTACTTTTTAGTGCATCTTTTGTTATAGAATATTTGATTTTAGAAGTCGGGTTTCCATTTTGTCAAAATAGTTTTTTTGTTTTATTTTTCTGCTATGGTTTACTGCGTATGAGTTTTGACTTACGATTCCAATCAGGTTTATGAAATCAGGTATTTTGTAAGTATGTATCGTCAAGTTCCTACCACCCTTACAGCAATGGAATTGTCGAGTAGTTCAGTTTTTTTCTTCTGCATAATTTTTCTATTTTACTTTCACTACAATATAATTTCTTTAGAGAAAGAATTCAAATCGTATTAGATTAGGCCATGCTTTTTGTGTGGCTTAACTTGAAAAGGAAAAAAAAATACACCACTTCGCTAAATGTTTCCTGTTGTCGCAAGGAAACCAATTTTTCTTAAAAAGAAAAGATTTTAATTATTTGCTGATATGAAAACACTATTCCAACACATGAAACATATGTATAAAATTCTTCAATTGTGAAATGGGCGAAATGGGTATATATACTCTGATAGAAGTAATTCCTTGCAGTAAGAAACATTTTTTTAACCAAGAATTTCTGGCTCCCATAATATATAGAGAAGACAATATATATTTGGTATAAGAAAATAAGTATCTTGAAATCTTTAGTTTTGACTTGACAAACAAAATTATGTTAACCAAAGATTACTTCAATGATTTCGAAATTCTTAAAGTGAAATGATGATTTCTTTGGACCAAGATGCTAAAATTTCGAACCAAACAAACATTTGTTTAATCCAATCAAGCGAAAGTTTCTAAAGAAGTAATGATATACTTCAGTTAACAAAAAAACAATAATTTCATTAGAGATTAAAATAATTTTTCTCTGAATAGAATATTAACTTATTCAAAATATTAATTGCAACTCATAATTTTCTCTAACTGAAACCATATGAGATTTGTTAACAAAAGTTAAATTTATTTCAATAGTTTATTTTATTAATAATTACTTTGGCAATAAAATGCATTTATATTGATTTAAAAATCTTATAACATTCATATGAAAAAAATGTATTCTTCTGCATAAACTTTCTCTTCTTGAGTATTTTACTTTCATTTCTTTGGGATTTGGAGGTTTTGTGATCATGAATTGTTAATTAAAAGTCTTGTGTATTTATTGTCAATTATTTATATAATATTGCAGAGCACGCGGATGTCCTTATTGCTTAAATGAAATATTGATTCGATCTTTTGAATATCATTGAATTTGCAAGTAGTTACCAAAAATATTCCTACACCTATTTTATGCAATTATATGTGTTATGATAAACAAGATTGTGTACAAGATCCTGTCTAAAAGAGCCTACAAACGAGGAACATTGTGCAGCAACATTGAACTCCGCCTACAAAATATTTTCTGTATAGACGTGCAACCAAAATTACGGAACATAAAAATATTATTTTATTATTTATGACGCTAGTCATAAAAATTCAATCATTTCTCATCTTGTCTCTATCTATCTCATTTAATTTGTATAGTTTATTTATATGTATGTATCTCTAGTAAAACTAATGTTGGATAATATCTATACAAATAATAAAATATATAATGTAAATTGTAACCAATCTAGGTAATAAAACATAATAAAATATTAGGAAAGCATAAAATTTTAGATAATATGACCAATTAGTACAGGAACATTTAACTCCTCCTACAAAATATCAAATAATTTGGATTTTTACAGCAACCGTTCAAGGACATGTTTTTTGTTGCAGCAACCACTATACACATTTGCAACATACTAGGTTGCTGCACAATGTTGCTGCACAATGTTCCCTGTCTGTATGCCCTTTAATACAAATATGAATACAATAAAACACATGTATTAACTTAACCTATACTTAAATACTTAGGCTAAGACTAACGAACTGTATTTAAAAAAAATTTTAAACACCGTTCGATAATTTTAGTTTCTTCGCTCAAGTAAACATTTGTTTTTGGTTCGACTACGTAGTCATGAATAAAAACAAGGGTTTCTTTATTAAAGCAAATATTTTGAAGAACAAATTATTTCTTGAGGAAAGAAATTCCTTCTATCAGTATACGACAGATTCAATGTCTGGTGACTTTTGATGAAGGATATGAACACTTGTTATATAAACTTTTTGAAGATGAACAAAGTTTTCAAAACATCCATATAACCCTGCGCCCTGTAAAATATATGTCTTATAATAACTAGTACCGCCACATTCATTCACATTATATATTGTTACGTCCGTCTTTCTATTGTTTTGTTTATATGGTCTAGTATTACGTATATACATACAACCACAGACATAACCAAAAACACCAGCAGTTTGTCAAAATTACATTATAATGTGTGGAATATGAAACTGTTTAAAAATGGATTTTTTATTATTTAATATTTATTCTTTTTTTTTCTTCTTTCTTTTCTGGGTTTCTGCAACTGTTGTTGTAAAATAAAAGTGGACGTTTTTAGTTTTTTTCTTCGAATACACATTATTAATATATTCATTGTAAAATTGCCAAGTCATAGACTGAAATCATCTATCATTGGGCACCACACTTTAAAAATTACCAAATATATCTGTACTGATGTTACATGTTAAATTTAGAAACCTTATTAGGATTTTATTATCGACAAAACAGATTTAATGTTGATTTTTCTTTTTACATGTGTGTTGGATAAGAAATAAATATAATGTGGAATGTCGGACATACATTATTCAGTTTTCAGAAGCACTTTCATTGCGACTGATCTTCAGTAGTATCTCGTAGTAATACAGAATTTATTTTCATTAAAAACTTGGGTCGATTAATAATCTCTAACAATTAGTTTAGAGATTATTAAATTTTTAAGAGACGCATTTAAAGATATCATACACAATAGTTAAATTTTTTTTATGTCATATTTTTTTAAGTGGTCATTATAAATATAAATGGTAAGGCAAAAAGAAGAAACCATATTTTATCAAGTTTTAACAGATTTAGAAATTAACAGAAAAAAAAATTCGTGACGATGGAGCTCCGTCAACTTAGCGAATTTCCTTAGAACACATAAATCACTCTCTAGCGGTCAAAATTTAAGTTTGATCAAAATGAAATGTCATTCTGATATGATTTTAGTATTTGCATGGCCAATTTTATTAATAAATGGTATAAGTCAAGGGAAAATGGGGGCAAAGAGACGGAAGAAAACACAAAATATAAAATATATCTAATATTAGAACAATGGAAAAATGTGTAAGGAAAAAAATTTTAGAAAATCAAGTTTGATACAATTCATTATCCGATCATTTTTCTTAAACTTTAATGTGAACAGACATATTTCGAATTTTGACTTTCAATCTTAAGTTGTAAATATTTCTATAAATATTATTGTAACAGAAAAAATTATAGTAAAACTAATTTACTACATTTTCACTTCTTATAAATTTTTTTAATATTACGGGAGATATGCCAAATTTTATGTTTCCCTCTCCCTCTAAGCCCCCGTTTGCCCATTAATGAACTGGAACGTTCAAATACCAAAGCTACCCCATATACTCAATTTCATTGCAATCGGATTCAAATTGTAACCGCTCGAGCGATTAAAGGCACATATATGTATAAATATATATATATATATATATCTATATATATATATATATAGAGCACGGTAGTGCGAAAGACCGAGTTTAAGGGGTTTTTGGCCTTAGCGCTTACAGTACTATTACTACACGTTAAATCAGACTTGATTTGGCCCCGAAATAACTTTTGAACGAGAAGAGCTACAGTGCTGATTTCAAAAACAAGGACACACCCATTATTTATGGAGAAACATAATTATAATTATTTGACATATAGTTGGAAAGAGTAACCTAACGGAAATGAAAATTATGAAACCACAATATTTCTATCGGGAAAAAGAAAATTTTGCAAATACTGTGTTGGTAAAATTAACATTGTTAAGCATATACTATATACAGTCCATTCTGATTCGTTGATATTTGTTGATAGTCCCTTTTGATTGGATGACACATTACTTTGTAAATAGCTCGGCTCTTTAATGGGATTTTAACGGCACTTTTAAAGGAGCATCTATTATATGAAGTATCTCCCCGTAAACTCGGCTCTTTTTTACATTTATGTTTTTGATCGGATATATATCTAAATATATTAAAATTAATCCATATTTCCCGTGGCCACGGCATCACGCGTGAACGGCTGGAGCTATTTCGGTAATTCTTTTTTTGTTGTGTTTGTTATTGTGAGGAGAACATTCTTAAGAAAAAAAAATTAAGAATGTTGCGCGGAACATTAGAAAATTTAAAAAAACTTAACAACCATATTTATTTTTTTGGAGTTAGTTAAAATTTGTGTTGATTTTGTCATTTCCATGAAAACTCTATTTCAATAAGATAACTATAAAATTATTTTATTAAAATTTTATTTTAATTTTGAAAGTTCAATTTTGATTGTCGTTTTCATAGTAACTATAAACAATAATCGTTATATATCGTTGTATTTTGGCTATTAATAAGTTTAATTTTTGTATATACTAAAATCATATCATATTTTTTTGATTTTGTTTGTGGCAGAGAGGTGGGAAATGCATATACGCACAGTATGTGGGACTCCTGGCTAGCCAGACTATCCACTTAAACCCACCTCCCCCGCTTGGGGCTTCGATAACCTGCTCATTAGCCCCCGCAGGTTAAAAAATAACAATAACAAAACTTAACAATAACACAGAATATCACAACAATACCTAGTCAAACGAATTGATAAAGTAGGAAAAGAATAACAAAAAATAAACTATATTTATAAAAATAAAATAAAAAATTAACAACAACAACAAATAACAACGTTGCAGTGAAAGTGTAAAAAGCCTTCACTGCAACAAATAAAAATACTTAAAAACTAGATAACAATATAAAAAACAATTTAAAAACTTAAAAAACTACATAACAATAAAACGTTTTTAAAATAAAAAATATAACAACGGGTAATAGTAATAAAATTGGCCTTGCAAATTCTAAAATCGTATCAGATATTATATTTCAATTTGATCACTCCAAAATTATGATCGCTAGAGAGTGATTTATGTATTCTTAGGAAATTTGCAAAGCGAAAGCAGCTCCTGCGTTACGAATTTTTTACATTTATTCTCATTTATTTTTAAATGAATTTTTGTTTTTAAAAATGCCAGCAATTAGACGTACAGAGCAATTAGACTTAAGCCTCAGAACTCGAAAACAAGAAGTGAAAGATATACAAGAGCAAGCCAAACTGACGAGCAACGCGAAACGCGGAATGAAGTTATACGGAATCGATGGGATCGAAATCAACAACATAGAAATGTTGCGTTTAATCCCCATCGGGCTGCATTTAATTATAATGTGAAAATCGATTACAGTTCACAGCAAATCGTTGTTATTGGACCAATGAACGTTGTGTATCAATATTGAAAGGCATTTAAGTTTAAAAATGAAGCCACTGGATTGTGTTGCGCGAGATTTATGTCCGTCGTCCCGAAGGTTTAGAAAAAAAATGAATTTATTTTCTAAACTTTACAAACACATTTATTACAATAGTTAAATAACAATTTAATTTCACATAGCACTATATAAAATAAAATAAAATAAATTGAATATAATTATTTTGAAACAAATGAACATAAAATCCAACAAGACGAGCACAAGTCAAAATCTTCTGAATTAATGTTGTTTTCCATCCTAGAGTTGACCCATTATATACTGTGTTGGTTGTGACGTCTGAAGTGACTAATATATATTAAAGATGATACTTTGGACTGTTGATGGTGATAATGAATATATTATATTTGATAAGTGCTGGTTATAAGCGTATGGTTATGCATGATTCATAGATCATGTATGTAAACGAACAATATGAATCATGTTCATGACGAATATTATATATCTGACAAGGGATGGTTATGACTCATAAACCATAATGTAGATCAACAATTATATTATGAATCATGTTCAAAGGTTTATTACTTTATGATATGAATGATTCAAATATTTGTATTTTTTACTTATATGGGATACATAATTCCTCCCGACGCAGACTGAAATTATCCTTTTAATAGGAAATTTCAATTATATTTGATTAATGGGTAAAACCATCTATTATCAAGTTCTATCGTAGTTGCAAGATTATTTGATTGTTGGTCCATTTGTACGATAACTCTGTTGCTGTTGGTACATCCATGTATTTTCCATGAAACGAGAATTGTTATTAATAGTATTATAATGATAGTGACTAAATAATATTTCCAGTTCATATAATATAGATATGTTAAATTGTTTTCTGATTCGATGTCTTCTGTATTTTCCAATGAAGTATCATTCAGTCCATGTGAATACCATTTAGTATGATTATTGGTGTAGTTTATTTTATTAAACAAAATTAATTCCATTTCTGTTCCGTATATTTTCTCACTGTCCCATACGTAATACCAAATAAATTCAATGTACAAAATTCCAATTTGATGTAGAGTTTTCCATGTATATTAGTTAGGTTTTTATTACAGGTAGTTGAAATGTTTATTGGAGAATCGGTGTTGATGAGGAAATTATTATCAATTAATTCTGTTAATATACTATGTTTTTTTACTCTCATATATTGGCAATGGCTTGGCTTATTTTCCAATATGTTGATTTCGCAGGTATTATTTTCAATTGGTTTGAGCAGAATAGGTTTTATAATGTAATCATGTTCTATTAATTGAAAGTCTGTACTTGTTATGAATGCAAAATAAGAAGGATTGTAAAGGATGTGGTTTGAGTTGATGGTGATCATTTTACCGTTTTCGACTAGAGGATGGATTCGTATTAATTTAAATTCTAAATCGGAGAATACCGGTATTTGTATTGCAAATATGATTTTAGATTCATTAAAATATGCTTTGAGTTGCAACAATTCGTAGACATGTTCGACATTATATAATTTTATATGTTTTTCTAAAGTTAGCATGATAGTTTGTATTTCTTGAATATTTAAAATATATCTGGGAATGACATGTAATTTGGCTAATTGAACGGATTCTATGATATTATGCAAATGGTTATCTAAACGAGCAATTTGGGCTTGAATAATATTTAACTTAATTATATTATCTAGTTCTAATGAGTCTAAGCTTTTTATAATTGCTATTAGTCTAGTAATATCCTTATGCTGATTAGCTATTTCAGTTGTAAGGGTTTTAAATCTATCGATAATTTGGTAGTTCAATGAATGTTGTTGTTTACTGTTTTTTTGTAATATGCTATTATTATTTTGAAGAATTTCGATTTGTTTGTTTATTTCTTTAGCATCTTCGCTATCCATATTACCGGTAATGAATTTGATTCCGGATCCTAAGAAATTAGCACGGCCTCTTTTGGTACGTATAAAAGGGCGCAGACTACTAGTTTTATGATACAATTCTTTAGCTTGTGTGCTTAACTGTGTTATATGAATGTTGTGTAAAGACGTGATATTAGTTACGAGGTGACGGAGAATGTTAGAGATATTCAAAGCGGTATTTAATAAAGGTTCGATTTCTACTATATGTATTAAGTTATTATAATGGGAAGTTACTTTTGGGATTCCTAATGTTAATGCGAATAAACCGTGATTATTAGAAACGTCAGTTATTTCTATTCGTTGTCCGTTCGTCAAGGTTAATCTGAAATAAAATTATTTCTTTTTAATTTTAATTTTTCTTTTATGTTATTTTTGGATTTTTTGTCTGTTCTTTGCTTTAATATGTTTATTGTGATAACTAGACATAACTCCTTCGGGTATTTGGACTTAATTTATTTCGTCATTTTTCTTTTACAAAAACAGGTTGATTTATTGAAATGTAGGGTGGGTCTATACGTTTCTCTTTTATATTTTTCTTATTCAATAGTTCTGCTTGTTTGTCATTCTGGATTTTGATGAAGTTTTTGATAAATTCAAATTCCTCTAAATGAATACGATTGTATTCAGTTATAGCATTATTTGTTTTTAATGATATCAATTTTTCATCACGGATTCCTCGTATTACCTCTGTAGGGTATGGTTATGCATACATGATTCATAGATCATGTATGTAAACGAACAATATGAATCATGTTCATGACGAATATTATATATCTGACAAGGGATGGTTATGACTCATAAACCATAATGTAGATCAACAATTATATTATGAATCATGTTCAAAAGTTTATTACTTTATGATATGAATGATTCAAATATTTGTATTTTTTACTTATATGGGATACATAATTCGAGTGATCAAGTCAAATTGACGCGATTGGTACTGCCAGAAGAGCCACTACATTTATTGGTTTTTTTTTACTCATATATTGATCAATAAAATAATTGGTTTCTAATGACGTCATTTGGCGCAACAAAAGTTTAAGCCAAGTTTCAAGGTAAGTATATTGAAAAACAAAAACTTTTACCACTACGTACCTGATGCAAAATACGTTGGCAGCTTTCAATTAAAATGGTGTATCAAAATTGTAGTTCGGTAAATTGTCAAAAGCAAAAAGAAATTAGTGTGTTTGATGGGGAATGGGAGTGCTGAGAAAGTATTTTGAGAGCAACATGGAAGAGCCACATGGTGGTACAAACAATTCGCTATACAATATTTTGTATTACATCTATTAATTATCTGTTAACCTTTGCAGAATCAGTGTCGAATATATCATCTAACAGGTTCCTTATTGCAAACGCGGGATAGTGACTACATATTTTTGAAAATTTGAAAAAGACAAGTTGATCAACGTAGTGCACACAAAAATTAGGCTAAAAGACCAATTGTGAAACAACTCCAAATGTTTTACCATCAGCGCAATGAATTGGTTGAATTATTACGACCGTATTAGACCGCATGCCATCTGATACCATCTGATATTATCACATGGCATATATATATATATATATATATAATGGGAAGAATATATATATATATATATATATATATATATATATTTATATATATATATATATATATATATATATATATATACATATATATATATATACATATATATATATAATTATATATATATATATATATATATGTAGAATCGCTGTTTTAGCGAATTTCCTTTCAAAATACTGATATTTTTTTTGAATACTTAAAAGTCGGCAATAAACATTTCATATTTGTAATAACGAATTCTGTTTTATGAGGTACGCTCATTATACAATTCAACCGGATTGAGCTCTTAAAGTAAACGTATTAAACGTCCAAAATTATGTATTTTTCAGTTATTGTTTGTCGCGTTGAAACACGTCTGTTGTGAAATGTTTTGTACCCGTTAGTTTCTGATAACTGTATTCTTTTCCGTCAAGCACTCGACTGGTGAGGTCGATCATTTTATGAACCTTAAAATTTGGTGGATTTCTCGTTTGAATTCAAATTTAGTATCGATAAAATTAGTTATTAGCAAAATTTCTGAAAGGAAATAGAGCTATTGTTCCACATTTGTACCAAAGTCAAAATTTCGCTAAAATTTCTTCAAATGTCCATCGATTCTATCTAGTAGACGTCAAAAATCAGCATCTTTAAAATTATATATGTGAATCTATATATGTTTTAATCCGATTAGAATAAAATTTGGTATATGGGATGTTTTTGGCATTCCAGTTCGTTAATGGGCAAAATCGAAAGAGAGGAAAGGAGGTTTATAGGGAGAGGAAACACAAAGTGTGGTATATCTATACTTCCACCTTAATATTGGAAAAATCGAAAATCGAAAAATGTCTAAGAAAAAAAGTTATAGATAATTAATTTTACTATTATTTTGTTTCTTATAGTTTTTTCAGTTACCCTATTATTGACAGGGATATTCACGAATTAAAATTTGTTGTGTTGGAAATTATTTAGAATAATTTTTGGACCACATTTTTTCAAGTAAAAGTTCTAAGTAAAAGGGAAAAAATTTAAGAGAACATATTTTTCTCCTTGAAGAAAGGAGTTTTTTTATTTTAATAATTTTAAAAAGAAAAACAGAAGATCTGGTTTGATTTATTTTTTATGTTTAAAACAATGTTTCTTTTTAAATCAAATGTTTTAATCAAAAAATCAAACGAATCAAACAAAAATTATTATTTACATGTTTTGAAAGTACACATTAAATTTTATTAAAGAATTTTTATAAAAACTGAAATTTTTTTATAAATTGTAAATAACTGTAAACAAGTCAAAGCAAGCTTGCAAATATTGTTATCAAATATTGTTGTGAATGATTTATATGTTGTAAAAACTAGAGAAACATCTATCAGTGGCCGTGTAAACAAAGACATTGCCAGAGAGGTGCTGTGCTGGTACGACCCCAGGCGGGCCTTTATACTTTTTACTAAGTTTTATTAATTATCAGCCCCTCTGAACGGGCTACTTTACTAATTGTGCGCTAAACCCAAGTCACAATAAGTAAGATGCCTCATGCTGTTGAGAAATTGTTCTAGAGAAATCTGTTATATAATATAATTTCAAAAACAATATTTTCTAAAATGTCAACAAATATGTTTCTAAAAAGGTCTATATATACAGCCGCAGTTTCTCCAATTCAAATCAGTTTAATTTGACATTTGTTCAGTTTAAAATTACTATTTTTTGGAATAATATCAGAGTTTAAAAATCAGTATTGTTTGATTATCATCAGTTCTAAATAATTCAGTTTAAAGTAAACCATTGTTTGATTAACAATCAGTTAAAAAGTAATTTGTTCAAGTAAAGTCAGTGGGCATTGTTGTATTAAACAGAGATAAAAGAGAAATTATTTTTAGATAAAAAAGATCTGATGATTATTTAAACAAAAACAAAACAATTAAAATAAAATAAAAAAATGATTTAAACAAAAATTTTAAAAAAAAATTTTTTTTTAAATAGATCTCATAGCTCAAATTAAGGAGGAGCATTTTGAGTTTGACAAATCAATGCCACCAGGTTGATACTAGAGAATGTTGTATGACGCAGAAACCGTTATATACCGTCAGACAGCAGAAAACGATGCTAGATAAATCACTCCAGTAAGGCAGCTGTTGTATGACACCAGGAAACATTGATAGACGAAACACTCCAGTCTGAAAAATATAAAATTCCACAACAGCCAGATTCCAGAGTCCAAAACCAATTTTTTCTTCATGTCAGAAACTCAATGGTAACCATAAATATATTATATTTATTCAAACTCAATCTAGAATCTGGTAGTTGTGGAATTTATATTTATATTATTTATTATATTATATATATATATATAATAAAATAAATAATATATATATATATATATATATATATATATATATACATATATATATATATATATATGTATATATATATGTATATATATATATTTTATATATATATATATATATATACATATTTATATTTATATATATATACATATATATATATATATATATATATACATATATATATATATATATATATATATATATATATATATATTTATATATATATATATGCATATATATATATATATATATATATATATATATATGATCGGAATGAAATTTGGTATGCGTCGTGCGTTTGGTATTTGCAAGACCAACTTGTAGAAAATAGTTTTACTATAATTTAGTGTCTTATTTTTTTCTGTTACACTAATATTTACAATTTAAGATTGAAAGTTAAAATCCTTAATATCTCTGTATACATTAGAACTTGCGAAAAAATCAGAAAGAATTTTAGCAAACGAGTTTTAAGAATAACTGGTTTCCAAAAGTATATGTCTCGAATACAATAGCTGCTACGGGAGAATGCACAAAAACTTTCTCACAGACAATTTTACTTTAATTTGAACTTTGCATTTTTTTAAATATATTAACAGCCGACGGTAATTAATAAATAAAAACAAATAATTCGTTCAAATAAATACGTGTTGTGTTTTATGTGCTTTTTATTTTCATTACATGCAAAAAAAAAAATTCAAAAACTATTATTACAACTGGCTGTTGTATTTCAGATAATTAAAAAACATTTATAATATAATACAATAAATCATCGAATTAAAAAGTTTAACTTAGTATACTGTAGTAGTAGTACAAAATTTATGAAAACATTAAACCATAAGATCTATTTACTTGTTGTGTTATGCTACAGTGGTGTTCACTAAAAAGTGGGCACATCAATATGCATTTTACAAAATATAAGTTTTTACAATTCTGGTGTCTGTCATGTAAGTTAGTAAGTTATTATTGGCTGTTGACAATTACATAATAAAAAGATACCTTAGCGAAGAAGGAAGTCGGAATATTTTTCACAGATCCAGATCCTGTTTTTAAAATTCCAAAGACAACATGTAAACAAGCGATCAATGTTAAACATCGGATGTGTGTTGTTTAACACTCATCGGAGTGGATGAATGTTAAACATCGTGGAAAAATATACCGCAGCAAAACCTCAAGAGAATACTGTTTTGGAATGCATCAAAGAGCATGATACAATAGCGGGATAGAATAGCGGAAGGTTACCGGATTATCAGTGGGCGTTATCACCTGCGGAAGCATCTTCAGACAATATGACTCCATAACGGATCCATTATGTGCAGACTGTACGGAGAGGAGGAGGAAACAACTAGCCACATCATCTTTAACTGCGAATCTCTCGGTTACAATAGATACACTAATTTCGGTGTATCTCTCTCCGATTATATAAACCTTCAGGAAAATCTTATCAACAAGCTTCTGGCTATTGCCAAGATATTGGAGAAGCAAATCTCGTCAGACTGAAGTAGAACGGGGAGCACAATGGGTAATAGGGTCGAAGTGGAATACTTTTTATACCCCAAGATATATCTATCTATCTACATTATAAATCTATATAAATCATAATCTATCTACATAATAAATCGTTACGCAAGAGCTGCGTAACGATTATTAACGAATTTCTTCAGAATAAATAATTTCCTTTTTGAAAATAGATCCTATTTAACTTTTATTTTTTTAATTAATGTTCATAGCGACGTTTTTCAATATAATCAAATTCTTAATAAAATTTCGTACCTCATATACTTTGGGTATTTAACCGGACAAATTCATTATGGGTAGACTCGGTGACGGGGGAGGAGGGCTGAGAGGAAACAGAAACCACAGAATATGGAAAAATGTGGAAGTAGTGAAGTTGTAAAAAATCTTTACTACAATACATTACCAATGCAGGCGATTTTCGACCTCTACTTGATACGATCAATCGACATTTGAAGAATTTTTTGCGTCATCGATACAACTTCAATAGTTACATTTTCTTTGAAAATTCAATAAAAATGTTAATTCACGATTGTTTCACTCGTCAATCGACACTTTTTCAAAAACAACAAGACCTCGTAGTTGACTCATGCCTACAATTATTTATTCATTTTTATCAAAATTTGTATGTTAATTATAAGAGAAAGAAACTCCCACCCTTTTGAGCCAGCTTTGTACTTGTAGCAATATTTTTGCTGGCATGAAAAAATTTTATACCAAGAGAAGCTTTTTCAGGCATAAGCAAAAGACACATCGTATCATTATTAACTAATTGCCATAATGGTAAAAGGGGGATCAGAGAAAATGGATACGTTTATCATATCAATCGACCATTGTTTGTGTATCTCCAATATTTACAGAAATAATTACGGAATTAATGGTCAAGAACGTGTAATATTGCAAATATCAACATGGCAATTTTATTAAAGAATTATTGTAGTTCTTTCCTCTCGGGAAGTTCGCTACTTCGTTGCTCTTACATGACAAATTCTTATGTTTACAAGGCTCTGAAAGACAAAACGTAACTTTTTATTGAATTAATTGTGAATAACACAAATATCTAATTCAAACTATACTATAAACTTTCGAAACTGGGGTAGGTATAACACAATTTTAAAGTACATGACTGTATGTGTATAAAATACATGAAGATACAACGATGGAAAACATCAATTATCACACTTTACCAGGATAAATATATATGTCATCGTAGAGTATAATGAAAGTTGGCTCTAACGTCCGAATTGTCTTTGGTGTAGCGGTAAGCACGCAGGACTAGATATCCAGAGAGCCAAGTTTCGATTCCCGGTTGACGAGTTAATTTTGTTCAGATCAATATTTAGTTAAAAATTTATTGACACTTGTCTATAAAGTATACATCAGTTCTCTCATATTTGTCTTACGTAACCTAACTGGAATTTGACAAGTATTGTATTGTGACGCTTCAGTATACAAAAATAATAAACATATGAATAATAATGTTGATATTTGACAATATTATTATTCAAACAAAAGTAACACTGTCAATGATATGAAAAAGTTGGCTCTTACGTCCGACTCGTCTTTGGTGAAGGGTTAAGCACGCTGTACTAGATATCCAGAGGGCCGAGGTTCGGTTCCTGGTTAGCGAGTTGATTTTTTCTTTTGTTGCAAAAAGTGCATTTTTTTATAATTCATTTTTGATTTAATTATCAATTTTTGGAAAAATGTATTGCTTAAATTTTTCAAATTATTAATTCCTTGAAAAGTGCATTAGTTAAATTATTTTGTTTTTTGAAATATGTAATAAAAAAATTGTTTTAATAATAAATTTTTTTTAAATGCACAAATTAAATTTGTTAAATTATAAAATTTTTTCAAAAGTGCATTAATAAAATTATTATATTGATAAATTTTTTTAATAATGCAATAATGAAATTTTTGATATATATATATATATATATATATCAATATATATATATATATATATATATATATATATATATATATATATATATATATATATCAATATATATATATATATATATATATATCAATATA